>JBBMKD010000216.1:6371363-6456980 GCA_037834095.1 Argya squamiceps | reverse complement strand
AGGAAAGGAAAGGAAAGGAAAGGAAAGGAAAGGAAAGGAAAGGAAAGGAAAGGAAAGGAAAGGAAAGGAAAGGAGGATTGAGAAACCCTCACGGAGCAAGTCTGATCCTGCTGCTCACTGAGCCCTGTGAAGCTGATCTGCCTGAGGAAGGACAGCAGGGCACTTCCCAGGGAAAGGCAGGGAAGCACAGCCATTTGCATCCCATTTGTAGCAGCTCCTGCCACAGGTATTTTAGGGTCATGGAGAACTTCCTCCTCTCTTCCTTGCCCCGCTTCTCCCAGCAGGTCAAGTAAAAGTCTGCTGCCCTGAGCTATCTCTCTTAGCAATCTGATTAACATATGGACATACTCTGGCTTACTAAAAACAGGAAATTAATTTGAAAGGCAGGACAAAATATTATTTGCTTTCTTCCCATCTGCTGTGATATGTGAACACGCCTGCTTTCAGCAGTGATACAGGATTATTGATTAGGATATTTATAGTGTTTATGCTGTTATCAGGCCAGCTATCAGAAGGCTGTAGGAAAGGCTGTTTGACCCTAAAGGCTATTTTAATACGTAGTTGCTTTAAAAAAGTCAGATTTTCTTATTCAAGTTGACAGCAATACTATTTCATGTCGTGCCTAAAGATACCATTTCCTGCTTTGCCATCCACTTCTGTTTGATTGCAAGTCAAATTAAATGTAATTGTTAAAGGTCTCTCCTCCCTGCATGGTGACCCCAATGCATTTCCAGGCTACTGCTCTGACCCTCTGGGTCTGCAAAAACCTGGTTTTCACCACACCATTGCCTTTTTACCCATAATCAGGCTGAGTCACTTTGCTGGAGGGAGCACAGAGAGCCAGAGGACCATTTACCAGAAGCACAGACTGGCTTTTAAACAGATGAGTTTGAAGAAGCCTCTCCATAAATAATCAAGCCAAATAATTGTGAAGTGGCCGCAGATAACCATCTAAAAAGAGATAGCACTGTGTGCTTCCAGCAGTAGCCCAGGCCAGAATGTGAAATATCCAACTGGATTGATGCTGAGAGCAAATAAACAGTATCTTTCATAATATTGCATCCCACCCGTAAACACTTCTCCACACTGCTCAAGCCTTACTAGAACACCCACAAGTTGTCAGGAGAGCTTATTTTGGAATTAATTAATGAGATCCTGTGCTCATAGAGAGCTCCATGTAGCAACGTGTGGCTCTGTTGAGGGATGTGGTCCACACAGCAATTATTCTTAGGAGAAAAAACATCTTTTAGGAATGGATTAGGATGGCTGATGCTCCTGGAAGAATTAGGCTGTTCCTGTGATTCACTCTTGACCATTCCAGCCTTATTTCTCTATCATTTTAAGTAGAAAAATAACTGGAGAATATTGCAAGGTACTGGAATAGAAACTAAAGATGAATATGCATTAGTTACTAAGTAGAGCATTTAATAACCAAGTTGGTTTTTAACAGATATTGCATGTGTTATGCAGATAAAGCACTGAGCTGAGACACACAAGACTTGTATGTGATTCTTACTTCTTCCAAGGTCTTTCTATTAGATCTTGGACCTGGGTGCTCCCTGTGTGTTTTTGTTATCCCAGGTAACAGAGCTGGCACTGCAACAAGCATTCAACTCAGCTTGATGGAAGCCTGGATCCTTCAGAGGATTCAGACAGGCCAAACTAAGTCAAATCCCCAAATTTAGAGCAGGGACAGGGCCTGTCAGAGCTTCCCTACCACAAAGGATTTGGGGACCTGAGGCCTTCAAAGGAGAATGAGTGGGAAAAACTAAGGCTAAGGTGACTCCAGGGATTCAGACAGGGCAAGGCAGACTAATGGAGAGAAGCACTGACTTACAAAGCTACATGGCTTGTGGTAACTCTAACAAAAATGCAAGTTTAGGAAACAATTCTGTGCTTAAAATCAGGAGGAGCTACGAGGTCATGAGAAAAAACTCAGTTTAGTTCCACCACATCAGCAAACTCCCTTCTGCAGCAGGTGATAACTGGCTCACAAACATCTGGCTGCAGCTCTAGGGAAGCCCAAGGAGAAGGAACTGAAGCAGCAGCAGTGTATGAAATGATCTGGGGTTATAACATGTGATAAGGTTACTCAAATGCAGCAGGGATGTTGGAAGTCACTGACTGAGCAGCATCCTGGCAGGACAATTCCAGCTCTGTGCACAGCGTGTTCCTGAGCAGCCAGGAGTGTTCTGCTGGGAGTTAATCACAATATTTTCTAATAATAGGCTTAATTTGCAGCAAAAGCTACAGAATTGATCTTTGGGGTCGGGTAACCCTCATGTCTCAAAGGCTCCAACAAACTATCACAGGCACCGCTCCTCCTGACCGGAAGAGCGGTCAGGAATTAATAGGAAATCCTGACATCTGGAAGAGCACATCTGGCAACCATAATGCTCCCAAACTTGCTAAGGGTCCTTTTACATCAAATTATTACCAACTTCCTTGTGTCATGTTCTCTCTTTACAAGGTGGGCCTGCATCCCCCACATTTACCCCACGGAGCAGCATCAATTGTATAATAATCACCTGTTTGTCTGCAGCACAGTGAAACTTTTAAGATATTCCTGGTGAAAAGTCAAGAAGTTTACAGTGAGGTGTCTTTTGGTTGTTCAGTATTACAAGGCAGCTGAAAACATCCAGTCCAAGCTAATAAAAGGAGCACAGGAAGGAACATAAAATCTTCTGAGTTAGGCTGTAAGCCGAGGCCTGTGTACAGGGGATAGGAAGGAGTCTCTTGTATTTTCACATCTACTTGACAGGAGGTTTCTTGCATTTTTCTCCGGGGTTGCTGCTGTCAAACATATCCGACAACGTGTCCATAAAGGAATCACTAACATACTTTGAAGCATCTTTCCCACATTGTAGGATAAATTCACAGGGGGAAAAGGATGTCTCTGAACAGGTACAGAGTCTATCAAAACAGCATGGCACACAAAAAGATATTTCTGCAGCCCTTCTACCAATGTCAATCTCTTTGTCTTCAAAGGCACCTCATCTGCCACACTGTTGTGACTTTTCCTCTGTTTAAGTCCTTTCTTTTCCACTTATCAAACCAGGAGTCTTCCCTACAGTTCTCTCCTGATGCAACTCAGAGACCCTCATCACGAGCCTTGGAGCTCCCACTCATCCAGCCCTTCACTGTCTTCCAAGCCCACCTTTTCATTCATTGTTACTTTTTCTTGCCAGGACTTTACAACTGGAACTGTTCTCTGTACTTGCTGATGAAAATGTTTTTGTTGGGAAATAGCTGATACATAAAATATCACATAGAAATTATTTCACAGAATCACAGAATCATTAAGGTTTGAAAAGACCTTTACGATCAGAGATTCCAACACTTCACCCAGCACCATCCATGTTCACCACTAAACAATGTCCCTAGAACCATATCCCCATATGTCCGTTGTCTTGTGCACAGCAATAAAAAATATTATTGCTCCAAAAGGGTATCAAATCAGGTCAAATCACAATTGGGTTTTCACACTTCTTTTTTTTTAACTCTTATTTAATAAAGTTTTCTGTTTAACCAAGAACAAAGCAGAACCTGAGACTGGATGTCCCCACGTCTGGTCCGACAAAAATTATTTTTCTGGAATGGACTTAGCTTAGAGGAAAGGAGCTATATTTACAATATCCTGTGCATCTGTGCAAAGCTTTGCTAAAATTGCAATTATTATGTGATGCTGACTGCTGAATCACAGGGCTCTGAACAGAGGGTTTGGTTTTCGCTCTGCAACCCCAGATAATTCCACTCACACATTACCTCCACATACCCAGAAATACCAAGGATACTTTCCCTGACTCAATGTGTGTTCCCTGCACAGACAGAGGGCATTTCACAGGAGTCGCTGGAACAGAAACATAAACAAACCCCAGTGCCCTGGTTAAGCCTCTGAGCAGGAATGCCAAACACCTCCCCCTGCTCCCTGTCACTGATACCTCCAGCCCCATGGGTCACTGCTGGTGGCCACAGCTTTTAATCACATGCTGGGCCTCCGATGATTTATCACCCCTTAACAGTTTTTGTGTTGAAGATTCCCAGTTGGGAGCTCAGCTCCCCTTCCCTCCCACCATGAAGTATTACCCAAGAGCATCAAAACCAAAGCAGGAAAACACACTGTCCATGTGGAAGCAGAGTTAAAGCTGTTTAAGAAAACTATCTGTTACCCAACAGGCACTTTTAGCAAATAATTAGTGAAACCATGAAAGGTTTTAGGATTTATGCAAAGGTTAAAAAGTTAAAGACTTGAAATCTTGTATAGTGTTTCCAACAGACTTCATGGGTATCTGTTGCTCTCTGCATATTTCATTTAAAAACACAGTCAGTCCTGCTTTTGATATATCCTTGCTATGAGATCCACTTTAATTTTCAGCCTTCAGCTGCTTCTGTGCAGCCTGCTTCAAGTTTATCATGAACAGAAAAACTGTGCAGAGGAAAAACTTCATCACTTAAAGAGTGCCAGCATGTAATGTGGTATTTTCTGGTCTGAGTAGTTAACCAAGACTTGTCTCACAGGAAACACTGATGCAGCATTTTTCATCCACAGGTCCACAAAGTTTGCTGCACCTTCATTCCAAAGTCAAGCTGACTTTCAAATTCACAGTCTGGGATGTTGCCTGAGCCTGGGTTAAAGCCAGGCTTTCCTAGTCCCCAGCAAAAAGGCTCTGGGACTGACCTACACATCTCTCAGGAACAGATAAATTTCCTTGACTTGGTCAGACTCCCTGGGAAGTGACGGTGATTCCAAGTCCTCATGCCTGCATCTCAGATTCTGGCAGGGATTCTTCCCACTCAGCTGGCAATAACCCCTGCAGGAGGTGGTGCTGGCAGTGAGGAGGAAAATATCTGTCCATGTCCTGTATTGGAGCTCTGATGGATCCAAACAATCCATCCAGTTAATTTTTCTCTGAACCAAACCAAAGCAAATCAGTAGACACCCTATTTTTGGGTTCTGAACACAGTTAAACCACCCACTGTGCAGAGGAGCCACGTCATTTCAGCCACTGAACAGAGTTTGACCATTTATTAGTATTTGTTTCAGTGGAAAAAAGGCAGGCCCTTTGAACAAATGGGTCACATTTCACCCTCACTTCTCTCCCTCACACCTCTACTGTCACTCAATGGTCTAATCAAAGACACACAATGCCAGCAACAGAAGAAAACAGAAGGAAGTGATACTTTTAGGTAACACTTAGAAAATAAAGTCCAAAAGGCAAAAAACCCAACTCATCAGTCAAAGAAGAACCTTGGAGGGATGCATGGGAGGCCTTCTGTTGCCCAGGTCAAGGACACAGAGCTTCAGCACATCCCTCCTTCATCCCATCCAGCTCTCATGCTCATGAAAAGCAGAGTGACAAAAGGGAAAAAATGTGGATGGAGAGGCACAGGTCTCATCCTGGCATGGAGCTGTAATGGAGCCAGGGAACATGCACAGCTGTGAGAACTAAGAAACACCTGCAGCTGCCTGATTTTATGTACAGCTTTAGCAATTCCCAACATTTTGTAGGTTCTTTCCTTGTGTAACACACAAGCAGGAATTATTGTGGAGATACGGTTCATTCTTGATACATTTAATCCCAATCTCCCTGGGCTAAGTCTCAAAGATGCTCAGCACTCACAGCCATAACCAAAAATCATACCATTCTGGGATTATCTTCTCTAAACAGTGTTATATGTAAAGTTATAATCTGTAAAACAACAGCTCAGTGCATACCTAAATATGTCCAAATACAAATTTAAAATTCATAAAGCACAACCTGCAATATTACCTTACAAACAGGTAACTTCCCTGGGAATTGACAAAGAAGAAATCACAGTGAGCCCATCTCATGAATATAAATCTCTGTTTCAGGGAAAATTCTCAGAAAGTAATTGACAAAAAAATCCTTCAAAAGGGAAGCCCTTAAAATAAACTGTGTCATCCTTCAGCCTCATTACTACTTCCCAGTTTAAAATGAGGGGTGATGACAGTTTATACAGTTTTATGTGATTTCAGTTTTATATGATTACAGTTTATGCAATTTTACAGTTATAAGCTGTAAAAGAATAGCTCAGTGCATATCTAAAGATGTCCAAATACAAATGTAAAATTCATAAGGCACAACCTGCACCACTACCTTACAAACAGGTAACTTACCTGGGAAAAAGGGCAATCCACCACTAAAACAAGGTTACAACACAGGCTCTCTTCTCACTTCCTTCACAAAGGCATGGAATGATAATAACCAAATGTGATTGCCCAACACAACTGCTAGCAGACACTGTATAAATAGCATTTTTGCATGATGTCACACAACTACCACTGCCCTACATGGCAACAGGTCCTTAATAAATAGGTGTCTGTGACAATGAGGGGCAGGCCAGAACCCTTGCAAAGCAAATTGTTTCTTTCTTATAGTTCTACCACTTGCCATAGACTGTGAGCAGAAGTATTAAAACCTAAAGCTAATACACAGGAGGTTTGTTTATTTCACTGTATGGACCAAAGAAGAATTTCCACCATATGACACTGAAGGCAGAGTGCACAAAAATTCCTCTGAAGTCTGCAGAGAGCGTTGAACAGACCCTCCTCTGTATTAGCCTTTTTCTCACATAGCTGTGTTGTGAATTTTAATACAGCTGCACAAGAAAAAAAAAAAATCAAAAGCCCCAAAAATAAGCTTTGCCAATTGGGCATTCAAATGTCAGAGACAAAGGGAAGTTTGGGGAGGAGATGAGTTTGCTGTGGGCAGTGACTGTGTCAGACACAATGACATCACTGCCTGTGCTGTCTCCATCACAATTTTCCAGAACAGGATTACAGCGATGACAGATTCCATTCCAAAACTCCCAGGCAGCTCTTTACATAGATGTTAGCAGAACAAAAGCATTACACAAGATTTCCTCTCTCCATCGAGCAGCATTTGATGTTCTCTAATCCTCACCTTGGGAAAAGCACTGAAGAACCATATGGACTTGCTGGAATCACACAGGATGTACTGTCTCGTAGCTCAAACTCATGAGTTAAGGAACCTCCATGGGGGAAACAGAGCAGAGGAAGTGGGTTGTGCCTTTTATTTCCAAGCAGAGAGCAGGGATAGCCTCCAAAGTTATGCACATCACCTCCAACTTCAATGGCCACGTGTTGCACAGAAGATTATTATTATGGTGGCTTATTATGGTGGCTTATTATTATATTATTCTGGTGGGTAATTTGGGCATAATGGGGAGTAGAAAAACAGAAGAAGCATTAAGGCAATGAGCTGTATTAGAGAATTCTTCAGTGGCCACAAATAAGTAGTATAAATTTTTAAAATTCTTCTACATTCATCTTTAAAAACTCAGTTCCCTGCTTTGTACAGAATTCTGACCATAGCTGGTTGTCTAAGGAAGTACAGCAAGTCACAGCTGTTGATATTTGGATGGAAGGTTTCATTTAAAATTAATAGCCACCATTGTCATGTATTTCAACTAAAACTGGCCCAGTAGTTAATAATTTATGTGCTCAATTAATCTAGTTCCCTTCTCTGATTCAATTATTTTTTGACTTTCACCAGTGGCAGGAAGTTATTAAAATAATATCCTTATTTTGTGTGGAAATTTAATCTGATTTGTATCTACTGCTGATTTCATCATCTTAAATAGCATTATCAGCATCAGCTGTCTTCTGTGTCTCACTTGACTCAAGCAGAAATTTTTTCTTCTTCACAGAAGAAAAATGAACAAACATTTTCAAAATTTGATGCACGCAATTGTGCACAGAGCATTTATCTGATTTTCAAGCTCTGTATATTAGAGGAATTACCAGAACCTAAAACCAGATAAAAATAATAGTACACATTCTTCTTAAGTTGGCATTTTTTTAAATTCCCCACAAAATGTTATAGCTTTATCTTTTTTCCCAGCCTTCCTTAGGCATGTACCTCCACGTTGGTATTTAGTTAATGGAAAATCAAAGGAAATTTGACAGGTGTTGTTGTAAGGAACCACTTATACTTGAGACAACAGCTTCATGGTCATTATCTGGCTTGTGGTTTGGAGCCACCCTGGAGGGTTTGGGTTTCTTACCCAGCTCCATTCCCTGCCCCAGCCTGTTCTATTAACGCCAGTGAAGACCAGGCACACGTTTCAGACAAACTCAGGGGAGGTTTCGCCCTCACAGCCACTCAGGCCCATCTCTGCTCGCTGTGTGATGCCTTTGTCCCCTGCTGTAGCCTGGCATTTCTGCAGCGTGGGGAAATGAATTCAGATGAAGAGCACAGCTACAGACGTGCTGCCCACCCCAAGCCCCGTTCAGGCACACTCAGCTTTGTTCCTGTGACCTCCCAGGTCCCCAGGATTTATCTTTGCAGACAACACCATCACAAGGCATCTCAAAAAGTGCGAGGAGTGTGCTGTGTTTCAGAAACTTTGGTGTTTTTTTTTTAAACTTCTAACTGCAAGCAAAGTGCTGTAATAAGAAAGTATTACATTGCATTACCAGGCATGTCACTGCAAGCAAAACCAGTTTCACATCTTGGGGAGTTTGAGAAGCAGACAAATACCGTGACTGTCTTTTTCTTCTTGATGTCCTTGTATAATTGATCTTGAGCTAGGAACTTTGCATTCCAGCAGAAGCTTGGATTAAAAAGCTAGACCAACAACAGTCAGCCATCAATCTTGAGGCAATCTATCCTATCTGCAACCATTTGTATCAGCCATTAGCTATTCAGTAACTCAGGAAGAGATCATCTTTCAAAGAGAATAAACTCTCAGTGCATATCCCCATTCATTCCCCCTATTCTTTTGCTAATTCCCATCTATTACTCCCTCAGCACTTGCAGTGAAATCACATGCTCATTGCTTTGGTCATATTTATATACCACATTACTAAGCATCAGAAAAGAAGAAATAACTGCTTTGTTTTTTTCCACAGACAATTTCCAACAAAGATTTGAGAGGGAATTTTCCAAAATTATTGCAGACCAGGATGCAATAATAACATCCAGCATACATACAGACCTATGTGATTCTCAGTTTTATCCATTTCTCCTGACATCATTCCTGAAGTGCAGTGTAGTACCAGGAGCAACAGCATTAAAATAAATTAAATTATATTAAACAGCACACCCTCACTGTGAGGGTCCTTTCTCACTGCCAAAGCAGAGTGAAATGAGAGGTTAGGTAAGAAAAAAGAGACAAAGACTTTGTATTCAAAAAGGCATCTCTTCAGAAGGCATCTCCTCTTCAAAAACTTCGGAGCTGTCTTTCCTGTGTCTGAAAATACTCTCATTTTACATACATAGCTTTTACTGAGAAAACGCTCAAAATTCACCTTGAAAGTCAGCTCTGCTGCATGCCTGCATGGACCAAGGGATGAAGGGATGAAGGGATGCCCATTGCTGGATTTTTTCACTGTGCCCCTGCCTCTCCCAAGGCAACTTCCTGCCTCATCCCCTGCCCAAACCAGCCCCATCAGGAGATTTTCTGGCTGAAGTCGAGCCAGGATTGCAAACTCAGCCTGAATGTCTGCTCTGCTGTTTGTGCATCAGGACAGAAGAAGAAAGAAACAATTCCCTTTTTCTGGGCTGAGAGACTCCTTGGAGCCTGCTGGACACGAGCACATCATCCAGTGAGTGTCTTTAGAGCCCCAACCTGCAGCACCCACAGCCTGCTGGACTTCCTAAGTAATTCTGTTACTCAGGACAGTCTTCTTAATTGTTTAGGTAAATTTTTCCAATTGTTAGCACTCCTCTGGGGTATCCCCACTGGAATTCTTGTTCCTAAGAACCAACAATAGACTAAAGCAAATATCATTACGTTAGGACTGGTCTAGGCTAATCAAGGCTGTTACATTGTTTTCCCTTCTTTTCAGATAGCAATTACAGGCTGTGAAGTGTTATTACTTTTTGGTTGGTTTCTTTTTTAGTACATTGCACTGAAGATCTTCCTGACCACATGAAGATTACAATCAATTAGCTCATGATCTTTCACTTAGTGAACTCGGTTAACAGCATCACATTCAGAGCTCCAGCTAAATTGCTAAGCCATCAGGTTCACAGCATTTTGTATTAAACCTAACAAATCATTTCAAGAGCTGCTTTTTCACTTTTTAGAAATTGAAGTCAATTTGATCAAGCCACAAGCAATGCAATTTTAAAGTCCAGGAAAATAGTCTAGTGCCTAATCATGGCAGAAGAGTCAACCCTTACAGACTCCTCTTTAAATTCCTAGTCTAAACAGTCATATTTCTTAGCCAGAAACAGCAACACTGAAGTAAAAAGGTGTAAGTTATTTGAAGGGGTTTTTTTCTAATATAAAAAAGTGAATTAATTTTTTTTTTTTAATATAAGAAGCATGCATTTTCTGGCCAGCTTCACTTAAAAGGAATTTTGTATGCACAATTAAGACATTAAGCACGGGCCCAACCATGTTATGAACTTAAGTGTGCCAGTACTGACAAATCATTGGCACTTAACAGCTCTGTCTTTAAAATCATCATAATTTGACTTCACAGCACTGCAAAAAAGCTAAAAAAAGATTTTAAGAGCTGGAAAATGACTTTTCTTTCCAGACTGTTCAGAGAACTGTACATTCATTGTACTTTTGAAAGCAATGTGACTCGTGAAACTGGCAACTTTCCCATCCATAACGTCTCAGAGATGTTTATAGCATATGATATTTTAATTGCCTGGTGACAAAATTATTTGGAAATAGATCAGTTTCACGATGCATTTGCTTTGTATTTGAAATAAAAAAAAAGAAAAAAAAGAAGGGGTGAGGTCTGAATATTGCCAAGGTCTGGACATAAGCCTGACAAAACAACACAAATGTTAGGGGAGGATGTCCATAATCCATCACCCTTAGTGCATCCATAAATCCACACACACAAGCTGAGGTGTGGGTGGGGATTCAGTCTGGCCAGCAATTCTCCAGGTGCATCACTGACTCACAACCCTCCTGAGGGCCTGACGTTTAACCCAGGCCATGTCTTCTTAAGGACTTGGGTCTTCCCAAGTGAGCAGTGGCTGCCCCACACCAGCATTTCTCTTTGTTATTTCTTTTGGTGAATAAAACCACAGTGGCTTCTAAACAAACTACTGCTATTTGAAATAGGGAGCTACTGGACAAGGACAGAGTTACTCCAAAAATGTATCAAGTCATTTTACAGTCAAATCACAACACTGTGGTCTGATTTGCATAAACCAGGCCGCAGAATTCCATCCAGCAGACACACTGGGAGGGTTTTTTTCTGTATGTATGGAGGAGTATTTATTACATAAAGTCTCTCCCTGAAGCTACAGGAGTGACTGGGTGTGAATCTGCCTTTTAAACCAGATTTGCCATCTTTATTTTGAAGTATAAAATACTCAAATGGCTTTGGATACACCACCTGGGGGACTGGCTCTGACTCCATTGCCCTTCTAAACCTGGACTCCTCTTGAATAAAACCAAGTATTGGACATGGCCCTGTAGCCAAACTCCTGCAGTTTTGGAATCTGTGCCTCACTTTTTCTAAGCCCATGCACAGAGAATATTCAGTCTGTCAACCACACACCAACAGATTTGCTCTTAACATCCTACCTTTTTAAGAGGTAGTCAGGAAGGCTGATTTGCTGGCAAGTACATTCAGCAGAGAGGGGAAAATAATAAAGTGTTTTGATGTTTTCCATTGCAGCTTTTTAATTTGAAAGCTCCTTCCACTTCCCAAGATCTTGGTTTGTTTGTCTTATCTTTAAGTTATCATACCAGGGTTCACAGGTAACCTTACAAAGCATTTTGAAGTTAAAAAGCAGGGGAAAAAAGTGTCTTTTGTACAACCCACAGTTTTTAGGCTCTTGAAACTGCGTGTGCAAAGGGTAAAGAATTTTCTTTTTACTTTATTTTACAAAGCACACAAAATATACACTGTACTTGACACATGCACAACTCAGGGCACTTGATCCAAGTCCCATTTACTGCACTTGGTAATTTGCAAATTTAGGTCCTGCTGAAATATCTGAAAGCAAACCCTCTCATGAGCATGAACTTGATTTACAGCAGCTAAAGTTCTAAGCTGTAGATGACTCTCTCAAATATTTGTTTATAGGAAAAACGTGGGCCCCACTCCTGAACTGGGATTTTACTGGAACACTGTGGTGGAAAAGGAGTTACAGCAGAGTTCCTTGCCATATTAGAGACCATGTTTTGTAAATGGGGACTGACCTTTAGCTGTACCAACACTAGTGGGTGTCACTGCAATTTATTCCTTCGTGGGATTTCCTCTCTGGTACTTCCCCAGCTCCGTGGCCTTGTTTATCAGCTCAGCAGTAACAAAACATCCCCAAATATTCCACGTCACATCCTCACCCAGAGCAAGGGGAGCCAGACACCCTGAAATATGGAATGTGCATTAGCAAGCATGCTCCAGAAAATTTTCAAAGCCTGAGACCTTTCCACAGCCTGACAGATTTTCCCATATAGCTTTCCACATTCCTGGTGTAACCCAATACAGGCACTGCAGGCTGGATGATAAACAGAGAATCCTTCAGGAAACCTTTGGGGAAGTGGAGCCTCAGAATATTAGGCTTCGCTCTGAATATTCCACAGGTGACCAAAGGCTGCACAGCCCATTTTTTCAAGACAGGCAGCAAAAGTAAAAATGGGACCAAAAAAAAGTAACTAAAAGTATCTGGCAATGATATAGCACCACCTTCAAACACTACCTTTTGTGAAAAATAAAAAGCACTTTAGTACTTTCAGATCCTGGAAAAAGCAGAAGCAGCATTTCAGCAGACACACGATTTAATATTGGTTTTGCATTAGGTGCACCAATGCATTTCATTGCAAGTAAATAAAATTTAACTGCAAATCACAAAAAGACATTTCTGCTAACTGACTCACTTCTGTTTTTTCTGTTTACCAGAAAAAATACATATATCCAGCAGCTCCAAAAAATACATATACTGCAGCCCCAGTGTGCATCCAGCACTCAAAATTATCCCAGAGTGGAGCCAGGGCAGGTACACACTGCCAGGCTCCTGCAGGTCAAACCCCAGGGGGAAAGCAGAGCATCTTCAGAGCTGCTCTGCTTCCCATCAGCTGTCAGGGGCTCAGAGCTGGAGCAGGTTTCAGGCATTGCTGGGATGTTTTGACCACTTTGCAGCCTGTGGAGCACAGGAACAGAGGGGCAGGATTGCCTCACTCACAGAGTGACTTTTGTGGTGCAAATCCAGAGCGAAAACCTGTGAGAGCACAGCCAGGAGCCCCGGCCAGGATGAGTAATAAGGACCTTCAGCACAGGCACTGCACGTAGTGAGAGCACAAAGTACACGGGGTTTTCAAACAAAATAATGCAGAATGGACCACGGCCTTTGTGCCCAAGCTAGAGCTGGGAAAGCTTCAGCTGGAACTGTTTGCAGGAGCTGTTGGGATCAAAGGAGGGAATGTGTACCTCCCAATCTTACAAAAACCTGTCCTAGCTGTTACTCCAAGTTATCTGTTAAAATAAAACGAACGTGCAAGCACGTTTCTGACCATGGATTTGGGCAAAGCACTGCCCTGGGTCATACTTTTATCAGCTGTTACCCTTGTTTAGGACTGGACAGTAAAACCAGATCCTATTGCCTCTGCTCCCTCCTCACATTACTCTGTGATGCCAACAAGATGACAGAACAGTGTTTTCTGTCTGGATCTTTAGGCAGGCAATATCTGCTGATTATTTTGAAGATTTCTGCTGCTCGTGCTAATTAAAAAAAAGAAAAAAAAGTTTGCAGGAAATAAACTGAAATGCTGTGTCATCAAAAAAAATTGATTTTGTGTTCTTTAGCATTCACTTAACTTTAAATTCTGTGCAAAAGGAGAAAACAGGTTAATTAATTAATAGATATCAAGTGCAATGTGACATCCACTCTATTGAGGTGAAGGTGCTAAATGACTAAGCTGAAATTCTGATACTTAGTACAAACCATAGGAGTGTCAACACTTGATTTAACCTGGGAAATTATAACCCCTGTACTACAAAACAAAGCAAAATCAACAAACAAACAAACAAAAATTATGACTTCCACCAGTGGAAGTAAATATTGGCAAGTAACTGACAACTGAGGAGACCACATTTTTTAGTGATTTTGCTCACCTATGGAATGCAGTGAGCTATGGGTTGCATAAGAACTGTCAGGATTTCCACCTCTCCTATAAATGAAATCAGGGTGATCTGAAGACAAGGAAACAAACATATCCAGGAAAGGTTTCTCCCTTTCCACACACAACACCAGCAGCATTGATCCTAGCCAGTGAGGAACTTCTGGGAGATTAAATTCCCAGGTAATGGGCTGAGGGAGAACTTGGAAAGAACCAGCACCCCAGTTCTGCTGAAAAAAATGTTAATATTTATGAGAAAAAAAATTCTTTTACTTCCCAAACATGTCTTCATAGTCTTGACCTAGAGAAAATGATAGAGACACAGATTTCTCAGAACACATCCATTTCTACACATAATTATATCAAAAAAGGTTATACATTTCAGTGTCATTATCTGTAGAGCTTATTTTCTTGTTAATAATATTACTTTAACACGTAGATGACAGAAACTGAATTCATTACTAATAATCTGCATCAAAAGTAAATTTACCTGTTTTTAAGGTAGAGAACAATACTTTGAATAACTCTACATTTTTGGAATCCAGCCTGAAACCTCAATTTTTTTCCCAAAATACAACTATGTTAATAAAAATCTCAAACTAATCAGCATAGAAGTTACACATACTCATAGCTAGAGAAAAACACCATGAGGAGAATTTGGGGGAGACTAATTCCCCCTAAGTACACCAGAAATGTGGTTAAGCATCTTTATCTTCATGTCCAGTAAATCTTTTCCTGTCTCACTGCAGAACAATCATTCTTGAGTGGTTGAAATAAATTTGAATTATCATTTTTTTAAAAGTAATCCACCGCTTGAACTTTCCAATTAATCCCCAGGAGCCACAAAACTGCCTGATGCAACCCTGCAATCTTTAAAATCATCTCTGTATGCACACATGGTGGCTTGGTCAGCTTCAATCTCCACCAGCAGTTGAAGACCAAGCTGCAGAACAGGTGATGCCACCATGTGGGGCCTTGACTGCTAAATGAGGTCAACTGACAGGCTTTATTCTGAGGGAGGGGGACAAAATGGAAAGAAGAGCCAAGGTTGGAGAGGAAGCTTTGGGAGGCAGAACAGCAGCCTCATGGGCAAGCTTCTATTGTGCTGGGAAGCAGAAAGAATTTGACATCTGACCTCTCCTAGGAGAAACCCAAGCAGCATCTCCAGAGCAGGCAGTGAAGCATGGAAGTGCACTGTCCACACAACAAAGAGCAGATAAACCAAGACACACTGGACAATAAAGAAATAAACAGGGGCTTCCTGGGTGTCTGAGAAACCCCCAAAGAGCCATGAAGAGACAGTGCTCAGATATCCTGTGAAAAGTTCTGAAACCTCACAGAGACTGCTCCAAAACCCCTCCAAATTCACAGCTCCTTTTAGAGTTTTGTGACTTGCTTCTCCATAAGATTTGGCTACAAGCCTGGTTCTTGCATCAAGCAACATGAATGTTCCCCTCTTCCTCTTTATCCAGTTAGGTGGCATTTTCTATTGTGCCCACTTGTGGCCAAACAGGCCATTTACCTTTCAAAAAGAGAAAGAGAAAATGAACATTTTCTCCTATTAGTATGGCTGCTAAAGGCCTCAGTCCAGAAGGAGAGGTGGAAGCATTGATCACAACATTCCCACTGCAGGGAATGAATCTCCACGACATCAGAATTAATGCAGAATGACTTTTTGCTCCAGATGCATCCAGTGAAATGGGCAGCTCTGTTTACCAATAACTTCCCAGTCAGACACTCCCCATACAACAGATTTGTGCAGTAGGGAATGCTTTGCTTGTGTGGAACACTCACCATCCCATTGCTCCAAGTTTCCTTCAAGGCAATTTATGTCCCATTTTGAGTTTCATCCACTGTGTGCAAGCTGAGCATCTTTAGCTCCTCTGAAAAACAGCTTGGGTGCCTGAACTCTAAAAACAAATAACACCTGAGTCTCTGGAAGCCTGCTCAAGAAAATATATCCAGTCAATAAAATAATCTGGCTAGAATTCTGAGTTGTGTCTTTGCCTGGTTTTGGACCAGCAAAGAATGAAAAATGAAAACCATTATGTTGCAGAGTGTTTAAAAATAGTGAATATTTGGACTGTGGTGAATCATCTAGACTGGGCCTCAGATGAGGGCCTGAGTAAGGTCTTGAAGCCTGTAAGGTCTGGAAGCCTGTGGCGCAGCTAGAAATTAGCTGTTGAGTGTGGAGCAGTTAGAAATTAGCAGTTAAAGTGTTTGGGAAAGATAGCATAGTGGTGAAGGTCACTTAGTAGGATTGTTAGTAATCACGTGTTAGCCACCTTAAGAATAAGTTAAATAAAGTGTGTTTGCATATTTCTCTCCACTGTGTGCCAATGAATGAGCTACTGTAATTGTAAACTATATAGAACTGTATATAAACAACCATCTTAACTGAATAAAGTTAGAACGTCATTATTAACCATATTAGTTTGATCCTGAGTTCTCCGAGTGGACCAATTCCTTTAAGTCTTGAGCTAACCTGGACCCCAGAACATTAAAAAACTACGCGATTTTCTTTACCATTACCCCAGGCTTTGAAAAAAAACCAGTCTTCAAAATGGGATGGATTTGGAAGTGACTGCTGGGTTTTCCCACACCAATACCTTCACTAGTTGCTTCTTCTGTCAATTATAGGATTCAGGGGCAGGTGAAGGGAAAAGACCTGACTGACCTGAGACCACTAAGCCTGAATCCTGTCAAATGGATATTTTGTAATAAATTTCTCCTCCTCGAATTGTAAATTCTCACATGCAGCCTGAGGAGAGGTAAGCATTTTTTTCCTTTTTTTCAAGTTGGCAGAGGATCCTACTCACGGTCAGTTGCTTGGTAACAAGTTTCTCTGGCTACAACATAAATATTCCACATCTGAAATATTTGAGAAAACACTGTTTTTCCTAACTACATTCCACAGTACTTGGGCCACGGGGTTTCCCAGAATAGTCTAAAATGTTAACAGGGTTACACGAAGGACGACCTCCAGTTAGATTATCGCTCTAAGACAGAGACAGATCCGTCCCCATACACAGCACTGCTCACATATCCTTTAAATAGTACCTAAAACCTACTCCAGGGTCTGGAGCTCATGTAAAGTAGTTTAACTGCCCAGGAACAAATTAGCTGGCTGGATCCTGTGCCCTTTTAAACGTAGGCGTGGTGGGAGACATTTTGCAGGGACTGAAAAATCTGGAAGTGGCTGTGTTCGGTCTGAGGCGCCCGCCAAGGAAAGCACATCTAAGGAAAGAGACAAGGGAGAGAGACACAAAACCAAATATCTCACCACCAGGGATGCTCCTGGAAGTACCTGCTCTGGGATCAGCATAGAAAGTGCTGGAGCCACGTGTCTGCAGGCAGCTCCCAGTTCTCCCTGCCATCCTCCTCTCCATCCTTTCAGCACTACTTCGCCCAGGACACAGCCAGTTGAAGGCAGTTCTTCCAACCCTCTGAAAATATTTGTCCCAGTGATCTATTCTAAGTACAATATAATGGACAGATTCTTATTTTTTCAAACACAAAAAGAAATACTGTATCCTGGACCAGCAGAGAAGAACCCTGAAGAATCAGCTAACTCTGTACCATTTCCCATCAAAATGACAGGGGATGTCTTCAGAGAGACTAAGAATAGGACAAGTATTTAGTGATGCTTCTTTAATACCCTTTTCAGCTCTCAGCACTCTGTAGCACAAGGATTTCCTGCACTTAATAGCCCTTGATGAATCCTTCTTCCATGAATTTGTCTTCATACAATGACTAGGGAGGAGAAACAACTAATTCTAGACTGTATGATTTGGTAATAATTCCCAGAAAAGAGCACTAATTACATGGAGTTTTTTAAAAACCTAGTGGCAAAGGAAAAGATGTTCTTGAAAGCACAAAATAGAGACTCTCCACCTCATAAGTATCAGCTAGAAACTTGGATGAAGAGTTTTAAGGCTGCCAGTTCTCAAAGGGGAGGCAGTCAGGAAATGGGTCTAAACTCAGGCCCTATAGACTTAGGTTCAAGTATTCCTTTAAATACAGGACCCAGGTTTCAAACACACCTGGGCCTTTCCAAAACAAAAATATTTAGACATGTACCACTGATATGCAGTCTGGGGGTCAACATGCAAAATTAAAAGTCTACCAAGCATGCTTAAACACTGTGGATGTTCCCATACTAAATAGGTTTTATTTTAATTTCTTCATACACACACAGCACTCACATCTCAGAGCTGGTAGCTCCACATCTGTGGGATAGTCAGCTGTGAAAAGGGTCTGGAAACTAATTGGGATTATACATATCTGGGCACTCACTAGCATCTTAGAGAGAAGGAACTATTGATCTCATACATATGGAGAGGTAAACTTTTCCCTCATTTTGTTATACTCATTTGCCAAAGAGATAATTTTTCCAAGATATTCCTGCCACATTTGCTAGACAGGATGCACAGTGGTTGCTTTATAAGTTCTTATGTTTTCCTCATTATCAGCACTTTGTCCCCTTTGCAGGAACAATTAATTTCCTCTTAATTTTCCTCCATAATGTGTGTGCATTGCAGATGTTGATTAACACTTTGGCCATATTCGCATTATCTCATTTTGCAATAAAAAAAACAAACTACAGAAGAATTCCTCCTTTTGAATCTACTTCTTTTACACATCTTACTTCAGATTCTCAGAATCTGATTTCTCAGTGTGCTGGTTAGTTTGTTAAACTGGTACTACTTTATTTGTTAAACTGACAATCTGTAGTTTATGGTGATTGGCAAAAGCAAATAGCAAATTAGCAAACAAGCAAATTAGACCCAGGATCTTCAGGTAAACAGCCACAAAGCAAAGAATAAATTTGCCTAAGTGTTTTCACTTAGAACTCAATGACAGACAAAGAATTAATTTCCTCATCAGTGCACTCAAAACTTAAGTCTTCCTAGAGTTCTGTATTTCTGTATTTCATAGTCTATCACTCTATTTCTGGGCTATTCAAAGCATTGCTCCTGCAAGCTTCAGTCCCAGAGCACTTCATCCTGTGCAACAAATGAGCAAGAGAAGCAGTCATGATACTCAGGGAATAGGGCAAAAATTGCATATAAATCCTTAATTCTATTACTTTCTTAATGTCAGTGTTCAACTTTGTTGCATCCTGTTAATACAGCCCTGTAGATGCTCAGCATACAATGCTCCACCAGCAAAAACAGAGATTTGCTCACAGCCAAAAAAGGATGATACTTAGGTTCCAGGATTTATAGCAATAATTTAAAGGGATAGTGATCCAGCAAATGTTTTATCCAGTTCTTATCCCTTTGACAGTTCCCTGGACTTTCTTATTCCAAGTTTGAAGCACTTTGCTAAATAAGTCTTAGCCTCCTGAGTCAAGGATTCACAGAATGTTGTAGGTCATATATTTCCAACTCAGCTTTTGTCCTGTCTGCTGATAGTCCAAACCATACTAATTTCATCTAGCGTGTCTCCACTTTCACTCACTCCTGGAGCTAATTCTCCTACATGGTGCAGTCCAGCTTGCCTTTCATTAACTATGCACGGCTCACTTATCCTCTTTAACTAAAACCTCACTGCAATTTCTTTTTTTCTCTGCTAGTTTCCTTATTCTCAATTCCCCATGCCATATCTGATCTTGTACCCCATGAATCTGTGGTAGGTAGCTACATCATTTTCTTGATGTGAACAAGAGTTACATATCCCTGACAGGGCTGAGTAAAAATTCTCTCCCAGAGTGGGACAACTACATCTTTTCAGAAAAAAAGTGTTTCCAATATTTTTGTAGCATGGGAAAAACAATGTATTTTTCTCTAGTCTTGTTCTTGGAAGACATTAAACTGTTCTGGCTGAAGTGAATTCAGACAGAGGCAGACACCGACTGAAACATGGAAAAATTTAGTTTGAAAAGCTGCTTTGACAAAGTTGTGAACAGCTGGAAATAGTCCTTTAGGGCTGGAAGTGCCTGGCAGCCTTAGCAGTAGATGCTGTTACAAGCCCTGCCTGCAGTGAACGAGCCACTCTATCAGGTCACCCACTTTGGTGACAATCAATCATAACCCATAATTACTCCACATTTCTGGAGTAACTCTGTGCCCTGCTAACCAACCAAGACAGGACTTCTGCCATTTAATTGTCCAACAATTTGTTGCCTATGTGAATCCTGACAGGGAGGCCCTCAGCACACTTCCCCATTCCCTGGGGCCATGACACGGAACACGGATGCGCGTTATGGGATTTTCCCCAGATTTTGAGGTGACAATTCATTGCCAACAGCTGGTGACTGGGCCCCCAGCTGTCCAGATTCCCTCTGAGAGAGTCAATCGTAGCTCTGCTTGTGCCTTCAGCTTCTCCTCCCCAAATCTGGCTGTAATGGACCTTCCTAAAGTAATGAGGCCACCTGTTGCATCGCCAGATCCGTTTAAGGGAGTCCTTCAGCGCTCCGGTTTACACAGTTTGACAGGGATTGTTCAAGTGGGTACCAGTGTCATGGCACTGCAAAATGAAATCGTGGCATTATTTTAATCAATAAATATAATTACGTGCTCAGATGACCGTGAGCTGGTCTGTAATTGCTTCTCCATACCATAATGCAGTCCATAAAATGCCAACTTTTTGCACATTACAAAAAAAGGGGATGGGATTTGCATTTGCATCCTGTAAACGGGATGTTTACAATCAACTTTTACAGCTCAGAAAGATCTTTTATCCCCAGTTAAAAAAAAAAAGTATCAGTTTAGATAAATCAGTTCATTAGAACCTGAAAATGGCTATTTGTTTTGGGAGCAAATTTGGTTTTATTGGTACCACAAAAAAGATCACCATAAATTAGCACAGTCCTAACACAGACCAGTTCTGCATCCATACATCATACAGTTTTACTTTTGGTTTAGATGTATAAATAGGATCTATTTTAATCTATATACTCATATACATATATATCCCCATCTTATAGAGTTTCTTCACAATAATGTCTTCAGACAAAGAGTGGGATTTCTTCTCAGTGGCTACATGGTAATTTTGGCCACTGCTTAGCATGTTAATGATATCAATTTTAAAAAATGTACCAAATCTATTTATATGCAGTATTTTAATTCAATATATAAGAATACAAATAATTTTACATCAGTAAGGATTTTAATATTGCAGTATTTCACTTTCATTTTTCTCTTTTTTTACACATACCTTTGTTTCATGTCTTGAAAAGGGGGCTCCACCCTGTATTCTTCATTCACACTGTCCACAGCTCAAAACTGAGATTAAGCACTTGTTTATTTTTAAATACATCCTTAAAGGCAAAAAAATCAACAGGCTATAAATATCTTTTAAATATCTAAATGTCAGCACAGTGCTCCATAGGATCACACCAGGAAATGTCAGTGGATACTTTCACATCATACCACACTTAAAGGGCTTAGATTTTTATTATCTCCATGAAAAAAGAAAGGGCAAAGACCTATGGGAATAAAGATGAAGATCTCAATCTCCTTTATATTTTGCACACTTGAAAAGTGTGATAGCCCTAATTCTGTAATGCAGGATGAACAGGATGGCTTCCCACATCCTGCAGGATGGGATAACTATATGAATGCACAGAATTAACCCAGTTGCTGTTCAAACTGCTTTGAATGGATAAGGAGTTTAGTAGGCAACAAGATCTAAACTAACTTTTCAGTCAAAAATGTTATAATTATTGAATTAATTAAACGTGCCTCAAAAAATGGATGTTCTAACAAACTGCTTGGGGTTGCAGTCAGTTTTACCGTTGTAGGGCACAGAGCAATATTATGCAAATAATATTATAATCTAATAATAATATTATAATCTTATAATATAATGTTATAATCTCATAATAATATTATAATCTAAGGTCCAAACCAAATGTTTTAGATTCACAAACACCAGCAGAACCAGCCCAAAGGGTCCATAACCAGACCACACACTCTGATTTACAGGGAAAACTTGGAATGCTGCCCTGCAGGGATAAACAAATCAAAGTTGTGAATTCCACAGCAGTGTCAGTTCTGACATCCCCAAATGTTAAAGGCAGTAAAGCACAACCTCACCTGTACCATTTTTCATTACATCCATACTTTCAAACAATTATTGCAAACATGACTCTGTCAAGTGCAATTTCAATATGACTGAAATAAACAATTGGAAGGTTTATTTCTTAAAGGCGTGATCAATTTCTCCACAAGCTTTGTTTTGCACACAACAGGTCAGAATAGAGATGATTGATTGAAAGAAGAAAAATATATCACTGTTGCTATTTTTCCAGTCACTTGTTATAAAAGGTGTGTCTGCACATCAAGTAGACAACATTTCACTTTCCCTTTGTGGTTTGCTGGTGTTGGGGAAACAAAAAAAGGACAGAATCATCATTAAAATTAAGAATCAGAGAAACTGACAAGGGGTTAGTTACATCTACATACAATTTATTGTCATCTGGCAGGATTTCAAACCCATGACATGCACCCTCAAGCATTACAGGCTGTTTTGTAGATTGGTCATCCACCATAAATAAAATCTGAGGCTGAAATCAATTGACCTGACATTTACCCTGTTCCATTGCTAAGCACATACCAGCTCTCATGTCTGATTTTTAGGAGGCTTTAAGAGACAAAATGATAAGGGCTGATGAGCAGTTACTAATGACAAGCCTGTAGGAGTGTGTGAGTCATGAATGGGCCAGAAATTGTGTATGGGAATACTGCAGACTTTTACCTAGCTGAACTCTGATATCATCATGGGAGCTACCAAGAGATATAGAAATGAGTATATGAAGTGGTAACTTTCACTTTCACAGGAGATAGAAAATGATCAAATGAAAAAAGGGACTTTTTAAAAATATATTTTTAAAGAGTGACTGGGATAAGGATAGTGGATTTCTCAGGCAAGTTTTTTTCCTATCTTTACTGCAGAAAAATTTAGTTCTTAAAAGACAGTATTACACTGAGTTGCAGTAAGATTAAAGTTGCTTGACTTAATACAACACCTATTTTAAAGAAGACAGTTCACTTGGAAAAATTTATCTCCTTTTGCCAGGTAAGTTAACCAAGAAATCCCAAGTCACTTTGTCCTTGGGCAAGTAGTCAAATCCTGCAGTGTCCTAGCAGGGTGCTTATTTCAGGCTAGACATGAAGGTCTCTTGGAGGGCTTTGGTGTCAAAACTCACTCACATTGTCACCCCACCCATTGCTGGTGCTGAAGCACTGCAGAGACCACCAGAAAATCTCTGAGACACAAATCTGCCTTCCATGGAAGAGATCATCCCAGTGATATCCACCTTGTGCTGGTACTCAGATACACCACTTGCTATGAAATGTGAATATTTGGGAGGTTATGGTCAGCTAAAACCATTCAGCCAGTTTCAGATCTGACTGGCTGGGAGGAGCCATGAGGAATTTGGTAACAAATCAACCAGCCAGGTAAAAATCCACTCCTGCCAGCCCACAGCATGGCACGTGGGCACTGAGCACTCTTGGATTGCCCAGCAAGAGGGTTCCTTCCAGTTTGTCCACATCATTTCATTGGCAGAAGTCCACCAGTCTGTTCCCAACAGCAAATTCATGCCCAAGTTGGATAGGAAGTCATTTGACTCAATCAGTTGTCATTCTTTCCCCTCTGTCAGCGTGAGGCTTTCTGAAGGATCTTCACACGGCTGCAGTCTCAACAGGTCATTTCTCTCTCATCAGATCCCAAGGTAAAAGCTGTTCTAGCTCCATTTACCTTATCCAGCTTTCCCCATTGTCAATTCAAATCTGAACGAGGCTTTTGAAGTCTCTCAGTCCCTTTTCCTTGTGTCAGGAAACCTCTGGGACACTTTATAATCTATATAAGCACTAAGACAGGACCACAAAATGAATCGTATTAATATAATTACAACAAGTAAAACCATCAAAAGGACTGATTCCATATTTAAGCTAGAATAATGAGGTAATGTGAAAAAAATACTCTGGGAGATCTAATTATATAATGCAGTATTCAGTTCTGCACGGCCAGCCCAGCAATTCCTCTAACATTCCAATCAAAGTGATCTCACTAGCATGTGAGAGAAGAGTCCAGCTGACAGATTTGGGACATGTAACGTACTATTTAGTCAAGAGGCCCCATGTGCTATTCATAAAGAATTAACAACTCTTATATTGACAATGACAGTATTGTCAGAAGACCTTAGGAAGGGGGAAAAAAAACCTCCATAAACTCCGTCTCTGTGAAGTTGGACATTTTTTTTTTTTGGCCCCTCTTTTCCAATGCTGATGTAATCTCCAAACATCTCCAGCAGCAGCTGCTCAGCGAAACCAGGCACCTTCTCCCTAGTCCCTTTCAGCAGCACACGCAGCACTTTCCAGCTCCCTCAAGACAATCAGGGCCTTTCTTTCACCAATTAGCTATCACTTCAAGAGTCCTGCGCTGTCCAACGAGCTCTTAAGAATGGTCTTTGCAGGAAACAACACTGGAGGAGCTTTTTTTTTTTCCCCTAGACAAATGAAAAGGGGAAGAAGGGGAGGGGGAAGAGGGGGAGACAAAAAAAAAAAGCACAAGAAAACAAATCAGAACACAGAAGCTGTCCAAAATGCATCGCTCGTTTAGCACATCGACAAATGCAGAAATGTCCTCGACAGCCAAGGCTACAGCAAAGCACACACACACACACAAAAAAAATGCTCCTACTTTCTTGAGGAGATAGTTTGTTTAGTCGAATATGTTAAAAAGGCTTCAAAGAAAGAAGTGCTCTTGTTACAGCAAGTCTGAGCCGTGCAAACTTGAAGGGAACGAAACTCCTGTAAGATTATGCCCTGTTTCCTTATTTGGCTCTCCAAATGTAAAGCAGCATTATTTGAAGTAGACACTATAGGAAAGAACTCGGTTCAGCTCACTTTAAATATAGATGGATTGATGAAATGAGTAATTACTGGAACTGCTAAGATCTTTCAGGCTTACTAACTAGCAAGCTCCTTTCCCCAGAAACCACACTTTCCGTCTAAAGAGAAATTAAAGCCTGATTCAGAGACATAAAGCTCTGGGAATTCTACATTCTTTTTCCCTTAAATCCAGGGCACAGTAATACCTTGAGGTCCTTGGAGATGCCAAGTCCTCATTAGAACTAGCACTACCTCCAGGACCCAGTTCAGAAGAAAACAAGGAACTTTTATTGATGTTTAAAGCAATTCCTTGCCCGGGCCTGGACATGTAGAGTTGTGAAGGCAAAACTGGGAAGGATCAGCAGTGAGTGAAATGACTTGAACATGGTTCAAGCAATAGCCCAGTGTCAGAGCTGCTTCCCTGGTTTTTAAAAATTCTGCATTAAACCGAATGTCATACCAAAATACTGACTTGTCAGTATCCTCTCAAAGTACCACTATCTGGTCAAATTTATTCTTGATTGGGGTAACCCCATGGAAGTCAACATGTGGCCTACTAAACAGCCAACAAAACACATTTACACTGCAAATTTTTTAAAAAATAAAATAGTCTGTTCTCTTTTATTGACTGTGTATCAGAAGCAAAGCCCTGGGCTTTGTAAACAGTTAAATGGCAGAGCAAAGCAAATACTTTCAGGGGTTTCAGGAGTTTGTTCACCCAAAAATGGGTGTTCTCAACTGCCACATGGATTGTTTAATGGAGGTGGAAGGTGTCAGAATTGATCAGATTGCATAAAAGGCAGAAAGTCTGACATATTGCCCTGCATGCATTTATGAAGGAATGGGAATCAACTCAAATTCCTCTGGACAGGAAGCCTCAACCGAGGGATGAGTACAAAAAATCAGGATTAAGGAGGAATCTTTGAGGAGGTGCATCAAACAATGTCTTTTTATACCTACAGATTCCAAAAGCTGCTGAGTTTAAAGAAAAAATGCAGCAGGCTGGAGAAAACAGGTAAATATGCATATGTTACTAGGGTTACCTACAGCTGTAGGAAAAAGGATAAAAGGGGCCCAAAAGGTGTACCAGCCTGCCCTAAAGCAAAACCAACTATGTCATTCCTGACAGCTGTTTCTCTAACCTGCTCTTTTCTTTTAAGAGACCCACACAGATGAGAAGAAATGAAATCTTCATCTCATCTGAAAGGGATTTCAGCAGGAAAAGCAGTTTGACAGATTGCTCAGTGGCTCTGCCTGCTGCAACACAACCCCTGCAAGACAGGGGCTCCAAAACATGCACTCACTTGGGCAACTGGCTCACGTTGTAGCTGTACAATTAATTATTCATTGAGGTGACAACACGTGAATTTTTATTTCTTTTTTTTTTTTCAGAGAAGCAGTATCTTTGTACCAGCCCGTCTGGATGGATGTGAGGAAAGTGCACCTTTTGTGACAACCCTCTTCCTTCTGGTATGCTGCAATGCTGCTGTTTGATTTCAGCATCAGCTGTAACCCAGCACATCTGATGGATGTGAGGAAAACTCATCTTTTGTGACACCTCTCTTCCCTCTGGTGTGGTTGCAATGCTGCTGTTTGATTTCAGCATCAGCTGTAACCCAGCACATCCCACGCCTTGGCCACCAGCTCCCTCTGTTAGCGCCGAGGAGCCCCGGTGTCTATTTCAGGGATGAATTGGGGGCTCATTCCAGCTCCAAGGGGAACAACAGGTGCCTCCTCCTCCTCCTCGTCCTCCCTGGGCTCAGAAGCGGCTCCGGCGTTGCCTGCGAGGTGTCCAAGGCGGGACGGAGGCGGCACATCCCTGGCGCCTGGCAGCGGGATGTGCCCGGGACAGGCTGACACAAAGCCGGGGAAAACTTCCCCGCCGGCTGCCCGGGCAATGGCAGCAGCTCCCCTGGCTCGGCATGCCACGGCTGTCAGCTTGGCACCCTGCATTTATTCACACGCGGGAATGCTGCCCGAGATGGAAGGACTGGTGCTCTTTTTCCTGCTTGGATTTCGCTTCTCTCGGGACAGATTTCCTCCCGCGGAAAATTAATGGCACGGCGAATTTAAATGCCGGATGAAAAGTGGGGTGTGTGGCTGGATTTTTGAAAAGGCAGTTTAACGCGGGGAGTTGTTCTTCCTCCTCTTTGCAAAGTGTTTTGAGAACGAGTGAGGGAAAGCACCGTGTAAAGCCTATACATCGAGCATTATTATTTGGATTTTCCCAAATTTACTTTTTCACACAACAGATGTTTCTAATGTCTGGCACCATTTTTAATGATGTGCCTTTTTTGAAGAACGTGTGCTGTGTCACCCATAAAAGCATCCTCTCTGTCCAGAGTTTATTTTGTTAAAATCTTTTTTCAACTAGTCATCTCTCTAGGGAACAATGACATGATAGAACAGTATTTCTGATGGGTGATATTTTATTACTAACATGTGTTTTCATCACATAACCAATATTACTACCCTATTCTGCTATAGGTATTTATTAAAATCCTCTAATTTGAAACTATTTCCAAGACAAATTTCATATTTTGCTTTTAAACTATCACATAATTAATTGTCCTGGTAAATGCCCATTGAAGGGTGGTTTAGGGGAAAAAGAAGTACATATTACGCAGTCTTGTTGACTTTTAAAATGTAAGGCAACAGATTTTACATCTCATTTTCCAATTCCCTTATAAAGCAATCTCCTAAAACATCATTACATTCCCAAAATTCTAAAGTATCAAGTAAACTCACAAGTGACAAAGCAGACAATACAATAATCAGAAAACACCCACTGTTAGGATCAGTTTGAAACACATCCCAAAACACCAGTAAATTAGAATTTAAAAATAGGATATTTGACTTACTACATTTTCCACACGTTCAGAAGTCAGGATATCTACCAAAGGAAACTGCAAAGAGTGGCAGGTGCTGGCAAGGCTAATAAGAAGTTCTGAGTTCTTTGTTAAGGAAAAAAAAAAAAAAAAAAAAAAAAAGAGGAATTCAAGATCAACCCTTATCTGTCTGAATCACGTTCCTTCTACAGTTATCAGAGTCAAAAAGGCACCTTGCTCCAGGTTACACGTGTGAAACCTCCTGAGCAAGCACTCTACATCACACAGAAAACAAAATACCACTTAAAAAGAGCCAGATCAAGCAGCCACCGCTTTGGAGGACAAAAATCTGACATTCAGAGTCAATTACTGCCCCACCAAAGTTGTGATAACGTGCACATATCAAGATCATTCAATGTTGCATTGAGTCAAAGCAAAGTCAACACCTGCCCTGCTGGTTTTCTCCTGGAAAATCCCCCCACTACAGTCAGTTCAGTATACCCATTTTCATGATCAAGGACAGAAAGAAGATACTTCATTTATTACAAATTTCATCCCTTAAGACTGACTCCAGCCTCCATAAAACCAGAAGTCCTCAAAGGTGTCAAAAGTGAGATTTAAACTCAAGAAAAGAGCACACATTGCAAGAAACAACAATAAAAGTGAAGGGAAAGGACTAGAAGGAAATGAAACAAAACCTTATAAATCAGTCATAAAAGTGATACATGAAGACATCAGTATTCCCAAAAAGACTTGATGAGACCCCTGCTGTCATTCCATGACCACCTCCATGTGCTGCTGGATGGTCAGCAGGAGACACCTTGGCTCCCTGTCATTTATGGGAATTTCTAACTAGGAATGTGATCAGAACACGACCCAGCAGTAGCAGAATAGATCACATACATGCCATGACACTTAATGGCACCAATAAATTACAAGATCAGTATGCCCAAAATGTCCACCTGCTTGTGAACAAATATAAAAATGCTTCGTGACTCAACAGAAAAAATCAGGGATACATATTTAAGACAGATATTATGAAGTTCAGAACAGCTTGATATAAATTATTATCTCCTTAATTATTATCTCCTTAGTGATCAGAGAGGCCATACACAATTTACTAAGTTTTCACACTCAGCTAGACAACTACTTTTTGGGGTAGAAAGAACCTCAAGGTTTTTGCTGGGGAAATTTAGGAATTATCACCAAATTTGACCTAGCCCTAAACCAACCTTTCCTTGTGCTCTCCTTCCATCAGTAGATTTTTTTTTCCCCCCACTGAATTAATAGAATTCCCATCAATACAGCGGAGAATTTAATGAGTACTATTTTTGACAAAGCAATGTTTCAACAAAATGTCAGTTTTTCAAACACAGAAAACTGGCAAAAAAGGCTTCAGTTTTGACAAAGTATTTGCCAAGAGCTGCTTTTCAGATCCCTAAAATTCAAGATCAGTACAAACCAGACAGATCACAGTCTTCAAACATTATGCAGTCAAGGCACTCATGCATAAAACCACAGTTTGAGCCTTTTGACGAGTGCTGTGGTCACCTATCTCTGGGCTATTCCCAAGCCTCCCTTGACTTAAAATCCTTGTTTCTTTTTCACTGTGCACAGACCAGACTGGGACTTTCAGAAATGTCACAGGATGGAAAACTCACTTCTCTCTCATCTGCAGCTCCATATCTTTGGCAGACCAGATAACTTGGATGATGCCCTGCCTGTGCTGTACCAAAAAAAGTTCAGACCTAAACCTTCCTCTGGTTTACAAATAAACTTGGGTGTCCTGGTCCTCCTTTGTTTTGACAGCACAAATCAGTACAGATAGAAGCAAACAATGACACAGCTGCCATTTTACTAAAAGGTCCACCATGTGTCAAACTTAACAACTGAAGAAAAATCCAAACTTTCTGAAACTAACCATAAGTAAAATGTGCTTTGGCGACCTACAGACCTTGGAAACGACTTGAAGATTATATCACCCCACTCATAAAATGCAGTTATTGAAAAGAACTGTTATCCTTTATAAATGATGGAAGGCAAACATTTCACATGCTGCACTGACGCTGCTCCAAACCTCATTTTTTTCTATTCAAAAATGAAAGTCGGCCTTTCAGCAAACTACATTGTGCTCTGAAGGAGTTTTTCATTCTACTGGTAACAGGTTATCCTGCTTACTTTTAAAGTCTCTTTGCACACAAAAAAGAAGGGGAGCTGGGGCAAAGAAGGAAAGAAAAGAGTCCATTTGAAAAAATTACACTGCTAGATTACAAGAGTTGAAAGCTGGTATGTAACTTTGCTCCGGGTGATCAAACTGCTAATCAGGAATGCTGTCGGGAACAGAATGGAATTCCAAATAAATTAGCCATGTCCAAGAAGCCAATACAACACAGGATTAAGGCTTACAAAGAAAACAAATTTATTCAGCCTACTTTATCAGAATTCTTAATAATGTGTACTACTTTTTCTCATCACAGTCTGAGTTCTTCCACTGGAACAGTGTGGAGAAGCAAAAATGAGTCACACTTCATAAATCTCCTGCTTGTACAGACACCTAAAAATGTTACATAGAGCAAGTCACACAATGCCATTATATATAAATACATATGCTTATCACAGCCAAGGGAGAAATGTGCAGATTTATTTCTCCTACTTTATTTCTGAGGCACCTGACCAAAGAAAAGATGCTACACACTTCTGTGAAAACCTACAAAGCTGGAGGAAAAGGTCAGAACTTCATTGACCTCCATGCTAAAATGAGGTTCAACACCATAGCATACATATTGAACAACTAACTATAAAAATAAATCTCTCTCCTCCACTACAATCCCATTGCATCACGTTTTTTGTCAAGTATAACAAGAAAAATTTGCAGTACTGTGGCTGAGGTACTGTCTGCAACTCAGAGCATATTCTGTTTTCACCTCTGACAGCATCCTAGAGAAATTCTTCATAATAACTTATGTCAAAATCACAGGAACATTAAAAGACGTGCTTAAGTTCCTGCCACTCCTTGAACTGGAACTTTATTCTTTATCAGACTGGTTTTCCTCATCTGTGAAATGGAGATTATAATAGGCTCGTACTGTGCAGTAATTTGGAGACAGAACTAAATTTTTGAAGCATTTTTGTAACAGTAAAATTTTACAAAAGGAGATAAAATACTCACAAGAAGTACTTCATGCAGAATCCAGACACATAGAGAGAAATCTTCCTGTAACAGAAGTGCATGTATCATCTTGGCTTCTGAAAAAATTAGGTAAACCATAAACAAATTCTCACTTCAAGTCATATATTGTCCAGTACACTTATTCACTGGAAAATAAGAGGTTGAGGACAATACCACTTGGCTCTGCCATATTTCCCTGAGAATCTGTGCATGCAGGGATTTCCATAACAAAATTCATAAAGCAAACCACCAGCTGAGTGTGAGTGTTCACTTGCCTGGTGGTTGCCAGCCATGGCACTGCCCTCCTTTCCAAATGACCAAACTGCACGAGCCATTTCATACCCATGGTTGGTGTGTTGGGTATTTTCTAAATCATTTTTGTCCCAGAAAAGGGAGATTCCCTGTAAGACACCAGTTGCATCCCCTCCCCTTCCCATAATGAAATAAATTAAATGCTATTTACTACCACCACTGTATCTACTATTTTATTCAAGCACAAAAGCACATGTTTTATCAAGTGTGACTTATATTTATTTTTTTTTGTCAAGTGTTTTCTTCTCCCTGTAAGAAGATATTTGCATAAATATGGAAAAAAAAGCATATATTCCCAAATCCCCTTCTCTGGAATTGCACCTCCAGAGAGTGAGGGTCAGATGATGAAAGCCATTGCTGTACCACCAAGACATGTGACTGGAAGGGTTCTGTCTATACCTCAATGCCTCCATTAAACGCACATAAAATAATATTTGATTTGAATAAAATATTTTAAATTAAATATAGACTATGCTGTTTGCTCAGAAAAATAAACCAAGAAAGGAACAAGCACAAACAAAAACTTTGCATGAAGACCAAGGAAAAGTGCTGATTTTCATTTTCAAAAGGGTCTCCTTGAATAAAACCGATTTTTTTATTATTAACTACTGAATGAAAAGTTTTGATTCAGGGAACAGCAGAAAAGGACGTTTTCCCAGAGATTTAGAACAGGTCAATAAAGTCATTTGAGACAACAACTGTGGCAATAAACTACTGGTGTAAAAGATGTTACCTTTTTCTGCCTTGACCTGCCAAACAGGGCTGTGTATACTCTGCATTAATGGACAACTCACGGGCTCAGGCTGAGCACACGTACAAGTGCTGGAAGAGTTTATGTGGATTTCTGCATTTCCAGGATGCAGAGCCTGGGTTTCTGAGGGAAGAAAAGGAGGATGGCTGCTGGCAAGGAGCAATGCTGCTCCACTGGCTCACTCTGGGCTGATTGCAGGCCAAGGAGATGCATTCTGGGTTACCACACTAAATCTTTGCCTTTACAAAATAATGCCCTAAGCTCCAGTCTGATCAGTGCAAATCTCCTCCCTGAAAACAGCATGCTTGAGGCACATCTGAGATAATTTTTACTTTTTTCTTTTCTAAAAAACACAGAAAATAAAGCAAGTAGGTGAAAGGTAACAGTATCACTTTACAGACACAAGCTACCCTCTGATTACAACTAATTAAGATATTCAGCAGCCTTAAAACAATACCTTTTTTTAATCAATGTACCCAGACGGCATTCACAGCTTTTTGTGATGACAAATGCCCTTTGAAAGAGTTAATAGGCAAAGGTTTGTACTGGCAATGAATAGGGCTACCTTTAATTGATCCAAGAGCCTTAGAGAGCCGTCTTATAGCATGATGATGTATTTGGGTTGCAAGTAGGCCAAAATAAGCATAAAGAAAATCTGTAAGACCATGAGACCTTTCATTTTTTTTCATTGCAGGGAGGAGAGGAAGAGGGGGGAATCTGCTGGGGAAAATGAGAGAACTATGATGGGGTTATCTTTGTGCCCCGGCACTTAAAATAGATAAAACGACAAAAATTTTGAGGAAAAGAGAGGAAGTGATGAGGCCATAATTCTTAGAATAAACGTCAAGATGTACGGAAATGTACAAAACAAGGCTTCTTCAGAATAAAAAAAAAAGCCATGAAAAAAGAGGAGATGACCTAATGGTATAAAGAAACATTGATTAAAGAAATACCCAGAGGGAGAAAGATATTCCATCAGCTTTAACAAACACTGCATGGCCCTGCATTCCCACTTAACTTCTCAAGTAAGGGGAGAAAAAAATGCCTGTAGAAGAGGTAGTCACATGGATCCATTTATAATTTTTCCCCTTATTCCCTGCTCATCTTTTGCATGGTTTTGTCCAAGATGTACAGGAAATGTGCACAATTAAACTGACTCACAAAATTAAACATGATAGGTTAGTTGCAAACATTTTACCCTGAGCAGCCAAAGGAGAAACAAAAAAAATCATTTTTATAAGGGATATAAAATCCATTCAGTCATATTTTTTTTCTTTATGAGACTGATTATACATTAATATTACCTAGTAATGAAGGAAGAAGTCTATCCATGCTTACACTAGTCTTTCATCAGAAACTCAATTTTGGCAGAATCCCTCCCTCACACAGCAAAAGCTAAACAGATTTCCTTGAACTTTCACAGGTGCAAACTTTATGTCAAGGTAGAATTTTTCTGGAAAGTCTGAGGCAAATCAAACAAGAAAACTCCTAAAAGTCTAAAAGGCTATTTTCAAATGGAATTACTGTGCAAGCATACTATCGACAACTCTGTAAAAAAAAAAAAAATCAAATAGAAAGTTGTTGGCATCTGAGATTTTCCTAGAAGACAGGTATATGGGAGGAGCTAGGAAAAAAAGTTGACATTGATCCTTAAAAACAAAGAAGCAGAGCAATAAAATATCCTGCTCCAATATATGTATCCAGATGCATTAGGAAAAGTGAGTCAAGTCCAGTTTCAATCTGGAACAGGGAAGAGAGAAGCTGCTCTCAAATTCCCTTCATCCTGTCCATCCCAGAGCCATGAACGAACCCTCTTCTAGCAGCCACTCAACAGGAAAAGGTACAGAGCCTTCAGTGTGGTTTGGGTAAAAAAGAGCATTAAACTTACCTCTCCAAAGCAGAAGAACTCATATAGGAGTCTCAAAACAGCAATACATTCCCCCATTAGGAATATTTGCCTTCTGTGAGTCTCCCCCTATGGTACAAAGCTCTGAGGAAAAGAACAGATAAAAACTTCATGTCACAACTTCCAGACATTTTCCCAATTAACCATTCCAAGCCCACATCACCAACCACCACAGAATTACAACAATTCCAAGGTGAGCACCAGCTGCATGCTTCACAAAAACCCCCTCACTTCAGGGCACAAACATCAGTAGATGAGGAGAACCAGGATATGTGGAAAATGGCAACCTGCTATGGGAAGTGGAAACAAGCAATGCACATCCTTGTTTACTTCTGTATGAAGAGACTCAAAATACTGTTTGTATTTTGTGTTTTGAGTGGCTTTCATTTAAACAAAAAATAATTTTGAGAAAGTTTTCTCTCTTTGTTTCATTCGCTTTCAATTCAGACTCCCGGAATCTTCCTTTGTAGCTTAAAGCCAAAACGTTTCCTTCCACCTTATCAGGTAACATGTAAATTCTAGCTACCGATGAGTTTTCTGAGAAGTAAACAGATAAATAAAAAATTAGGATATACAAGGATGTTTAAAAGAGATCAAGTTCTTTAAGAACCATTTTAAATCAACTGTTTTTTGTGCAGGGGACAGCAGATGGATTGACCATCCCACTCTCCCCAAGCACGGTGAAGCACCAGTGTTTCATAAAGTAGAAGTCAATCATATCATAAAATAATTATGTCCAGTAGCTTTGTATTTGGCAGAGAAAAAAAGGCCTTTAAAGGTCCCTTCCAATCAACTTTACCACCCCATTCTATGAACTGGTACAATCAGCTTATTTGTAGGATGAAATTTCTCCTGCTGCCCTTGGGCACAGCCAACAGAAAAAGAGCCAATATTCAGATCCTGCTCACACACATTCAGTTTCACCAACGAGCACTCTGAGAAGGACAATTTTGGTGGCAAATACCAGCAAAATCTGAGCCATTTTCCCAAACAAACCTAAGGGGTGTTTACAGGTCTGTTTGTTTACACAGAGACAAAACACATCCCACCAGGAAGCATCAGTGGGAGCCAACAGAGCCCTACCAGGATGGCATCTCTCTACAGACTCAAAATGACCACCAATGCCAAAACTGGAAGAATTTCACATCCATGTGCTTCAAATACTGTACTGATGAGAAACTGAAGTGTAGAAAGTCTGAATATGAGATTAAACCAGATTTTCCAAGGGGCATCTATTTTACAGCTGCCTCATAAAGCTTAGAGAAACAACGTTTTTAAAGGCAGTTCACATTGTACTCTTGGAGGAATTTCTGTATTTGGTTAATTTTCACCCCTGCTCACACGTGCACACACACACTCCTGGAACTGTTGAAACAAAGACTTACAGGTGGGGAAAGCTGATGAAGAAAGAGAAATGGGTTTTCCAGCACCAAAGATAGACTCAGTTTCAGAGAGAAAATTAAAACCCATCAGTTTTTGGCCCTCATGCCAGTGCTCAGGCAAAAGTTTCCCAGGCTTCTTATAAACTGAAATAACCCTCCTGAATAATTTATATTCTTTAAAAGTCACCTCCAGCAAGCTTTACCTAAGAGCTAGCTGAGTCTCCTTGCAAAATGTATTGTTTAACTGAGGTATAACTAGACTGTCATCTACAATCCCAGGCCCAAATACAGGGAAATAAACCCACAATGTTTTCCCAAAGGAGGCAGAAGGAGTTTTCATGCTGTATCCTAAGAGGCACCAGGCACAGATAAAGTTGTGCTTTCAGTTCCACCAGTATAAATCCTCAGGAACTCCACGTTGACAGAAACCTCCACCCTAAACTCTCCAAGGGCTCTCCTCAGCTCAGCTGAGGATGCTAAGGAAGCAAACTTTGATCCTTTTTTTTCTTTTTTTTTTCTAGAAATCTGCTTCACGATTCAACACCTTTAATGTAAATCTTTCAAAAGACCGTGATGGCATCAAGTCAGAGACGGGATGGAAGGAAATGTGTTTCCGACTCCTCTCTTGGGGGGACCATTAGGAGGAGGGTTAATAGCCCTGGGCATGCGATCAAATTAAGGTTTGTGCCAGTTTCCCCAGGGCTTTCCCTTGCCATCCCCATCTCCCCCAGGCTGGGCAGCTCACCCAAAGACGGCTCTTAAGCAGGAGCACGACAGACTGCCGGGAGGAAAACAGAAAGATCATCACGCAACTAACTTATATGGACAAAGTATGAAACAGACCGAGGGAGGGGAAAGGAGGGAGGGAGCCTCCGATATCTTCACCTTTGGAGCGACACAAAATTAACGCACATCCAGTTTAAAAGCCGGGAGGTGACGGGGCCGGGGGGGAGCTGGAATCCGGACCTTCCCAACATGTGGATGGCAGCAGCGAGGAGGCAGCCCCGAGTCTAAACAAGGCTGGAGTTAGCATTCAGAGCACACAGCCCGGCAGAGTATGGGAAAGGGATAGAGCAGCCCAAAGAGCTGGCGCCACGAACTGACGAGCAGAGCGCAAGTGATAAAGATTTACTGCGAGAGAGGAGGAAACAGTCCGCTGGCCCGATTAGAGCTGTGAATACCGAGTTGTTCAGGGAGGATTTTGCAGCTGACTGATCACAGGCTGTCGGAGCAGGCCTCGGACAACAGCTGCAAGGCTTGCTGGGCTGCAGGAACAAAAGGCGCCTAGCACGGTGCAAAGAAAGAGTTGACAGGTTGTTGTTAGCAGTGGCAAATGTGTGAGGTATGTCACTGTGTGTGAGACGGGCCGGGCTGGGGCGGTGGGGAAGAAGGAGGGCAAGAAGCACAGGCAGCACTTGGAAAAAAAAAAAAGAGGGGGGCGTCGCGGGGGAAGGGAGGGCAGGGACACAGGCTTGGTCAAAGCGTTTTCCTAAAATCAGGCCGGTGTTTGTAAGGAGGACAATCACAAGGTCTGTTTACTGCTGCCAAGATGAATTAGCCCATCGTCTCATTTATAGGACGAATCCGGTGGCACAGACTATAAGGTGCATGGCATTAAAGGGACTAATTAGACGATTCTGGCAAATCTGAATTAAGACCCTTTCTTTCTTTGAAAGCTGGAAAGCATTTCTCAGGACTCCAGTCAGATGGCTTAGGTTTTGTTGGGCTTTTTCTTTCTCTTCTGAGAAGGGATATCTTGTGCAATTCCCTAACTCACAAGGGTCTGCTCTAAATTCTGCTCTGAGCTTCAAGAACAGTTGTAGGAAGCTGCTGGCATTTACATCATATTTTAAAAAAGGTCCAAACGAAAATCCCGGATTCTGCAGGAATTCAGCTCCCAGCCCGGGGACAAACTTTACAGCTGGTCCCTCCTGGGCTAAACCAGAAGCCCATATGAGAACATACCTGAGCTAAGAGCCTGCAGCTGAATTCTCATTCACACACACAAAACAAGCGAGGTTTTTCAAAAGCTGGCTTCTAATCTGACACCCACCCCCCTCCAAATCCAGCGCCTGCAGCCAAGTGCTTTTCCCAAGCAGCTCTGTGCTTTCTGGAGCCATGGTTCACTAAGCGTGTGAGTGCTGGGCAGGAATGTATCAATGAAAACTCCAGAGATGATCAAAGACCGGAGCTGGAGAACAGGAGACCTCACTTTCAGCTCCCTGTTTGGCAAGTTCAGGATTCAGTTCTTGGAGTCTGGCAACATTTTGCTCCAATTGTGACCAAAACAAAGTGTTCCAAACACCTCTGAAGCAGTGGTGCATGCTGTTTGCACACAACCACTATATTACAGTGGTCACTATTAAAATGTTTTACAAGCAGTTAAGGTTACCATGGCATTCACAGCATACTCATAGAAGGGGAATACCATGAAAATCACAGAAACATCCAGCACTGCAAGCTGCAAATATCAAATGTTTCATAGTCATTAGTGATGCTCTGTAAAGCACAGGCTTCTTGCATTTTAGCACACATATCTATCGCCAACAAATAGGAGATGCTAAGAAAGTGCAGTGGCCTTTATACCGTTCAATCAATTATACAAACAAACCTTATTTTGATTTTTCTCTTCTAAATGGTCTCTGGGACCCAGTTAAGCTAGTCCCACTGGGCAGCACTTGATACACTGTAAAGAGAATTCAGAACAAGAGGCATTTCAAGTCTTCTAACACAGCTCCATTCTCCCAAAATATATATTAAAAAACCAACCCAGTGTGCAGAATACTCCATCTAGGGGCAGAAATGTGACTCAAAATTTCCTTAGCCTTTGCTTTGACATGTGTTAACCTCATTCTACCAGGTCTGAGTGCATGATAAATAATCAGACATTTCACAGAGGTTCCAAATAGCTCTTCCTCAGTATGAGTCCATAGATTTTTACTTGTTATTATTTTAAATACAGAGCTTCCAGCTTGAGTTTCCGCTTAACAGTGATGAAGAACACAGGCACTACTTTTATACATCTACTAGCAACTGGACTATACTTTAAACTACAAATATTATCTCAGGAACAATTTATAATCCATCATCCCCATATGCTCGAAGTTTTCAGCTGAATAAGGGTGGCCAGTGAGCTCAACTAAAGAGAATAATGAAATGCCTGCAGGACTACTTGTGTAACTATATTTTTGTATGTAATTGTGCTTCTGCTGGAGTCAAAGCAAAGTCTGAATTTGACTGCAATGGGAGCAGAAATAATTTGTGGCATAAATATACTTCTGAATCAGAAATTCTCTCTGTAGATGGATAATTCAATATCATCTATGATTAATGGAATTTGTTCACCAAATGTACTTGACAGCAATGTATACAGTAGACAGAAGCAACAATTCACAGGCTCTGAGAAAACCCTAAAAATACAAAATAATCCCTTTTAAGAACTTTTTTTTTTTAAGGGAAAAAACGAGTTGCAGAAGCATATCAAGCCTTGCCTTCCAATCATGTTTCTTTATACAAATCACTTTCAGTTGACAAGCCCTCACTGATTTTCCATAGTCAGCAACGGGTTACAGCTTGGCCATAATGTCACAGCTTTCCACTGCACTGTGTCTTGCTCTTTGTCTCCCTGGTACAGAGAGGCTGCTTCTGAGGCTGCTGTAACACTCTGGAAAGTAATCAAATTACTTCCTACATTTGCTCTCCTTAAACACCTCTGTTTGATCCCCCCCGCTCCCCAGTCTTCCTGTTCAGCCTCTCAGTGGCGAACCTCGTACTCCATAAAACGCAGAGGTTAGAATTTTCTAGACACCACTTTAATTTTTCAAATAGCAATCCAATTACTGAGCAAATTGGCACATGTGCCTGGTTACATAGTGACTTGGCACTGCCTCCCACTCGCTGCTGGCAGTGATGAATGTGTTCCCCCCCCCAGCCCTCCTCGTCTATCTGCCCCAGCCTCCGAGCCAACACCAGTGACCACATAAGGAGAGTGGCTGGCAGCTGCAAGCCTGAGGTGCCAAGAGGCAGATTGTGTTCTGTAGCAGCAGGATCTGGGTCTGTGACTGGCTTCCTGGCTAGTCTTTTGTAAGACCTTTTCCATGGCCTCTAGGTTGGCTCTAATGAAGCCTGTAGAAATGCCTGCAGGGAGCTGGTATAGAAGTGAGTTAAGTCAAAGGTTTAATTTAGTTTCTAAAGCGAAGTGAATGTATATTGGCCTTCTCTTTCCACCCTGCAATTATATTCCTGCCACATTTATGTGAAAATACAGTATTCAGTCAACAATAGGAGTGCATTCCTGGGTATGTCTGCACTGAACATTGGGGCAAAGATCCCCAAGCCAGTCTCAATTAACTTTGCTGCAGAACCAGGAGCAATATAGCCGTGTTTGCTCGCCGTGACACCCGAGCTAATTAACTATGTATGGCAGTAACAGAGCTTTACTGTTTCTGGCACCGAGGCTGCTGTCCCTGTGTGGTAAAGTGCTACAGACATGCCAGCTCACTTGGAGGTAACCAGAGGGCTCCCCAGCCCAGTGCTGCTCTGCACTGCCCAGATACGTTCAGGAGCACTCCAGGAACTGGCAGGAATTTGTTGGCCATCACGTGAGAGTGGCGAGGCTACAGATGTGGTTACAGTAAACGTGGACTGTTCCACTTCCATCCCGGTCACATTCTTTTATAGCTGGCAACATGATGGTCACAAAGCATCTTTAAGTAATGTGCTGAGCATCTTGAGCAGCATCTGTCACATGTGCTGCTTTCTAAATGTCTCACTTCCTCCTCCAGGGGCAAAAAAGCTGGACAAAGATATTTTAAAGTCTCACACTTGCCTTTTTTTTTTTCCTTCCCACCACCCCCCCCCCCCCAAGAAATTTGGGTCTTAGTCATAAGTGAACTTCTTTAGACTATTTAAAAAGCCATTTTCAATTATTGCAATGAAGCAGATAAGAACTTTCCCACAACAGGATAGCCTCTCCTCCATCTGGCTTTTTTATGATCCCCAAGAAATTAACTTTCTTAAAATAAATGAGTGCAGGTTCCAACGACCAGAGGTGCACTATGATCCCTGTAATTCAAACAGGCTTTGGTGAAGGTAAAAACAAAACACAACTTGCCAGCTATTCCTCTTTTGGAATTCCACCTCAGGCATACCAAGGAGCTACTGGAGAGAATCAGAGTTATTTGTCCAGCAAATTTCTGATGCAGATGGTAGTCTGGAAAATATCTGAGTGGACTCTGAACTGCACACACAAGAATATTTCACCGAGTTTGCTTGCTTGGACTTTACTGTATGAGTTGCACTTTATGGGTACAGTTGTTTGTTACTGATGGAATTTTTCCTTTCCCTTTATATTTTTTCCCCTAAATCAGGTATTTTGACAGAGGTACTTAATGATATGTATTCAGAGGTACTCAGTGAGTGGTTGGATTATATTTAATTAAATCATCTGCATTTATAATTCAAGAGCCTTTACCAGTGTTCATCTGTGGGTAGATAAGAAGCCCAAGGTCTTCTGTTGGCTTCCTAGATGAACAAGCCATGTTATGATTCAAGAACCACCATAAATAAGCAAGGACTTTCTCTTCAAATCTAATCAATCACCCCAGCTCTCAAGACTGACTGCATACAAAGCACCAAACACAGTGATAAATTTTAACACATGGACCCCTTGAGCCAAACACCCACAACTGTGATGCAGCAGCGTGGATTTTAATGAATGAATTTTTAATGAATTTTATCTGAGTGTGACATTTTTCCTCTGTCTTTCCACTCAGTCTTTGCCACGACTTTGCATGGGTTACTTGGAGTCACTTTAAACAAACACCACTAAATTCTGCACGGGCACCAGGCAAGGTAAAGTTACATATATTGCTGGTAGGCTTCACACCATTTTTCAGGAGTCTGTACCTCTGCATTCCAGTGATGTCCAAGGAAAGGATAAAAACCCCGGAGCTGTAGATGAAGTGCAACCCCATTGCCATCTTCAATACCTTCTGTGGGAGCTGGACACTGGACCCACACTCCTGGCCACAGGCCTGTAGGAAGGGCACAAGGAAGGGTTAGTTAATCCAGAAGGGCACACAAGCATGTGCCTCTCACCAGGCATGTGAATGCCCCAAACATGCCAACATTGCCGTGGCCAAGCTGTGCTGGAGCTAAGCATGCCCTTAAGAGCTTTGCTGGATGGCAGCCATTTACAGATGTACAATCAGCACAGAGACATGGAGGCAGAGACTTCCTTCAACGGGCCCTCTGAATTCTCTTCCAGAAGACACATACTTGGTTATTTCAATTAACTTGTCTAGAAAACCAAACACTCTTCTTTTGATTACACATCAGACACTGGCATATGTATCATTTTTCCAGGAGTCCTTAATTTACCACACTTCTTAAAGATTCAGGGCCAGACAAACAACTGAAAATCAAATGCAGACAGTAGGTGGATTCTGATAAGACAGAACACTCCCAGCTCCTGTTTGCCTCTTGCTTTATGCTTGATTTGTTTGAAGATGCTGGTGTGTGCTTGCCTGCATGTAATGATAACTATTAACAGCAGCTTGATGAATAAGAGAAGAGAAAGTGGAAAAGAAAACAATAGGAAAGGCATTAAGGGCACTAAGTCATTCTTTCTGGGACAGGCATTAGGCATATGTTCACTACTCCAGTCCCAGTGCAATCAAAGCTGTCCTGTGCCACTGCCAAAAACTGCAACAGGTGCCAGAAGATTACAGCATTGGTTAAATCCACTCTTAAGGCACCAGCTCAGGGACTGATCCAAATCCCAGGAGCCAATGAACATCTTCCTCCAGATGTCAACTGTTTTCAAATAGTTCCCCTCTTATTTCCAGCGTGATGCTGGGGAGGGGCAGGGGGATAAATAAATTTGGCTGCCAGGAGGCAACGCTCTGATTTCACCACTGCCAGCCTGGACAGGTGCCAAAGTCACGTACAGCCACTCAAACACATTTGTAAGGTAATTAATATTTTATATTCACGACAATAAGAGAGCTCCATTCACACGGAACTATTAAGACAGTTTCTGGTTCCATTCTTCCCAGCACATTATTGCAACAAGTCCATGCCAGCAGCAGCCACATGGCCTAAAGGTGCCAAGCTGGCAAGGATCCTCTCTCTCAGCACTTGGCATGCAAAGCCCTTGGCAAAAGCCTGAGCAGTTGTGCTTGGCTGCCTTTGGATCCGTCATGTGGCTGCTGATAGCTGGGGAGGGTGCTGGGTCCTCTGGGCACCATTTCACTGTAACACCTGTCTGATTCGCAGGAATGCGCACATGGAGAGCCACATCCCGGCACAAATCCTCCCGGAGACCCACAGCACATGCTCCATTTGTTACTGAAAGGGCTCCTTTCCTCACAACCACTGGGCCTTCTCTTTTTTCCCTTCTCCCCTCTCTCCCCCTCCTCCTTCCCTTCACATATCTGTATACGGCCCTTGGAGGGTCCTACATCCTGCCATGCATTCCACATGTGTTGGAGGTTTCCTCTGTGAACAAGGAATACAAAACATTGCCTTTTTGTATATAATGAAATCTCATATTTTACTGTGCTCGTATAAAACCATTTCTTTGTGACTAAGACTCTTTTTATTTGTGACATTTTAATGATCTACAAATGTTTGGGACAGATGAAAGGAAATTATTTCCAGGTCACCTTGCAGTAATACTTTTTGATAGGCACCATAATTCCAATTAAATTGAGTAATAAGGGAGGGGGGAAACCCTTCAAACATTTAAAGTGCCACTGAAGCAGAAATATTTTGGGGGGAAAACATAAAAACAAAATATCAGAGGAGCACAGATAAGAAAACTCAAAGCCCTTTTTCCTCTGGGGACCATTCAAACAAACGCAGACCGTAGGAATGTGACTATTTGCCCCACAAACACCACGTTTTTTGTGTCACAGAATTGGGGCTGACTTGGGCACAAATTTATTGAAATACTCCCAAGTCTGATCCCTTAGAGGTACCTGTGAAAAGCACAGCTACCACCCCAAGCTTGGCAGAGGCAGCTCCCCGGGAGCTACGGCAGAGAACTGCGTTGAGATGTCGCACAGCACCTCCCCAAACCCCTGCCTGTCCCAAAGCACTACTCCCACACCAGCCTGCACTGGTTCTCCTGGTACATTCTGACACCTTTGAGCACGGTTATCTTTGGGTCAGGCACCCTGAAGCCTGTGAAACACACGCAGGCCTGGGGTTGCTAAGCTCACATCACAAAGTAGCTGCTATCGCTCGCTCCGCAGGGCAGGCTCCACGTGCCCATCCCAACCCCAGCTGGAACATCCAAACACAAGCCATGGCTCCCCCTCAAGCCATACCCTCTGCCTGTCACCTTGTACTGTGTTTTTTTCTTTGTGTCAAGCTCTCAGGGCCCACAGACACCAGCCAAGGCCTCCCTGTTCTAGCACAGAATACAAACCCTGCTTGCTGCACGTAATATGCACCTATCAGTACTCCTGTGTTTTTAGCCACATCAGCTTTGCTTTTTTTAAATAATTTTTTTCTTATTATTTTGACAGATTATGTTGTTTTGTTAGGGTTTTTTACCTCCTTGAACAGTTCTTCACTATTTAATCAAGAAATAAAAACTTACCTATTTAATCAAGAAAAAAAACTTATCTACCCCTTCCTCTGATACGCTCTCTTCAGAATACTAGGGCAACATATGGGATGGACACTGGGACCATGACAAATTTAAGATCCAGCATCTTGGAAGTTTCCTGGCCACAAGCCAAACCTTTCTGGAATGGAAAAAAGCTTTTCAATAAGGCATTTTCAGTAAGAAATTCACTATTTAACCCTAGGGAGGTAAGGAAATACTCCATCTTAAAATTATTATTCAGTTGCATATAAAAATGTTATTTTAGATCATTTTTAGGACTTGCTGTAATTGCATTATTTCCCCTTTTTTTTTTTCTCTGTGACCTGGGCAGTGGATTTTCATTGTGATTAAAGCACCTGGCTTTTGGAGCAAGGGAGACAAAAAATAAATACCAAATGAACATATAAAACTCTCAAGCAACATTCCTGGAATAGTTCTTCTGTAAAGTGCATGGCATGTTCAGAACACATGATTTCCTAGTACAAAGATTTTATTGGCTTCACTGCTCAGTGTGGTCATCTCAGATTCATGCCAAATAAACCTTCCACATCACATTGACATTTTATTTTTCATCCCTGCCTACACCTACTCTTTCTAAAAAGCAAGTTCCCAACTCCTGCAGGAATTCCCAGGCTGAATGCATGTTTTATTATCTTCCCTTGAAAATGATAACCTACAAGACAGTGCTGCATGTTACTCTTGGCAGCTAAAGTGGAAAGGAGCAAGTACAGGGTTTCAGAAGAAGCAATAGAAGAACAAGAGCCAGAGAGGAGGATTTTTCTCCATCAGGTTCCTGGCACCTTGTCTTGGCAGCATCCCAGTGCCAGGTACCAGAGGCAGAGCCCTGGAATGAGCACACCCTACAGCATGGATTGTATTCAAATCATGTGGAAGACCAAGGAAAAAAAAATTGATGTCAAAGTCAGAAAAACCTCCAGTTTCAACTACACCCCCTCTAAATCTACATGGACAGACCTTGCCAGGTGTTTCCTTATCATAATCCACTTCCCCTTGTTAATGTGACTAAATAAACACAGCTTACCCAAATCTGACCATTTCCCCATTATAAACTTAATGAACTTTCTCAGGTTTATGCACTTTTTCAGCATGCAAAGTAAAAGTCAAGAGCTTCTTCATGAGAACGTGCCTGACTGGGAAACTTATTTTTTTTAGAACATTTACTGTGCCATGACACAAGGGTAGAACACTGCTTTAAAGGGCTGCTGACTCTGGACAATTTATATGCTAATTTCAGAAATGATTCCTCCTACATTAAATAAGGAACTGAGGAATGTTCCAAAGGTCTAGACAGACCATGCCATTAACAGATTGGGTAAATCAACATTAATACTGCCCACAGCATATTACACCGTGTGAACTTTCTTCACTGCCCACACTTTACTAAGTTTAGTTCCACGTGGTGCCTCAGCTGACTGGCCAAAATATAAACTGCATCAGCTCCCTAAAGCCTCCCTGTGCCCATCTTGACCTTGGACTTGCCTTTAATATTAAACTTGAGGAAAAAAAAATCCTGAATGGTCACACTTTTTTTTTTTATTCAGGGTACGTTTATAAATGGTTTATAAAGGGTTAATAATGATTAATAGATTATGAAAAATGTTAAACATGCATGGACAACTGCAAACACTAAGAATAGCTGTTTGGCACCCAATACTAACTGGGCAGCCATCTAGAACATACATTCTAGCCCAAACTCCATCAGCGTGAAGGCCAAGTCTGGCAAATAATTCAAATATCTTCAGACCTGTTTGAGCATTGACAAGTTCTCCAGCATTTATTAGTAGTATTCTGAGGCTATTGTTCTTAAAGTACAAGTCCATCTGTCTCTGAATTTAGACTTTGAATAAACAAGCTGTTATAAAATCTTAGACTAACAGAAAAATATCCAGTTTTTATTTTACTTCCAATAAAAATACGTTTACACAATTTGTCACGTGGCACACGTAATGCTAATAACACAGAATTGAAAAACTCAAAATGCAACAAGCATCACTAGATGGATCATAAAGCACTAAGATCAATTGAATTTTTTAAATTCCTTCTGTTTTTGTATATCAGCTTAATAGCTACACTGCTAAAACAAGGCACTAGTGCAAAGCATGATGCCAAGTCTAAGCACTTACCTGTCACAGAAAAAAAATCAAATCCCACTTGGGATGAAATTTTGGGTTTAGAAATAAATCAGCATGCAAAGCATTTACAGCATTTTGTGTATTACCAGGATGTGATGAGTTCTTGCAGTGTCACTTGCTGGTAAACCCTAAAGCAGTAAATACTGTGAGGTACCTTCACATGACAAAAATCTGATTTCTTTGCAGCTGAAGTCAGAGCTGCTGATAGGCTTTTCTTACTTCCACCTTCACCTCCCTCCCTTTTTTGTTTCTTTATGCTTAACTGAAGATTATACCAAATCTATGTGAATGACACAATCTCATAATCTTCTTGACAGACATTGCAACATTTTGGGGGTGCACAACTGAATATTAAGTCAGAAGAGCAGAGGGCAGGCACCTCCTCTCATTGAATTCAATAGCTGAACTTCCATGGAGTGCCAAGGGATTGAATTAGGTCTGTTTATAGTGTGGGTGCCAGCAAACTCCTTGTGCTTCATCACACACACCCCCCTAACCAATCATTGCACTATGACTTAATTATTCCACAGGAGCCACCTCTTAGCAAACTACAGCCAGGTATGGAGTGAAAAAACCTTCCAAAACCAGCCCAAGCAGGACCCCAAGACCTGACACAGGTAATAAATACATCACACACAGCAAGAACATACTTTGCTATACCTGAGACACCTCAGCCAAACAGCTCCTGATAATGATCAGTGATGGCAAATTGGCATCCAGGCTACTGGAAAAATTCCAAGCTTCACCTTCCAGCTACAGGAATGAAGAGGATATATGTGAATGTGATCTTTGGCAGGGAAATGCACATTGTTTCATTGCTGTGGGAAAAATGCTTAATGCTCGAACGTTTCCTTAAAATAAGATTTTGGATGAAACATTAGAGGTAGCATTATTAAAAATAATCAACTCTTCTGGTTAAATGGAAAAAAAAAAAAAAAAAAAAAAAAACAAAAAAAACGTTCTCCAAACCCATCTCCAAGCTGCAGGAGAGAAAAAAAGAAATCTAGTGTTTCACTCCTTGCTTTTTTCCTGAGCACTTCAGCGGAGATGCTACAGCAAAGAGAATAGGCCTTTGTGTGCTTTGGGTTTTAAAAATCAAGGCAGCTCCCAACTTTCCTGTTCTTCTCCCCCATCAATAAATGAGGAGGAGATTAATCAAAATTTTGGGGTGAGATAATAACACTTGAAATACCGAAAACAAGAACCCTCACACACCTCAAATTAGTTTCTGAATGGTGAACCTTGTGGAGGAAATAGTTCACATCTGAAAAGAGACACAAAATGCATACAGCTTTAGAAAGGATTTGGGGATTTCAGAATCCAGAGTTGTTGCCATGCTCCATGGAACAGAGAAAACCTGAAGGGGCTTTATAACTATTACATCAAAACCTAGTGATAAGACTGTTGCTAAATATTCAAACAGGTATTCTTCTTGAGAAGGCACGAGGGAAGCTCATGCAGATGTCTGCTCCTGAGTACACATAAATATATGTGTAAAACACCCTGTGCTTCTCAATAGGAGGGAAATCGTTCCCGAGTCAGGGCTCATCCAGAGGCTCTGACACATCACTGTCCATCCAATTTAAAAAAATCACAGAATGACAGAATCACTGGGCTGGAAGAGACCTCCAAGATCAAGTCCAACCCAACCTCAAACTCAACTAAACCATGGCACTGAGTGCCACATCCAGTCTTTTCCTAAACACATCCAGAGATGGTGAATCCACCATCTCCCCATGTAGACCATTCCAATACTTTAGAGCCACCTTTCTCCCCTCCTTTCTCAGTGTTTTACCTCAGCTTCCTTCCAACATCCTTCACCTCCTGTGAAGGTTCAGCCAGCTCCTTTGCTCCACACCAATCCTCTTAAGTTTCCCCCAGAACATACCTTATCTCAACAGGAAAACAAAATACTGGAATTAATGTTATTTTATTATATCATTACTTCTCTGTATGCCCCTCTCCTCATGTTGCCTTTTTAGGTTGAAGTTCCTTTATGACAGGGATTATTTACTGTTTTGTGTACTCATACAACACAGGCTGGATCTTCACCAGCCTCAAGGCACTACCATAAGAAATTGAGAATAAAAAGAGATTGCCCTCACCCTGTGTAAATGCTGTCCAGAGTGGTATCAACCACACTTGCCCATCTTTCCAATAGGAACCCCAGAAAGCACACAACAAACATGCCAAACATTATAGAACCTAAATCACCAGTTCTTCTGAAAAATATTTATTTTAAACAATTTCTATAGCATGAAATGGAATCACATTTATTCCAGGCATCTGTGAAATATTAAATCACAGTGGAAATTTTATTTTTGCATGTTGTTCACACATCTTTCCAGGATATTTAGGAGTAAATTTTACCTGTTTAAAATTACTCCTTTCTCTTCATTGAGCTGCCTGAATACAGTCAGAAGAACTGCAAAAATTTTCCTATGAAAGACCATAATTGGATATAGAAAAATTTCAAAATACTCAGGAAGACACCCACAAAAGCATTCAAAAATTGTTTCTGAACACGTTTAGCATCTAAATGTTTTACTAATAATTTTACAGCAACCATGTACTTCATTTTCTTAGTGGCAAAGCTCTTGGAAAATCCAAGAGGTTAGGCTATAGGTATGTTGCCAATCTGTGTTTGTCATAGAATCCTGGCACCCCATCCCTCAGGTGTGTCACCACCCTGAGCTTGGTGAAAATTTGCTTTAGGGTCAAAAAAAGCCACAGTGACAGTTCCTGTTGTTTTCAGAACACATCCCAGGCCTGACCAAAGGCCACTGAAACCAGAAGACATCTTTCAGACCTTTAAGTGGAGATAGAATAAAGAAATAATTCACTCTTCTGCAGAACAGCTCAAAGGCAACTCAATCACAAATTCTACAGGGTAGGAGCTGAATTTCTACCATTCCTAAGGAAGTGGGAGCTCAGAATCTCAGCCTTCCCCTTGGCGGGAAAGCATGAGGTTATTGCAAGAACTATCCCACTCTGACATGCCAAAAAGATCTATTTTCTTTCCCATGAAGCTCAGGTTTCCACCTTTGGCTACATTCTCAGAATACAAAGTTGTCTTTTAAACCCAACTCAGCAGGGCATGCAACAAGGAAAGTGGGAGACCTTTCCTGAATGTGCACCGAGCAGTCAGCTCACGGCTTCTGGGGAAAGAGACATCAGTTTCAGACCAAGATGGGCCATTACAGCCACCTTTTCTAATCATCATCCCTCACACAGACCAGAAACCATCAGGCAGATCTAAAAAAGCTTAAAACTGCACATTCCAGAAAGGCATCCACTTGGCAGCTCTGCAGTGAAAGAGTAATGCTTCAAATGCCACACTTCCTTGAGAAGGGACATCTGACAATTTTGCTGTGAACATTGCTCAGCTCTGGAGAGGATGGACCTCAGGCTCAGCAAGGTTTGCAACCCATAACGTGCATTCAGACAGACAAACCCTGGTTTGTGACAGGAACAGCATAGTTTGAGTAATCTAGCTGTGAATTCAAGCTATATTAAGTAGGTGATCAATCCTTCAGCCCACTGGCTGGTGAACTCAAGGAGACAGACAAAACACTGTTTTATGAATAATACATAATATTTTCCTTTTATATAGGGCCACATGAAATCCCAGAGGTCTGTGGTACACTGAAAAAAGGCGTAAATCCCTGATCTGTAACAAAGTGTCCCAAAAATGCATGAATGTTCTGATGATTTCAGGTGCCCTCCTTGACAACAGCAGTTTGCTCCAGAACTTGTATAGGGTCCTTCCTAACTGCACATTCTGGAGCTTTCTAGCTAAAATGAACTGCATTAAATTCATTGAATGGGAATTTCATTAAAATGGGCATATCATTGAGCCCAAAATTCAGCCTTTTAAACATGTGAGGTTTGAATGCACTTTTGTTGAATTCACAGCAGATCCAAAGGAACCTGCAGAAATTCCTGCTAGCATTACTAACACAAATGGCCTTTGGTTGCAGCCACTGAGGTTGTGAGGGCTCCATAGTCAGTGCTGACCTCACAGATCCTCGTGTTATTTTGTTAACATGATGGTTTTATGCCTCTTGGAGATTTGCCCTAAGATACATCCTTTGAAACAGGTACATGTGGAATTATCAGCCTGCAAACTGCCCTTCTCCACCCATTGGAAACAATCAAATGTCTTTGACTCCAGCTGAACTGGAAGGAAATGGTGGTTATCCTCTTGAAGAGAAGATGAGGATGTCATTGCAAACTTGTGGGAAAAAGCAACTTTTACCATTGTCAGTATGCAAAATAGGCACAGGACAATAGGCACCATGATTTTTCTGCAGTCAGGTTGGCAAATCCTTGAATGTGAAGAAAATGAAAGCCAGAGGCAGTGTGTTCCAAAGAACTATTAATTAACTAAGGGTTATAAAGCTGAGATTTAGAGAGTTGACTCCTCAAAGAGACAGAACCAGCACAAAGTCTTGAAAGGAACATGAAACTTCAGTATTAGAACAGGTATAATGGATTTCTCTAATAAAAAGTTTTTCCAGTGTCAGCATCTTTCCTCAAGCAGTGTCTTTGTCCAAAAGAAAATAAATTCTGCTACAATACTACAAATGAAAAAATGAGAACATTCCCATTAGTCACCAACATTTTCCTCCACCATAATCACAAAGTGGCTTCTCATCAATTCCTTACAGATAAAAAGCTCAAGTGTTGTTTCTACCACCTAATTCTCACTGCTGACTGCATTCCTAGGTTAGACATCAGTGCCAAAGTGAGGTATCCTAAGAGTTTGTACATTTGACCTTCAGTACCACAATTCCTGTCATTCCCAGTCCACCACCTTAATGTTCTGCAAAAGGTACACAAAGCATGGAAGCAAATAATGTAACACTGCATAAGGGGACGTTTCACTCCTGTAGAGGCAAATAAAGACCACCCCAGAGCTGTGTGGGTGCAACAGTTAACAAGGGAACTACTCAAACTAGTAAGAGAAAAATTCAGGAATGACGTCAATTCACTGAAGTTAAATCACTGCAGATAGAACAAAGATGATCTAATGTAAGAGCCTCATGACATCCAGCCCAAACACAAGGAACCTTCCTATGACTGAACAGGTTTCTTTTCCCACATTGAGTCTGGCCTGATTTTCCCAGCTTTTCATGATAAGGGACATCAGATGTCTTAGTTACTAGAAGTTGAGACAACCTCTTGCAGTAATCTGTACAAACAAAATAGCAATATAATTTTAGAGACACCTTTCTTCAGAGAGTTTCCAACAGTGCTTACATGTGGTATAAAAATAGGCTTTACTAAGCTCTGCAGGAGCCTTTATTCCTTGAAGAGGCCATGTGCCACCAGTGAACAAGGGTTTAAGGCTCCCAGGAAGCTGGGATCCAGAAAATGCTGCCTCTTACTGGTGCAAGATCATAACTTTTGGAGATAGAGGAGCAAGCATTGAATCCTGACCTCAGTGGGAGATTCAAAATGAGACAGCTCTTGTTCAGAGCTTGTGGGCTGTGGGCCTTGGGCTTGAACCAAACAGAAATCAATGTAGTTCAGAAAAACCTCAGCATTACCAAGGCAAGATCTTCAGGGCAGACTGTAAGGATTGGCACCTGACATTCAGTGCTCAGTAGGAGCAGTCAACCACAGAGGTCCCTCCCTCTTTCAGGGACAAACAATTCCCAAAGCCAGCCCGTCCCTGATGCCTGGAGGAACTCCATGGGGACAGTGCTAACTTTCTTATTCCCAGGCGAAGCAGCAAAAGAAAGATGTTAAATTCCTTCCAGTCACTGAGTTTCCACATTTGCAGCAGCACTGCCCATAAAGTAGGAGATTGATGGCATTTCCACGGCGGTGACAGCAGAATGGGCACTTGGAAGGTAAGAGATTTACTTACAACAGCAGCAACTCACAAACCAACTTTTTAAAAAGCTAGCAAACAAAGATGTAACTCCGTAAAGGAAACAGGCACATTTGTATGTATGCCTGCTGCAGTTTGTGCTCTCCTTAAGGCCATGACACAACTTTGTGTTAGCTACGTGCTCAGGTGTTAAACAGAAAACAAAGAAAACCAAATGCTCTCTCTCTTCACCGAAATGAACACACCCAAAACACACTTACTTCTTAGTTCCAAATATAGGACACATTTTTGAGGTCTTTCAAGCACTATCTACATTATCCAAAAAGGCCAAATACTCACACTGCAGAATAAATATGGAGAAATTAACTTCTTCCTAAAAGGATAACAAATACTGTCCTGCTTGTCATGTTTTTACTACAGAAAACCAGAAATTACTAATAACAACTATCACCTTTTCTGGCCACATTTACAGACCCACGTGATTCTTTCTAGTAGAAAAATTAATTTCGAACTTTTACGTGCTTTTAATTTGCACCAGCACCAAGACGTATCCTTTGGGAACAAGCTTGGTCTGCCAGGGATATGGGATCTGATTTGGGAGCTGGTACTTGCAGTCATCACATTAAAGCTCCTCAGTATCACAGAGCAAACCTCACCTGCAGAGACACAGCTTTTATGTTTATATGCATGTGCATGTTTATATATAAATATATATTTTTACATATATATACAGACACATACATTTTTACACATACACACAGACACAAACGAACTTTTGGAGATAAATCCTGTGTCTCAAACAAAAAATGCTGTCTCACCATAAATACCATTCTGAGATCTCATCCGCAGTTACCTAGATCCCAAACATGCAGAACTGCAGCTCTTCCCAGCTTTATTTTGCTGGGATGCCACGGCAAGTGGCAAATGCTCTGCTGCCACCCAATGACGTTTCCCGGGATTGTGCATTTCCCAAGCCCCCTTTCTCCTACTCCACAACCAGGTAAAAAAAAATTTAAAAAAAAAAAAAAAGGAAAGAAAAAAAAGGAAAATAAAAAGAAATCAGATGAAGGGCAGCATTTAGAGCTGCAGCACTTTGCATACCTGTGTGCCCTGGCCTCTGGGGAGCACAGGACATCAGCACCTCTCCTCACCTGTATGCAAATGGCCCCGAGTCCTTTTCATCCCCCCGCCAGCAGCGGCACAACTTTATCTGAATCCCCAGTCACAAAACCATCATTGTGCCGCGGCAGTTAATTTTTACTGGTTTACAATGTGCTTTCCTTTGCACAGGAGATAATGCCAGCTAAGCACAGCAGACCTTTCACACAGCTGTTATTATGCTTTTTACAGGCCATCAAAGCGTCGATTTCGCAGCGCCGTGTCAATGCCAGACACGCCGACTCTCCCCGCGCTGTTTTCACCGCTCAGCTCCTTTCTTCGCTCTCCTGACAAAGCACAATTTGTTTTAGTCCTCACTACTACGTCTAAATTTAGCTTGCAATGCTGTATAAACACCCACCAGGTTTAAGTGAAAAAGGGGAAATGCTCTAACGTGGGTCCTTGAGGTTCACCCCACCTATAATTAAGTTCTCAAAAGTTTGAACGCTTCAGATTTCCTTGCAGTAAAAACAGACATTTGTGTAGTGCCACTTTAAGGAAACCCAAGAAACTAGCCAAGAAGTTTTTGTCAATATGTATTTGCACACAAGAACAAGCTGCTCAGTTCTGAAAAATCTGTCCAGAATTCTAGGGCAACGACATGTGCATCTGCTCAAATTAGTGTAATTTAACATTTGTCAGCCCAGAGTATACAATGAATTGCTTTAAAATGTGGTTTACATTTTCAGTTATCAGCTTGAGCTGATACAGAAGACCCCGACTGCTCAGTTGAGAGTTTATTGTCACAGAGGAATCACAATTACAGGTTTAAAAGGAGTCCAGCAATGTTTTATTTATTTTCACCTATTTCATTACTATTCTTGCTTTGGCACACAAGATGTAGCAGGATGTCCCTCTCACCAGAACATACAGGTTGTAGAAGAATACACTAAAAACCTAAAGGTAGAAAGAACTGACTTCTTTCCCCGTAACCATCTACAAGAAAATTTGATCACTCCATTAAAAGATAGAAGTTATTTCGAAAACATTCTGTCCACTGCTGCTCTCTGGGGTTCTCAGAGATTGTTCTGAGACTCATTAACAGTTAATGGTATTTAACTATGAGACAAAAAACCCTGAATTTGGCACTTTATAAGAAGTGTCACTTTCATACCCTTATATTTCCATACTCCAAGCACAGTGCAGAAATGTTACAGACACAAATATCTTGGTACAAACAGATGTGTATTACTGATAATTCGCTGCCTCAAAACATACCTTTTAATGTTTTGCCATTAAAAAACAAAACCTGATTGTATTCCAACCCCCTTGATTCAGGCCCCAGCACTTAACTATGCTGAGAATGTTCCATTAAGTGCATCCAGAAGTGCTGATCACACAGCCCAGCCTGCAAGGTCAGTGTAAAAGGGGAGCTTGAACTCCCTCTGCTGGCTAAAAACACAGCTGAAGAGCAAAAAAAAACCCTCTCATGTTCAAAAAAAGGGGAAAAAAGTGGATAACAAAACTTTTTAAAAACAAAGATATTATTTATCTCTTCTTTAGAAATTTTCATCTTGTTTGTTGCTGGCATCTCAAAGCGATTTTGCAGTACCTGAAAGGAAAACTCTTGACCTCTCCTGTTTGCTGCTCCCATGAAACACTGGTCTGTGAGTGGGAAGCTCTGCAGATGAGCCCTGCACAATTTCCTTCTTAAGCACTGCCAACAGATCACAAACAGGACATCACAGTAACTGTGATGAAACACCAACCAGTCTGTACAAAAAGATGGGAGAACTGCTGGGAAAAAAATACACTATCAGAGTAGCAAATTAAGATGAATTTGACAAGGACCAAAATTACAACTTTAGGCCAAATTTACTGAGGAGAAAGTTCTCCTAGAGGTAATGGAGTGGAAAATGGAGTTCAGTCCCCAATCCTAAGAGAATTTTAGAATTTTTTGCACTCCAAGTAATTTTGGCTCCGTTTCTTCCCTGGCAAGTGTTCCTTCTCTTCATCTATCTCAATTTCCAGAGAAGATTTCTGCCCCATGGAGCCTACAGAGCAGATTCTGTGCCTTCTGTGATAGCTCAGATACCCCAGTATTTTTAAACTCACTCCAAAATTATTTTGAGAGCATTGTGTCTGGCCTACCACTACCTTGCACAGGAGTATTCATTCCTACATCACAATTAAGCAGCCAAGAAGATAGAAGATTGTAGAAGATTGTAGTAGATTGAAGAAGATAGAGAAGATTGTAGTCAGAAGGATGGTGACAGGAACCCTATAAAATGACCTGAAGGATAAATGGCAAAGCTGCCTTTGCTGGTCAGAGAGCTCTGTCCCACTGACCCCCCTGGCAAGCCCAGCTCTGCAGGGACCCAATTCAAATAGCAATCTTCTACACATGTTCTACTTAAGTCTGAACACCACCACAAGTGGGATTCAGACAGACATTGATGGCTCACAAACCTTTTAATCCAAACCACATTCTTATCTGTGTGGGATTGGGGTATAAATCAGCTCTTCCTCATTTAATGAACTGGACATGGTCCTCCCCAAACACCTGTCCATGAGTGTCTGCTGAAAAGCCAGGCAACACCTCTCTGTGCACATCAGAATTAAAGTTTGGTGCAGAACTGCATATGAGGTGCCTCAGACCTACATTTCACAAGGTCCACCTATACAATGCCTTAAAATATTTAATCCTGAACCCAAACTTTCCTCATACCTCACTTTCCAACATCTACACAATTAGGAAGCAGAGGATCCTGCTTTACAGATCTCCAGAGGACTGCAGCAGGATCACTCAGGAGATGAGAAGAGAACCAAGGGCTTTGGGAAACATCAGAGGCAAAAGTTAACAGTCACTGTGGAGGGTCTCAAATAAGCAGATGTTTCAAACATGTGCCTAATTTTTAAGTGCTGAGTTTGATGGCAGTAGATATTACAGTGGGCACCAACCCAAGACAGAGCTAAGGAGGAAAGGCTAGTGGATAAAACAGGAAGAAAAGCAGAGCATGAAGAACATTTTTTCACATGCTCCCTTAGGCTGTGTAATCTACCCTAGAGAGGCCTCAGCAAGCAAGTTAACTTCAGACCTCAACTACAACACATGGGCAACTTTACTGCCCAACAAAAAGTACTTTAGACATTTATAATCTCATTCTATTAAATTTTCCTACCCGTGACATTTACGATTGGGTGTGTATGTGTGTGAGGTTAATACAAAAATCCATATTATATTTGTATATTAACAAGATTAAAAGCTCACCTGCGTGGCAGGTGTTGCTGTGAGCACATGCTTGGATTATGGATTAACCAACTTCTATCAAAAAGTGGGGTCCATCACCAAATCTAAAGCAAGGAAGGCAGGTGCTCTTCCTGCTGATCATCTAGCTGAGGGCTGTGATTGAATTACACCACGAAAGAATAGCTTTGCTTCCTTCATGAAATCTGATTACAGAAAGAGAGGGGTGACACCTCACACAACGTAGTGAAGCTTAAAGGACAACCTGTTCCTCTGTGGCCCCTTCTGCTGGCTACTTTGATCTAAGTTTTATTGTCTGGGCTTAACACCTTCACCTCTGATTTCACAGGGAACTTCTTTGGTGTCCAAGTCTTTTCAGGGAAACCACTAATTATCCAGGATGCTGGGAACTAAACACTTGTAGTTTTGGTGAAATACAAGATTACTCTCACTGGTATTAAACAGGTATGGGAAGACACATTAAAGACTCCAGCTTTACTTTCTAAGATCAGTAATTATTTTAAAAAAATATAAAAAGAAAAGAGCATTGTCAGCAGCTCAGCAAATTGTGTGAGGAACCAATTAATTCCTGAAGGCAAGGAGACCTAAAATAATAACATAATACAGGTGAGACTGGCTTCCCAGCTCACCCCAGAAGGATGCTGCTCCTTGTACAAGGCCATTGTTACCCCACCACCCAGTTCAGTGCTATAGTGTTACAGTTTTGCAGCAGACAAAACAGCAATTCTTTCCTGAGAGCTAATAAATCCAGTCTGCTTTTAGCCAGACTCCCGCACAACAACCCTAATTTTAAGCATAAAAATCACAATCCCTTCTGGTCTTACTTAGTGTGACAGGCTGTGTAACACAACCCTTACAATTCAATTCTGATTTCTGCATCCAGCCCAGCAACCTGTGGCTGTATTAGAGGTCATATTTCACCTTACACAGACACACACACCTGCTACACAGCAGAACTCGGTCTTAAAAATGCACTCAATGCTCTATTTTGACATGAATCTCCAGCCCCTCAAATGTTGATGATCCTTTGCCAGTGAGACTGTGCAGGGCAATTGGCCTCCTGGGCAGTTTTCTAAATTCAGGATGATGCTGCAAGTGCTCATCAGCTCTGAAAAGTCAGACTGTTCACTCACCTCCAAGAACAAAATACAAGCAGTACAAAGGAAGATGAGGCTAAAAGCATTTTTGAAGTGTGTTTCAGGTCTGACAGAAGGCTGGAGCTCTTTTTTAGGATGACCATCCTGTATTTTTCCTCTAGTTTGTACAGTTGAAGTTGACTTAATAAATGGAATCTATCAGTTTACAGATACTCACCAAACTTCCAGCACATGTGCCAGCCTCAGCTCATTCCTGCTAAATATTTACAAATAAGATGGGAAATCAGCAATAGTCCTCCCTCCTCTTTTGATAAGATAGGAAATAAGCAGATTTAGAAGCTTAGAGGTTCCAGGATTTTTTTAAGAAAAACTTTTAAACAAAGTTAAAAAGTTATATACAGGAATAGGCAGCAACAAAATCATAAACCAATTGATGTGGAAAAGTCAACATCATCTTCCAAACATGCAACTGAAGCTCACAGCTGGTGCAAAAAAAAAAAGAAAAAAAGAAGGCAGCATTGTGTGTTAGCAAAGGCTGTGAGCAGGGACTGCAGGTTTTATTCTTAACTCTCCCACGGATTTCCAGCTTGGCTGTGGGCAGATCACCAAATATCTCAGCTGATCATCTACAAAATAAGGATAGCAATATTTTCCTATCCCAGCAGGATGTTTTCAGAAGAGTGCTTGGGAGGCACTCGCTGCAGTGATGGGGTCCATGAAAGTCTCTGCACAGAACAAAGACAACACCTGCTCCACTGGTTAATGGGAAAAAGATGAATGAGGCTGTTGCAAGGAATTTCTAGCATTAAAGGACAAGCTGCAATTGCCTCTGGCTTACAGTTAAGAAATTCAGCATCAGGGAAACCGTTCTTTTATACAATTGCTGTGGAAAAAAAATTAAGTATAGGACTAGATAAGAAAATAATGCAAATGAACTACATCAATGGCTGGAATTCCACCTCAAAGGCAACATTTAGGTTTTCCCTTAGAGTGGGTAACAGACAGTTCATGACAAAAATATCCTTTTGCTTCCTTTGGCAAAGTGCACAGATGATGGAGGTAAATGCAGACCACAGTTTTCTCTCCAGGATTGCAACAATTGTAGTTAACTAAGACACTTCTGAAAAGTATTTATTATGCCTTGTGACTCCATTTTATACAGTGTTGAAGTTCTTCTCATATTCTCTGTGGGAGATGATTATAGGTGGCTCTTCCAGTGGCTTGCTGGATATATCCCCATGTACTTAGTATTTGAAAAATGCCAGCTCAGCCTTGAGGGTTTTTCTTTTCCTGACCATCTTCTTTCCCATGATGCTGGCAAAATTGTAGATCTACAAATAGAGAAGAGGTTTTGAGTTCATAGTGAAATATGAACTTCAAGGAAGTCTGATGATCTGGTGCTTATTCCTGATTTAGCAACAGATTTCCCGTGACCTCAACTTCATCATTTAGATGCTTCATGATCTATTTTATCTTTTAAAAAAGAGATTGTATGTCTGAAGGGTACAGAAAAGAAACCAAGAAAGGCTTTAGATTCTATTCTGCCTTGGATGCAGGGAAACATCAGACCTATTTCAAATAACAAAATTAATCTTGTTAACTACTTCATCAGGTAAGGTTTTGTAATATTAAGGGTAATTACTACATCTTCGCTTTTTGTCATGTTTCTAAGATTGATGCAGCATCAGTCCCCTGGTAATAACTTTTGAATTCACTCACCAAACCAAGTGTGAAAGAAGAGCTGAAGTGTGAGAGGTATGAGTGCCATGCATTTTGTGACACCTGGCAGCAGGCAGAGCAGAGTGCCCGAACTAAGTGTCCTGATGAGGGAAAAATCAAGTTATCCAATCTACTTGGCTTGTCAGTGAGGCAACACAAACTGGCAGAAGGACAACACGTGCCCTCCTTCTTGCCCAAAAAGCTGAGGGATTTAGGAAAGAGATTAAAGGGAACCCAGCAGAGTGAACTGCATGGAGAACTACAGGGAGCCAGTGCAAGGTCAAGTACCAGCAACACAGCACACACAACTCAAGCTCATCTTCCTGCTCCTAATGGGAAGCTGGAGGAGCATAATTTTGTTTCTGCTATCCCTACTTGTCCACCACTTGCACACTGTAAACATTTGTAAGCCATTAGCTGGATGCTGTAACAACAAAAGCAAGGTTTGTCACAGCCCCGGGAATTCTTTGCAGGGAAAGCACAGAGAGGTGGGCGGGACAGGATCTCCGGGAGCAGCTGAGCCACCAGCACGGAGGGGCAGCTTCACAAACATCCAGCCAAAGCTCCGGCAGGTGACTGTCAAATCCCTCCTCAAACAGCTCTGGAGTGAAGGGGAATCTGCTGCCTCCCAGAGTTCAAGGAGCAGCCTCAAATCCACACTACAGCTTCTCCTACAACCAGCACAGTGATTACACAGCATCAACAGCTCACTCCCCTCAACCATTCACATATCTAAATATTGTTTTTAGAACTATTTGCCTGTCTGTTGTTGATCTGAACAAATTATTGCCTCTGAAGTTCTTCTAAACTCACACCTTTCACATGTCTTAAAACCTCTGTTATTGTGCTGTAATGAACACCTTCCCCCAACTATTCATTTTAAAATGCAGGGCCCAAAACAGACAGAGACAAAGGGAAGTACTATTAGAAATTACAGCAAAGCAATTCTCTTTTGATCTCTTTCAGATGCTGTTAGCTCATTCAATTTGCAGTACACTATCAGCCCCATATTTGTCTTCTAATACAACTCTTTCCCTGCCATGTACTGGTAAGCTGTAACAGTGTATATTTATCTCTTAAATTTTACTTCACTAATTTTGGCAATTTCCCCCAGTTTATGACACTATTTCAAAATGACCTTGATATAGAATGTATTGCTTAGAGATGGACCACAAAGCCTCCACCCTTGAACCCCGAATTATGCCCACCTGGAATTCAGAAAACAAATGGCTCTGCATGTTCATAAAGACTTCAGATTAAGTCAAAACCAGCTGATTTCTGGAAAACTCCCAAGAGTTATGTATGCTTTTAATTAGACAAAAATCTAGTGAAAGAAAAAAATCATTAACACCTACATGAACAGCATAGGCAAACACCTATTTTTATTTTGTTTTCAATAAAACCCCAAGACAGCACTGGAATGACTGGATCAGTCAAAAGCACAATGTTAAACTGCAAAATCTGTGGTAACACCCAGTACTACTCCTATTATACAGGCAGGTGAAAAGATAAACCATTTAGCAGGGTAAGAGATAGCTCTGAAATGTGAGGTGAAGGTAACTAATCCATACCCTGCATCATGTTCCTATAGGCCCTCTTTGTTCTTCTAGCTTTGTATGTCCTTTTATATTTTTTTCTGCACTTGAAGAAGTGTTGGAGGAATATTGTGCTGTTAATAAGTGTTGGAGCAAAGCAATATTCCCCAAAATGTGTCAAGTTCATAGCTGAGTGTGCCTGTGAGGCTCATCACTGTATTTCTGTATTTTTACTGAAAGAATCAAGAAAACTTCAGTTGAATCCTTCCTCTCCCTCCACTCCTAAATCTTTAGGCAATAAAAATTCATAGCAAATCAGGAAGGGGAAAAAAAAAAATACATGAGGCATCTCAAATTAACCTTAATTAGATGATTAAGGTCTTCCTTCAGAAGCCAGAAAAATCTGATCCTGATTTAATAACACAAGGTGATGTTCTCTTTGCTTTGGCTTTCACATGTTCCACCCGAGCACCTGCAACAACCACTGTCAGAGACATCACCCTGTTCCAGGATTGATTTTGTTCTGTCCTTAATAAAACCCCACCATCTTCTAAATCAGAACATGATACCAAAGAATACCATGGGGTCTGCTAAAGGACGTGCAAAATCTGAAATGTTCTGAGAATGCTTTTCCACTGATCTCTTGGGGAAAAGAGAGATGAAGGAATTCCTGGTTTGTCGAGATGGAAAAAGATGGAAAATCAACCTGCTCAAAGCCATCAATGCTCAGTTCCAGTGAGGTTTCACCTTAAAAACTGAGAGTGTCAAGTACCTGCAGAGGATGCTGTGTGCCTCTAGAGCTGGAAAATAACAGAGCAGCATCCTTTAGGTCTGCATTTTGAGACCAAGCACTTATATCCCACTTGTATGTAACCTCTCCCACAGGCCCAGCCAAAAACAATGGGAACAGAGATGTCCAGCACTGCAGAAATCAGGAGCAAGGGAAAGGCAAAAACAAACCACAAGAATCATTTCAACACCCCAATTATTTTCATGGTTCAAGAAGAAAACATTTCTTTTTTAATAATGCAAACCTCAAATTTTACCTGATGGCGTACATTCATTTTCATGATTTATACAATTATTGCATAAGAATTGTGGTCATTTACATCTTCCAGTTCAAGTGACATTAGGTAGTACAATTTTGTATTAAATTCTAGTTACACTTCCAGTCAATTACACAAGTGTGAAACAAGAACAAGACAGACTCTTCCCTTCAGAATGCCTTCTCCCCATAAAGATGGCATAATGGAGACAGTTGTGATGTTGATGGTAACCCCACACCAATTTGTGTTGCTTTGGTAGATTGTAGTGTAATGTAATGGCAAAAAAAAATCCCAAAAAAACCCAAAATATCAACCCCAAAACCCCAAAGAACCTTAGGAGGCCAAAAAGAAATAATCAAATTTGTAGGCTGATAGAACCAGACACTTCCTTCTTGGCAAGGCAAAGCTACTTCAAGTACTCAGAAAAGTGGAAAACAAAAAATAATTTTTTTTCCAATAAAAAGGTAAAATAAAATAAAATATTCCCACTGTGTAATAATACATTGGGTGGCAGTGATTACACATCATGAAGGAACAGAAACCATCCTGACACGAAGCCACACTGAACAGAACAAACTCCAAACCAGAAAAACCGTGTGCTGATGCTTTTATCAGCTTGCCATGATGAGTGTTTCAAGTGCATGGCTAAAAATCAGCATGATGATGCCACTGAAACCAGTGCAAGTGAGTTACTGGGTGGCTTAATCTGGAACAGAGACAGGAAACTGCACACAGACAAGGGCATGGCTTCAGAGGCAGGATCACAGGAGCAAAGAAAGACTGCAGGAGTGGCTCAGAACTTGGCTCACATTTGTTCTGCACATATGAAAGCTGCAACACGTTTTTGCTCCACAGCACAAAGGAAATACCAGCAAAAAAGGTAAAGAAACAGACAAGGATGATTAAGTAATTTCTAAACAGTGAGATGACAAGGCAAAAATAAAATTTTGTCCTCAAACACACCATCAGCAGGACACAGAGAAAGGGCAAATGATGGAAAAAGATGAGGAAAGGTACAGAGGATGACTGCTTGGCACTTCTGAAAAATGTTTCTTAGATAAAAAAAGAATCAAGGGACCTATAAATAGTAGCCAATTACTTCCCCCAAGCCTTTGTCTATACAGAAGTGACCACAATAATGTCTATTTTGGTGACAAGCGTCTCAATGAGAAGGCAGTGCCCCAAAGGGCAGTTTAATTTTTACATATAAAAACAGTAGTTGTGGTAGATTCTATTCCTCATAGCAGTTCACTGGTTATGTGACAGAGATTCAAGCAAAAACACTTTTTTAGAGGAACACTAAGGGATAACAAAAAGCATGACAACACAGCTTGCTGTGAAACCTCCACTTTGGATTTGTGGAGAAACTTATTTACCCAAAAAGTTTTACCCAGGTGAAAGTCAGTGGTACACAGCATGTGGTCATTAAGCCATAAAAGAATGTGATCCTGCAATACTGGTTGAGCACCTTCAATTCCCACAGGCTCAAATTAAAATTTCAACTGTTAAGCACTTTGATTATCCCATCCAACCTTTTTTTTCCCCCTCCAATGATTATGGTAGAACATCCCAGCCCAAGTTCATTCCCCTTAGCTTTTTCATGGAATACAACACAGAGTAGAACAGGACTTGGAAGAAAGTAAAAGGAAGAGGTTCAGTAAAGGAAAACATGAGAATATTGACTCTGAAAGAAGGCTCAGTTTTACCACATTGAAAACCACGAGTGCAATTGCTCCAGCCCAGGTTCTAACTGCTCTCAGTGACCAGAATGCCACAATAAGCATGAAAGCAAAGAAAAACAGAGGAGGTGCAAAGCAGGTAGTCCCTGTTTCTAAGCTGGAATTGATTGTGTTCTGACTCCCAAAATTTGGTAGGATATGCTGGTGTCACATTACAATACAAATAGTGTTTTAGCTCTCGCTACAAGATTAAGGATTTTGTTCTGGTCCTGCCTAATCCATTCATGAATTGCAGGGCACAGCCCTTGCCACACTTGCCTGCCAGAAAAAGGCAGCTCCATTTTCTTGTGCTGAAAAAAAGGAGCAGGCTTAGTGGTTATAAAGTTCATGTTTTAAAGTGCACTGTCATTTTAAACAGACTTTCCCTGTTAAAAAAATGTAAATAAAACCTTCTGATATCAACACCCTATAAAAATAACAGCTGCAATACTCCTTCTAAAATTGCAACTTAAAATCAAGTTAGCAAGATTCAAATCTTTTTCAAAAAAAGATATGAACCCAAAATAAAAAAAAACACCTTTCTGCAGAGAATTCCCAAGCCTCACATAGTGTCCTACAAGCCCCTCTCCTAACAGCATCTCAGAGAAAATCCATTCAGTTTCTTCCTTTCTTGACAACCTCAAGAAAACAGAGGTCTAAATAAATCAGTCCTTCCCACCAGTCACCTACATAAGTGCAGGTGTGGATGCTGGTGCAGTTTTTCCATCAACTCCTCCTCTGTAGGTTCTTCCAAAACATCTCTACAAAGAAAAAGCACGAGTTGTTAGGGGCAGCAAAGGGAGCTTCTTCCCAGCATTTGTTTTTTGCAGTGTGCACACCGAGATGTAAAACTGTGCTTGTTTCAGGAATGAAACAAGGAATTAAAGTTACAATAAAAGCTGATGCTCCCTAAAGATGCATCTAGCTGCAAGTGATCCATCCTCTACAGATGTGTCATGGAAACCAGCAGCTGTTTTCCCACAAGAAGCAGGGAAGCAATTTCCTGCACACAGTACAACACAACTGAAGGTCAGTAGATCTGTTTTCCTGAAAAAACTCCCAAGTGAGAGCATGCTCCCAGTGCTGCTATTGAGTATCCAACACGCACCACGAGTTCCACTAATGCACGATCATCAAGCATTAACTCACCACCCACCATTTCATAACGAGCCAAGAACATGCATCACTTCCCTCATCTTCCCTTTTCTTCTTTCCCTTGTTTTTTCCTCCCTCAGCAGTTGTCCCCCTCACCCCAGCAGCATCTCTTCTCCCACCCCACTATGAGCAGAAAGCATATAAAGGTTAGGCTACCAAGTCAGATTAAAGCAGGCCTAACTAAAGAACTTTTCTCCAAATTAACAGATGAAACACTGCTTCAGAGGGAGGAAAAAAAAAAGATCTTGCAGGCACCACACTTTCTTTAAAACACACAAAGAAAAAAAAACAAACCCTAAATTGATTATCAAATCAGCCCAACTCACCTGAACATGAGTTCAACTGTCCTCTGGTATTCAATACCTGAGAGAGACTCTCGCTGGCAGCGACGGTCCCACTTGTGAATGAAGTTCTGGAATGCAAAAAGAACAGCCAAAGATATAAAGGCTTCTTCTGATGGCACCAGGAAAAAGGTTAGATCTGGTCACTATGTTTGCAGATAAGGTTTGGGAGGTGGGTGAGGTTTGTTTTTACATGGTGAACACTGATTTATTTAATCAGCTTATTTTCTTGCTGCAGGTCACTACTTTACTCAGGCCTTTGTTCAGCAATGAAATAACTTTCTCATCACAAACTGAAGGAACAGCAGAGTAGAAGACAGCCCTGCTGCCTCCAGCTCCCAGCAAGGACTGCCTCCCCAAGACAACCCTGTGAACTACCCTGATCTGAATTTCTTCCCCTGATCTGAATTTCTTCCCCTGATCTGAACTTCTTCCTCTTTAAAAATTCAACAATATATAAACGTACTGCCAGTCCAGATTTTGTCATGTCCCCTTACCCATTGTGAATAACTCTGACAAATAAATACCTAGGGGGTAGGCACACAGCTCAGACCAAAAAAAACCAGGGGGAAAACAGTGAGATCCTGCTCTCCTGCTATGGAATGCTGCATTTTAGGCTCTGACAGCAACCTTTGGCCACAGCCCTGCAGAAACAAGCAGGTAGAAGATGTCCCAGACTGAAAGCTGGCCATTCTTCCCACTGTAGTAAACTTTAATTCTCAAATTAAAATTTGCACAAGTCAGCAATGTCAAGAACATCTCCAAAAGAAACTTTTGGGATGGGGTGAAGTGCCCTCTACAGGCTCTCAGCTCCCTCCACTACCTAGAGAAGTCTAGAATGGTGAACCTGGAGGAGATGGTTATGATTAGCACTCCCTCCTCCATCAGAAATTTGGATTTGCAGGAAAGCATGCAGTGAGTAACTAACAGAACCACATGTTCTTCATGGCATTCCTCAGCAAATTCAACTCCCACAGTTTCTCTGAAAAACTCTAGAATATGATCTCTTGAAAATAAGTAAATCAGTTCCACTCCTCTAGTGGGGCACTGAACAATAGTGGAAATTCAAACTGGGATGGGAAGAAACACGGGAGAACCAAATAAAAAAAAAATTTAAATTTTAAATTGCTCACTTTATTTGCTGATAAATTAAAATGCAAAATGCCTGCAGCTTGAATAACTAATACTGAATTTAAATGGTAATGTACAAGAGACAAGCAATTTTATGATACTTTAAATATTTCTCACCTTTATGACAAAGAGAGTGATACAATGAGATACAACCACCTCTGTGACAAAATTGCAAATAAAACATGCAATTCCCCAAGAAAAAATAAAACAATTCCTCAGCTCCTGGGGCATAGGGCAGTATGGAGAAAGGTAAAGTGAGCATACACATAACCCAAACATAAAGTTGTCTGGGTTCTTCTCATTTCCTGCACAAATCAGAGCCCATCCTCAGGATGTCACACCAAACACACACACTTCCTTACCTCCAGAAGTAAAGCTACGAAGAGATTAACCCAGATGACAGAGGAGATCAACCACCAGGCTACAAAATAGACCTTTGCCCACCTGCAGATCAGATGAACACACAATACATAAAGGAGACAGTAAACAACTTCAGCCTGAAGGTGAGTAGAGCATCATGAAAGCACATTGTTTTTCCCCTGGAAATATAATATTACTATTTTCTTAATGGAAAAGGAGGCCTGGATAAAAAAATTTAAAATAAAAATAGTTTGCTTTTCACTAAGTTAGCCAAACAGTCCCACTCTCCTGGCTTAACCAGCCAAGGGTCTGGAACAGCTCAGCCCAGGCTCTATCCAGTTCATTGAAACATTCCCCATGAAGTCAGGAAATACAAATGAAAGCTATCTCCAAGGTTTTAGGTCTACAAAAAAATTGTTCACCCACAGAGAAAACACAGAAGCATTATGTTTATTTCCTATATGTCTGAATTAGTGCAAAATAAAGGTAAGCAGCATCCCTGTGAGCAGATGGCAGGAACTGTGCTACGTGTACACTTCTTGTTTCAGGTACATTATTTATTACAAGCCAGATTTATATGTGATTTCTTCAGTATTATTACAGCTACTCACGGACTTGAATATCTTGAAAATGCATCCAAAAAGACTTGCCAGTTGTTCACCACCATCACATCCCAGAGGGTCACCACTGCTGCCTGAAAAATGGGAGTAGAACAGTGTTCAGGTGGCTGTAGCACAGATTTAAGCCTCAGAAAATAATGGGGAGGGAAAGGGCAAAGTGGGGAGGGAAAGGAGGAGGGATTTCACCCAGGATCAGACTCACAGCAAAGTCATCAAAGTTGTTGGGCCAATATTCCAGCTGCTCATAGGTGCCACACTGCAGAGTGACATTGTCACGTGTGGTGTTGGCAGCACTGCAAGAGATGACAGGCTGATGTGAGCACAGCTCCCTGTGAACTCTGTTTTAGAGTATTCTTCTGAGCCCCTTGTAGAAAGTTAGAGTATCTCACAGGGGCAGAAAACAAGGGAAACAGTTCAAAAAAAAAATAGTTTAGATAAAGGAGGGTAAAATTCCAAGTTACAGATGAGCATTCCTGCAATTTCAACGAAGCAAGAAGAAACAGGAGTAACAAATAATGTAATTTAACATTAAAAGTAGGGTGGGCTGCAAAAATGGGAGGAAAAAAACCCAACAAAATCAACCACAAACAGCTCAGAGATAAAAAGTTGCAGGTGCTTTTGAAAAGCAGATTCTTTTTGAGTGGTGATGTTTAGAATCTCACCTGGTGTTTCCCAAGGGAACAACAGCACCTTTGAATAGCATTATGCCAGTTATAGCAAATGCATAGAAAACCACCTGGAAGGAACACAACCAACTATTAGCTTTGAATATTTCTGTCAGAAATAGTCAATAAGAAAGCAAAATGCAATTAACACAGGATTTATATCAGTACCACACTGAGGTAATTGCATCAAGAACAGTGCCTGAAGCTTTTAAAGTGAAAACACTGCTTGCTTTTACTTTTAAATATTCTACCTAATTTTCAACTGTTAATATGCATTAAATCATTTTCTCATCTATTGTACTTCTCTGTGTCTCAGAATGCTGATATTTGACTACAAACATTGTAAATAGCTACTTAAAACCAAAGTTCAGTGCCAGTGTTTAAAAGAACAATCCAAATATCTGCATTTTCTGCTAGAGTCAATGAAAATAAGCTTTTAGTAAGCTTATCTGAAAGACAAAACTATGTCAGTATTTTATATTCTATCAGCAACTTCCTTAAAAAATGCCAATTAGCCTAAAAATAAAGTTTTCAATAACACAAAGGATTTGGGAACTTTGGTCTTTTAATTGCTGAAAATGCAAACTTCTTTTTAAAGAGACACCTTTCAGTCTTCAGCAGCTGCCTAGGTGATACTGCAATTTTTATCCTAAAAAATTGTTCAAGAAATAACCTACAGCTTTACTTCTCTGAGAAGGAGCCATTTATCTCCAGGAAAGCTTGAAGCAAGCTGAGTCTTCCAACAAAACAGTTTTTGGTTGGGTTTTTTATTTGTAGGCAGTTTTTTTTGGTTTGGTTTTTGGTTTGGTTTGTATTTTGCTACAAAATAAATCCAAGAATGAGAAGTCTGGAAGGAATAGAAGAGAACTGCCCTGGCCTACAAACTTTGAACACACTGGAGTGTCACTGAAGCTGACATTTCACAGCCTGCCAGAAGATGGGGTATCTGGCCTGGCAATAAAATTGATTTTATTTTTTGAAAACAAAGATACATTTAAAACACCCACTGCCTGAGAAATTAGCTGATCAGTCCCATTATTTTATCAGCATGTGTGTTCCAGGCTAACATTAGGAAAGAGAATTTTGCATCAGCTGGCAGTGGAGTCAGATTTCACTAGGGCAGAAGTTAGGTGAGAGCCCCCATGTAGCCTCAAGTAAAAGCAAATTAAATTAATGGAAGGGGAAAACACTGTGGCAGACTTGTCTCAGAAGTGTGAGTTGTACAGCACAACAAGGTTTTTACCACCTTAGATTTGCCCCAGTCAATATCTTTATTTCAAAGTGCAACACGAGCCAGTTTAAGTCCTATCCTCTGCAGGTAAAATTAATGTTATTAATGTTATTAATGACACAAATAGATATTCTGGTTAAATTACACAGTAGGTATACAGACTAGAACAACAAATCATTGATCTCCAACCATTCAAATTAAAGTACCCTACAAAAATCCATGAACAATAGCAAAACCAAAGCCACCAGGCACTTCTTTGCCCCACCAGGAAGACATGGTTGCAAAGCCAGAAACTCAAAGAGTTGGGAGAACTTATGCAATGGACATCACACATTGTGATCCACCCTTTAACCATGTTTGTTGGGTTTATGTTCTACACAGACACACCTCTAACAGGATGGCAGAGGCCCTTAAACATGTCCAAACATGCCACCTCAAGGCCTTCTCAGCCAAAAGCAATTTTAAATTGGTTTTCTATTTAATTTAACATAAGCAAACCAGGTAAGGAAAACTGATCTATTTTCAGCATGGATGAATTTTAATTTGAATCCACACTACCCAAGCTAAGGCAAACATTCAAAAGGAAGCTTTAACCAATGTTTTAAAGATAGTTCTGGTGAAGGAGGCACTGCCACTGTGTGCTGGCCATCACAAAGCAGCAGTTTACTGTGGCTTTCCAAGACATGCCCTGGAGAAGAACTGCCTGGTTGAGGTGAAATGTTACTGCTGGTGGTGATTGCACAAGAACCTCATTAACTTTGCTGGTGACATGCCCTTATTATACTATAACAAAGGAAATTACAATCTTGCATCATGACTTACCACAAGGATTCCTGCAAAGGCTCTTAAGTTTTTCACCAGATCCAGCAGCGTTGTGACAACCAAAGCCATGAACTAAAACAGAGCAGAATTTTGTTCATGTGATATTAAATCATATTTCCAATCCATATCTAATTTTTACTAAAAGGACAAAGAATCACATGAAGAGAACCTGCCTGCTCCCCCACCAGAGAAAACCAGCTCAAGAGAGTGATTTCATGAGGGACAGTTAGAGCTGTCAGGGCAGTTAGAGCTGAGATATTCCATTTATGTGCAAGAAAACTGCAACCTACACATTATTCTGAAAGGCTCTAACAAAATTTATAGCTTGACCCACAAAGAAAGCAGAGTTGTGGAGGGAAAAGCAATCACCTTCATGTTGGGGATAATCCTCAGGAACCTGAACACAATCAACATGTTCACCAGCCTCACCATGTCCCACAGGGATAACAAGCCCATGAACTCAGGTCTCCTAGGAAAAAAAATAACAAATCAGAGTTATTCCCATGACAGGAAGGCACAGTTAAATCTGCTGGGCTACAGGTAATTGTAAATACATTGATTTACTCAGCAGCAATCTCAGCTACAGTAAACTAATAACTGATGAAGGAAGGAATCCCTTTAACCTGGGCTCTTAGATATCTACAGAGAGCTCTTTGAAGTGCATGTTTGTGCTTTCTGCTGGGGAGGAGACACCAAAGAAGGTCCTTTCAGAAAACAAAGGGAATCAAAAGGGCTGCTAGAAGGGAGATACTTTAGGAACTTGCAGAAAGATGGGCATTAATCCTCCAGGGTATGAAGGGCTTTGAAAACAGCACTAGGTTAAAGCAGTGTCTTGTCAATCTTCCTCCTCATGTGTTAACATTCCATGGGAGATGGGTGCACACTTCAAAACCCAGCCCTGAATTTTAGCTTTTAGAGGAGCATGCTGAGTGCTCCTTGGCTGGAAAGGAGGGCAGGCAGTGGGGATCTGCAGCTAACACTGCACAGAAGGCATAACAGATAACAGCAACATCACTGTCCTGCCCTGGAGGTGGTGGTTGCCTGGTCTGTGGATGTGACAGCAGCAAGGACTCAGAGAGACTCATCTGGGCTGTAATCTGTCTGCAGTGACTGACACCAAGACCTAACAAGAATTACTGGTGCTCCAGGATGAGAGGGCAAATAACTGCCTACATTTAACAATCAAACCCAAACATAATGACAACTTCAATAATTAACATCATTAGTCTATAATTACTCATTACTCTTTTGTAAAACATCATTACTCTTCTGGCAACCATCACCTCTGGGTGATAGGAATACAATTAGTATATAAATATAAACTTCATAAAACCATAAGGCCTGACTTGTCTAACTCTCTTCAGAGGTTCTGGTGTAAATTAGCAGAACTTCTTGATGGCAACATAACAAATATCCTGAAAAATCAGGGAGTGCCAGGGTCTTAAGTGTGAGCTTGCATGAAGACACAAAGTAACACAATGTGTTACAATCACCCCTGAAGACTCAGGAAATATTCCAGAATTCCTTTGCCTTCCTCTCTTCTTGTGGAGACAGTTTCCAAATTTTAAGATGAATCAATGACTTTTATGTTTTTTTACAACAAAAAAGAAATCAGGATGGTTATCCAAAAGCAGTTTGAACTTAAGAAAAATCAAAACACAACTGCTTGCTATTACAACATAGACAAATAGTGTAAGTTCATGGAAATTCCTACTACATTTTATAGCATGAAAAAACCTCAGCCTTCAATCTACACACAGGGCTGAAGAGGTTTCATCAGCTGCTTGGGAGTTCCTATAATTGGATTTATGGATAATCTGATACTGAAACATATTAAGTTGTGTATGCTTGTACCAAATTCCCACTCCTGCACCCCTGGTAAGCACAGACCTGCCAAGATATTATTTTAAATCAGATTACAACTAAAACAAATGCATCCTTCCCAGGAGGGCTACACAACTCTAAAACACCAAGAAAAAAGGAAAATTCTTTCACTTATCCATATTGCAAGGCCTCTAATGACTACAAGGGTGTGGAATTCTATCAAATCTGATAAATTAAAGGCTGGGCTGACAATCACAGCATCATGACATGTCTGTGGATGACAGTGTGTGTGCTCCCCAAAGGGCAGCAGGTCACAGAGGTTACTCACCAGCCAGGGTGAGGAAATCCATACACAGCAAAAGTTGCAATCTCCAGAATCTTTGGTTAGGAAAGAAAAACAAAAACAAAAACTTTACTTTGTAATTCTGAGTTCCAGAAACTATGTAAGCTTCTTGACAGGAAACATTTTTTCAAGAGCTTTAAGGCACTAATTCAATTCACTTTAAAGCTGTAAATTGTCACATTTTCCTTGTTATTCCCCAAACTAACCAAATGTACACAGAGCATCCAGTAGTGACTGATAAAAGGATACACAGTGAATCCCATTAACCAGGAATTTGATCTCATCTGCCACAGGGGCATCAAGCTTTGACCAAATAATTATTAAAATGGCCTGACAATATTTTTTAAATTTGAAGAGAAAAGTGGTTTTAAACTATTAAAGAGAATGCCTCATGCGATTATTCCAAGAGCTGAATTTTTCCAAATAAAGTTTTTGAGGCTTCTTATCAGGAAAAGCACCTTTTCCATGGATTGAAATCAGCCTATCTTCAGAACACAGACCCTAAGAGAACCATGTACCACCATGAAAACTTTCCAGCCACAAAAAACGCACAACACAGAGCTGTTCACCTTGTTCATGTTGTTCAGTTCAGCAGATCAGTGATGGGGAAAAAAAGCAATCCCACCAGTTCTTGTTGTTCCCTAACCAACCAATCCAAGAATGTGTAAGCTAACAAAGCACTTACCAGCAAAATTACAGTCAGAAGTCCATCAAATCTATTGCTTGGGTAAGACAAGTATCTCTTCAAGCCCATTGCTAAGATTTTCAGCAGCATTTCCAGCAGATAGTATAGGATGAAGAAGCAGTTGATAGCCTTCACCCCCACCAAAAGGAAAAAAAAAAGATCAGAATAACTGGCATCCCAAGGAACAGCAAAAACTGCATGGAATATTGTTGCATCTTACCCCCAGGAAGAAGTCATCTCTTTCAGATGGCTGCTTATCTGCATCCAGCACCAAAACCACCTTAAACAAAAAATGTTTTATCAAACTACTGCTTTACTGCTCCATTAAGCAGATATTAAAGCACAACAACAGTCTTTCATGCTTTGCATAGACCTTTTCAAGCAGCTCAAAAGACATTTTTAAGTATTCCCTCTTAACATCTTGCATGACTAAAGCATGGCAAAAACCCAACTGCTGGAAAAAGTAGCTTAAGAAAAAATTAGAGAACAAAGGCAGAAATTAAATCTGTAGCAGATAAAAACCAAAAAACAATGACAAAAAGAAAGAAAACCATCACCCCACAGTAAAAAAGCCCTTTACTTACACAAATAGAAATAATGTTTGCCAGGGCTACCACATTCCCCAGGTAGCCAAAGTAGGGATGGCCAAAGGCAAACTGCATTTTCTGCATAAAATGGGATTGGTACTCTGGACTGGGAGGGTGCTGAAAAGAACACAGAGGATTTGCTGAGTCACAAAGCACAAGCATTTTAAAAATAATAAAGTAATTTTACAAACACAGCCCATCTCAGATTTAAAATAACAAAACCCAGAGAGTTTCAAAGCAAAACTTTAGGGCCACAGGCTAATTTTGACATTTCATCTGGAAAATGTTTTCCAGCTGTGGCTGTTAGCAGCAAGAGATCACTCCTGACTATGGCACAACACAAAATAATGGCAAAGAAGGGAGATAATCCAACCTCTCTCCAATGCCCCAAGCAGATAAACCAAACACCAAGCTATTATTTGTATACATCCCTTCCCCCTTTCCCAAGGTTAAATTCATAAGTCTTAGTTACATGCAAACACAGAAAAAAACCCACTAAATTATTTTAGGGTAAGGAAATGTTCTTTCTCTCTCCCCAAGTGGAGAAAACTGCTTTCTGCCCATCTTCACCTGAGCACTGAGAGAATCCACATTTTGTTCTTCACTCAGGGATTGGAGAAAAACAACTTTGAGCTATTTTGCCTGACCAACTCACTTTAAAATGCTGACAGAATAAACAAAGGTGCATTTTGTATGTTTAGCACCACCTAGCAATCCCAAACTAATGCTGTAAAAGCCTCCAGAGCAATTTTGTTTGTGGCTGTAAAAGCAGCTCACAAAAAGCTTTAAAAAAACCAATGCCATGTGATCACACCTTGTGTTCACATGCTGCAAAGTTTGCTTATACACTTTAGCAGAGTACTCTCATTTATTTTTCCACAAGACCAGACAACTTCTGATGCTTTAGAAATGATGATCAGATACTAACTTGCTTAATGGCATCTTTGTCCAGTTCTTCAAAGAGCTTCTGGAACTGGGCAGCTGACAGTTGGTCACAGGAGTACAATTTGAGTGACTTCACATGAAAGAGAAACATTCAGATCAACATCTGCAACAGGAACATCTGCAAAGTTTGCCAAAACCCCTCAGACTACCTTGGAAATCCAGGAATAAAGATGTAATTCAAGCTGTTTGAGTAAGGTTCAATATTGCTCTAACACAACACTGCCAAGTGACTGGAGGACATATCCAGCCTTTTCTGTTTTCCCTCTCTGGGATCACATGCTCTTTTGACTAACTCAAATCTTTAGCTCCATGTAGTAATGCCACTTTTCTAGTAGTTATGATCCAAGGAATGCTGCAACAGAGGGCAGATCTCTGGATTTGCTAGTCAGGATTGATAGTCACCCATGTAAAGGCTAAAAAAACCCAGTTCTTACTCTCATGATGGCTTGCTTGCAGCGAGAATCCATCTCAGCTTTCTGCAGCACCTGCACTAAGGCCCCAACACTGACACAGGTCCTGTTTAAAAGAAAACACAACAGGCTCTGCTACAGATAACTTTACAGATGGCAAAATGAGCTGTTTCCTGCCCCTTTCTCATTTTGAATGAGACTAGTAGGAATAAATAGTTTTTGAATAAAACTAGTATTGGGAAAAAGGGACTAGACTCCATAAGAGTCACAAACAGTGAATTATGAACATCCAGCTACAGAAAAAAAAAATAAATAAACGAGACGAGCGACAAAATGCCATTTTTGAGAATGGATCCTCAGAAAATATATTAACACAAAACAAGAAGACCAAAAACCTTTTGGTACTTTTTTTTTTCTTTTTTCTTGGCTAGATAATTTAATGTTTCAAGATCCTTCACTTACTGTTGAGCACTGGCAGGAGTCTCTTTCAGGGAAGACAGCACCTCAAACGCAGCCCTGATTCCCAGCCGCCTCCTGAAGAGGGAGGACTGAACTGATTTCTGAGCAGTAAAAACACCACAGAGGAAACAATTTACTCACACTTCAGGCATTGTTGTGTCCCATGGCCAGATAATACACTGACCCTTGGGCACAGAGCCCAGATCTGTGATTAGAGATCAGAAAAGCAGACTGCCCTGTGCCTCGCTCCCTCCAAGAACTCCGTGTACAAGGAGGAAGGAAGCAAGTAAGCAAACAAGTCCCTGGAATTCAAGTAAACATCCAGGTTGTGGTTTATTTGCAATTCTGCAGTGCATAGGAATATGCCTCTTCCAGAGGCACAGGCAACAGCAAAGCTGAAGCATTCACAGAAATTCACACAAGTGTGCAGAGGGAAGAGTTAGAGAGCTTGTCCCTACTGCAGCTTCTTGCCTAAAAGCACAGATCCAGAGCTATGATTTTCCATGCTTTTTTTTAATTACAGTAATCACTTTCCAACTCAGTTACTTTATTAGCAGTCAGATTATGTCATCCTGTCATGTAAGAAAGAAGAAAACTGAGAAAATTTTCTCAGGGATGGGATGAAATGGAGGAGGAAAGGATTACCAAAAATATATATATATATATATCCTTTCTGCACCTATTCTGTTTACACACTGCTCTGCCACGTTCCTTCTGAGCAATATTGCCTTGGGCTTACTGTCCAACAAACTTCACCCTCTCTCTGGAACTCTACTAGAAAAGCTACTGTGCCAGTCTGGGTAAGGCCTGGTCTAGTGGGAAGTGTCCCTGCCCATGACAGGGGGGTTGGGACTTAGAGAAAGATCTCTAAGGTCCCTTCCAACCCCTTAATTTCTCTGATCTGCAACAACAGCTATGTAAACAGCACAGCAGATTTCCTTCACTCAGACCAAGTTAAAGTTACTCAGCCACTTGTCCTTGTTGAGTCATACAACAGTCTCTTTTTTTTTTTTTCCATATAATAGCCAAAATTGCAGATTGGAAATAGAAGGTCATTTTATCACAGGAGGAGATCAAGCTGTAACAGCACATAAAGGGAAAAGTATCAGCCTCAAAGAACATTTAGTACCTTAAAACTGCATCTGCAACCAGAGTGGGAGGGCTCCTTTAATACACAGATGAAACTTAACTCTTCAAAGGTTTAAGGTTATGGCAGAACACAGAAATGAGGAATGCTTTACTCACCAGAAGGTACCCTCGAAACTGGTTGTATATTATTGCTGTAAGCAAATTCATCAAAAACAAGTTGCCTGTTGGAGAAAAAGAGGCAGTAAAATTTACTGGAAAACACCTGTTTCTCAAAGAAGTCCCAATGCATGCAGAAAATCAGATGTAAAATTTAAAGAGGGTTTCTTTCCTTGTGTCTGACTTCCAAAACGTTTTTAATGATTGAATATACCGTAATGTATCCATTCCCCTGTGACATGTTACCAAAAAAACTTACAGTTACCTCCCAACTGTAAGTACCTCCCATGAGAATGATCTCACAGACACTACACAATGACTGGAAGAATCACAAAAACTTGAGAAACTCATGATTAAACTTTCCTAGAGAAATGAAACACTGTAGATGGCATGCACAGGTGTCAAAGTTGAAATTCATTTACAGTGCTGAAGAGACAAGAGGCAACTCACCCAACACAGTGAAGAGGATGAAGAAGATGGAGTATGCTCGATTCTTTGAATATGCAGGTATCATCACTGGATCAAATTTAACAAAAATAGGGAATATTTTAATGCTTGAGGTGCAGAGTAGAGACCTCTATGAACTCTTGGCAATTGCTAAAAGCTCTCATACAGTTGGACTTTGGAGTGGCATATATAATTACACCACAGAAAGGCCAAAAATCAAGGTGAAAAAACCTTCACACAACCTTCCTCTGGCTGTACTAAGAATCATCAGCTGAGAGAATTGTTACAGTAGTGTGAGCAGAGCAATTTCACTCTGCTGTTCTTCCAAGGAAGGGACAAGAGTCATTCCTGAAAGACTGCTCACCATCAGGATTGTTTGCAGTCGTCAGCAGGACCAGCAGCGACGTCAGGGAATCCGGCAAATTCCGGAAATACACCACCCACTCCTTATCCTGCTGGTTGTCCTAGGCAGAGATGTGCTCATTGGTAAGAGAAATAAATACCAAGGAATTCCTTACCAAAGCAGGGGGGGAAAAAATTTAATGTTTTCTTAAAAGTTAACATCAGTCAACAATCAATTTTTTAGACACGTCATCAAATCTACCCCGCGGAAAAAGCAAAAGCCAAGTGTAAAAATGAAGAGAATGCTCTGTATTCATGCACAATCACATCACTCATTGACAGCAATTAAACAACACAAGGAAGAACAGGAAGTTCCACACAGAAGTTATGTGTAGCTAGCACCTCAGACCCAGGAGAAACAATCATGTCACAAACTGACAGGACAGGACTCAGAACCTTCATCAAAACCACACTGGGAGGCTGATCTTGGATCCTCCACGTATTTTTTTCCCCAGAGGTCAAGAAGAGACAGATAAAAAAAGATGCAGAGTGCAAACAACACAAACATAGGTCAGGCAGCACAGGACAAACAGCTCTTGACTCTGCTGCAAAGACTGGAATATGTAATCCTAGAGGACATACACAAGGCAAAAATGCAGAGTCATGAATTTCATTAATAAACCTATTTCCAGAACTTGCCTGCAGTATTTTGCTGTGTCAGACAAAATTAGTTTGCATGGATGTCAGAGCAGCACACCAAAATAGGAAAGTCCACTCTCTAATTTGCTATTTTTTACCTCAATGTACACAAAAGTGACTAGTTTACGTATACAAGTTATAAATATACATCTGCTGGGGAAGCTTGTAGCTGAAATTAGATGTGATAAACAAACATAATACCAAGGTCCAGAAGGTAACTAACAGTGGGAAAAGAGACCTCTGCTTGTAATTCCAAAGATTCTGTAACATGGGAATTCAGGGAATTTGCTGATCATAAGACTAGAAGCTGGTTCAAGTGCAAATTACAGTAGTAATGAAGGTGCAAAACTGAGACTAAGGACAGGACCAAAATTACTGGGAGAAGTATGCAAGAAACTTTTGTGTTCACAGTAACATATTTGTGGAAGGCCTTAAAAAGTAAGAACGAAAAAAAAAATTATCTGAGTGTGATAAATTAAGACACAGAAAGTCTAGAAGAGAAGGAACATACCAAGATTGCTAAACACAAAAATTATTTTAACCACAAAATTTCAATGTTGCCTTTCAGAAGAAGGAAGATAAAAATGAAAGGAAAACCCAAAGGGATCAGAAACCAAAACTAGTACAGGCAAAAACCTACCAGGACACGGCCAGGGATACCAGTATTGAAAGGTGAGAAAACACAGAAGAAACTAAAGTTAGCAAAAAAGCTAGATAGGGAAGAGAAAAAAAAAAGAAATGAGTGATAATATAAATGAAAAAGTGACAAGAGCTTTGGAGACAGAACAGCACAGAGGATTTCAAACAAAAGCAGAGAAAGTAATCCAAGGGATCAAATTGGGTAAATGTATAAGGAAGTCTCCTGCATACACTATGTATTAGAGCTCTCCAAATGGACTTCAAACTCAGCACACCTGACCTTCTCCAGGGAAAACAAGTTTCACTAGTTTGACTATAAAGCTAGACAAGAAGGAGCTAGTGCAAGTGCAGGAAAAAAGGCCCAGATCTACCAAAGCAGCAGGAGAATTGATTACCTTTGTTCGAGCAAAGAGCAGCATGGCAAACATGGTGAAGAGAGACAGATGAACAGCCAGCAGTAAAAGAACACTGTTGGAAAGAAAATATATCCAAGTATTAACAGTAACTTTATATTATTCTTTAATATCCTCTGCTAAAAATGCAAAATGATGCCATGTAAAGAAAAGCAAGGGGGTTTTGAAGAAGTCATATGGAGGTAACAGGAGGAGATCTAAGTTTGGATACAAAATAAAAATCATATTTACCTGCCTTATGTGTTCTTCCCTTACAAAAGGGCTTAGAAAAGCAGAATCAAAACCTTCCACTGGACCAGCATTAAAAAACCAATGTCACATACACAGTCATGTCAAAGTCTAGAGATCCTGTACAGACTAAAGTGACCACAACCTCCACCCTCTGTGACCTGACCTCACTGAGCATTAGCTACCTGACCCAGAAGGAAGCTGCTCAGCTGCCCCACACCACAACAAAAAGGGAAACAACCCTTTGCTAACAACCCTCCTGTGAAAGCATATTTTCTGTGCTAGAACCCACCTGGCCATTTCAGGCAATGTGCTGTTGATACTTTTTAGCGTTTTCTTCATCATGGAAGAATTCTGGAGGAGGAAGAAGGGTCGAAGGATTCTTCTTATTCTCACACTCTGCAGGAAACAAGGGATCAGACACTGAGTTCCTGCAAGACTGGCAGCACAAATGCTTTCAATGCAAGTTTGTCAGAAAGCACTTGACACACACATGGACAAAACCAACAGTGGAACAGAAAAAGCAGTGAGCTCTGCTCTTCTGACTTCACAAAACACCAAGAAAGATTCCATACCTCAGTAAAATTGAGAGGAGATACTGCTCTAAAAACACACACTGACATTTACAACTAAAGGGCTTGTTTATTACTTAGCAGTTTCTGTCTCTGACAAGACTCAAGCTGCAATTGTTTTTTTTTCCCCTACAATGCTACAGCAAATAATCTTTTTGATTCTTGTAGTTAAGACATTTGCAAGCCTTCAAGTTATTCCTACAACTTATTTGCTACTTAAAGTGTTTCAGCATTTTAGGATCAGCTTTCCATGGGCCACACTTAGCAGCAAAAAAAACCCATAAAAATCACTTCCTTTATTTCTGTCCTCTTGTTCATCCATCCCAGCAGTTCAGCTGCTCCTTCTGCCACTGCTTTGTGTTGGGAGGCTCCTGTTCAAACCACCTGTCCACTATCACACCTCAAAATTTTACATTTTAATATCATGTCTCTCTCATTCCCTTCGCAGCATTTTTACCCCATTAGTATTTTCTTAACAAGGATTGTTACTTATCAGGGACGAGGTCACCTGTTTTCCCTTCTCCTACACCAGGACACAAACTGTTTTGAACACAGCACAGCTTTCAGGTCAGAAAGCAGCTGTTAAATTACATAATTACCTTTTTCTTATACTTCACTATAGAAGCTTTGCCATTCAGTCAAATTAAGCATATAATTCTCCAATTGCACAACAAAATTGGTGCCTGGCAATGAGTTTTCCCTGCACTCTTTGACTGCTGACAGACTAAAGCAATGAGTGCTATTTGATTTTACCAACAAACACAAAGCTTAGCAAAGAATTCTGTTTGATTCTTAATGTAAGCTACATGACACCAATTTTTTTCTGTGTTTCAGTGCATTATCCAGCTATCAAAGACCAAAGTAAAGCTGTTCTTACCTCTTTGCAGAAAAAACTCAGTGACACAATCCAATCAGCAAGGGAAACAATTAATGTCAGTATATAAGCCATTAGCCATTTATTTTTCCAAAATTCTTTCCATCCAATTAAGTAACTCTGGACAAGGGAAAAAAAAAAAGAGTAACCATAAGTTACTTTAATAATAAAATCCAATACCCTAATAAGTCAGCACCATTTTTTTCCAAGTATTTGCAGTTTTAAATTAGTGCTCTTGAAAAGCTCTCCTTAAAATCCAGACAAAAATACATTGTTGAGAGATATTTTTTCTACAAGAACTAAAAAAAGGCCAGTGAAAGTGAGAGGTGCACATAGGCCATGGGAGAGAAATCCTTTGAATGCAAGAAAATTCTCCATTTAATAAACGTAAAAAGGGATTTTCCAAAAATAAGTATCCCAAGAAAAGGCAATTTCTGACCACTTTTATTGTGTGTAAATGAACTGACACATATTTAATACATACCCTGATTTTATAGCTTAATACAAGCAGCTATGCCAAAACACTTTCACTCTTAGGAAAAATTACTTCACTTCATTCCACACAATTAGGAAAATTAGGTTTAAAAAAAAATAGGGAATAAATGTCTTAATTTAGTAAATATACACTTGCTAAATTCTCCTGAATGAGGCTCTAATAGTGCCACCATTAGGGACACGAAAGAACCACACTCACCATCAGGCTGAAGTGAGGAAAAGAAGGGGAGTTTCTTATGATTTGGGGTTTAAATAAGATTTGGAATGTGAACAAGAATTGGGGGAACGAGAGGAACATCCCTCTGACCCCAGTGGTCAAACCAGCAGTCCATCACAGAAAGAAATGAAAACAATCTACTTTTGTTTGAAAATCTCCAGCAGAAAATACGTAAACAAGATCAGAAGGCTGAAGACTCAGAACCACACAATAGAGTAAGGTGATTTCACCCTGCAAACACCTCCTACCACACTCCTGTGTGCCTGCTGCCTCACTGAACAGCAGATGAAGGAGATGCTCACCTTCACAGAGACATCAGCCACGAAGACAAGGAAGCAGAGCAGCTCCAGGCTCTCGGTGAGGCCACAGGGAGGATTCCAGGCGGGAAGGCGGTACCGCACGTCCGACGTGACGGTGAGCGAAGAAGGCTCCTCAACAAAAGCCAAAGCCAAGATTACAGTGATGGTCAGGCCCAAAATCCTGTTTGGACAGAGATGGAATTAAAAATAAAACCAGCAAAAGCATAAAGAAAGCCGTTAAAAATGAAACAAACAAAGCCGTAAGAAAAACGAACGAGAAAAACCCACCCCAAAACAAAGCTCCAAAAACCCACCCCCAAACAATTTACTCACAAAAGGAGTAAATATAACAACAAAATGCTTACAGTAAAGCAATTTTCTTTGAAGCAAACCAAGCTCTATGATATCACATTTCACTCAAATGGGTTAGACCACAAGGCAGCACTTGACTAGCGTGTTGTTGCCTGCACTGGAGATGTAACTGCTGACCACCAAATAACCCGAGGTGGTGTCCTTTTGAAACTAACAGCAGCAAACAATCTTGCTGGTAGCCAGCATGTTTAGAAATAGCCACTTTGAAAACTCTGTGGCTGTTCCCAAGAGCCATCTACGTCATCACACTCCTATAAAATTTGCTGCTTTCCACTTCTATCATGTTCACACATGGTCAATCCCCTTGCTTCCCACAGTAAGTTTTTATAAAGATTTAAAAAAACAATTATCTAATTGTCCAACAAGCAAGAAAGATTAAGAGTAGCTTTTCAGAAAGACTAACTCCTACACAAAAAGGCAGAGAGAATAAGCAAGTTCTTACCACTGGCAAGTCCTGGAATAGTACCATCGATAAAGCCACAGGGATTTGGAGTCCACACGGTGATTTATAGATCGATACTGAAAGGCAGGAAGCAAAATGGCTAATTCAAACATTACAATTCAGTCTGCCTCAAAGACAAAGATCAAGTGACCAAAGCAAACTAAATTAGTACACGTTACTAGAATTATTAGAAATTATTAGAGTATCAGGTCACCCATGACCACAGAGGTACTCTATGTGTGTTAAAAAGGGAAAGATTTTAAAGAAGCTCTGCTACCTAAAGAGCACACAGCAGCTCAGATAATTACACTGTGTGCCAGTCACCTGAAGCAAGCCCTGCCATCATTCCAAATGACAGCATTTGTAATAATTCGGTGACTATTTTATGTACTTGCCAAAATGGTCCACCCACTTAATCCCCCATCTCCAACGTTCGTTCCACCCATGGAACTTCTTTTGCCTTTCTCTTCCAACAGGCCATAAGATGCCAACAAACTAATTCTGAATTAAAGATTTTAAAGAATTTAAGAAGAGACCTCAACCTATGTCTTTGAATAAAACGTGCTTTCAGATCAGCAAGTGCCTGTGATTCTTCAGGAATGCCCAAAATCCATCCCTCTTCTGTGACAGCTCCTGGGCTGTTCTTACTCTGCCCCTGCTTCCAGAAAGGTGGCCACACCTGAAATACATCTGGCCCCCAGAAATCTCCCAACCAAAAGCTATCTAGATGCAGCAAGAGAGACCAAGAACTGCCCTTCAGCATTCCCACTGCCTGGGAGAAAACAGGATCTAGGAACCTGCAGTAATGGCCAGTAAAGGAGAGACAAAGAAGGAATCAAGACTTCCAAAGGCACCAAATTCAGCTGAAGAGTTCCAGTGTCACACTTAAAGCCAGCCTTAAACTCTTAAGCTTTTACCAGCTCTTAAGATGAGCAAGTAGTCAGATTGAGAGGCAAATTACAGGGTTTGCTCAAATAGTTTCTCTTAGCAGTAGGTTAGTCACTATCAAAACACAATCAAACCAACCCAAACAAATAAACAAACAAAAAACCACCATGAAAATCACTCCACAAACCAGCATGTCTTCTGAAACCCTTAAGGAGATTACTTCATTGTGGGGAAAAACATATTTCTCCTAGGCAGAAGCTCACTGAGACTTGCACACCACAGGAATTTGAAATTCTGATTTTGCTTTGTGAATGGAGATGGTGGTTTATGAACGTTGCCTGAACACAGAAAAACTTAAAAACTGGCAGAGTGTGTGACAAACACCCAGCACGGGAAGCATGGCAGCTAACAAAACATTTCTACTTACTTGTATTGCATCTTCAATAAATACTATGGCTTGGTTTATGTAAAGGTCATTATCAGCTCCAGCACCTATGAAGTCAAAAAGAAATAAGAATCACCTGCTGTATTTTGGATAAACAAACTTTGGATAAAACTGCTTATCAGTTAACAGAAGGTGCACAATCACACTGTACACACACAAAAAAAGAGAGAGTTCCAGCCACATTTGCTCTGTCAGCAGCACTGTGCATTACATTAAATAAGTAATAATAATATCAAACACATCGTGCATCTCTCTGTGTTTTGGTAAAAGGTTCTCTTTTAGGTTAAAGTAGCCAGATTACACTGGTAGTTAAGTACCACAAAACTACACAGAGACACGTCCTAACAGGCAAAATAATGGAGATTCAAATTGTTCTTTGACAAAGTGCACAGTCAAGTGAAGCCAGAAAAATCAGGCACTGCAATTAAAGCAATTTTTATTTTTGTTTAATAAAGATACTGTGGTTTAAAGTGATCTCGCTCCTCCAAAACCAACAGGAATCTCCAGTCATATGAGAACTAAATTAAGTACTTTTTAAATTTGTTCTGAGAGTTACTATTACCATACCAAACATATCAGAGTTCAAGACAGAGCAAGGTGCTAAAGAACACAAACTGAAATAAAATACCACTAAATTAGTTACTCTGCCACTTTTCAAAACTCATTATTAAGAGGTCTATGTGAAGATAGACATTTAAAAAATAAAGGGAAGCCACTCATGTTTACCTGAACTAAGACCTTTCAGGAACTAACCTGACAATTAAGCCAAAAAGAGAAACAAAGGCAGTTAAGGTCAAAATAAGGGGAAAAAAAAGAGAGAGATAGAAAAAGAGATAAAAACTGCGGGCAGCTCAAAATATGAAAAACACATGCTAGTGGAACCTTCCCACAGAGGGAAGAGTCCCAAGGAGCATTTCATACCATCTCCACCAAGGAGACAGCAATCACATCCCGGGATAAAACAGGGAAGACTCCATCCCAGCAGCAGCACAGTGCCCTCCTCCAGACACCAAGCAATGCCAGAAACAGCACGGAGCAGAGCCACAGACAATTTTATGTTCCACATGATTCAGTAGCATCAATTTCCTACAAAGACTGCAAACGGTTCTTAAATGTCACCCTTTATCTGAGCAGCAGCAACAACAGTTTTGTACTGATGCTGATATGAACCACGGCACAGAGAAAAATCTGAGCATAAACAGGAGGCAAGCCAGGCTCATGCAATAAAGACATTATTTTTTTCATGACAACTCACACTAGTGAGATAAAAATAAAAGTTGCTTAAAGGAGCCATCAGCTAAAAGGACTGCAAGGCCAGCAAAAGCTTTGGGTACTTGAAGCACACAGCAAGCCACTAGTGTTGATGCCAAGGATTTTGGAAGGGCAGAATCTCAGTGACTGTTCATAGTATAAAAATAAAACAGGGAAATTAGCCAAAAATGTGTACTTTAGCAATTTCTCCATGCATTCTACCATGAATATACAATTTATTCTGCAAGTCTTAGTCACACAAGTGACACTTAGTCACAAGTGATGATTAAAGCACTGCTCGGTTTGGGCACACAGGATCCATCCAAGACCCCACTGCATTTCCAGCACTGCACAAAAGAGCAACAAAAAGTGAAGGCTCCCTTTGGTGATGCGACACGCTGAGAAGAGAGAACCTGAGCTCCCCAAAGGATTCCATCCTGGGGAAACTGACATGACAGACCTACCACGGCCACCGGCTTCGAGAAAAACTTGTCAGCGCCTTAGAGGAAAACCCTAAAATTATGTAAGGAATTAAAGAAGCCTGGGGCTGCAGCAGCAGTGCGAGGTTCACACCTGAGCCCGGCACTAGCGGCTCCCTCCGAGCCGTCCCCGCCGGAGCTGCCGGGAGCAGCCTGGGCAGGGCGACCGAGCCCGTCGGCAGCCCGGGGGGCTTCCTGCCTTTCCTGCTCCCGGGAGCGCCCCAGCTCTGCTGGAAAAGCGAAAGCTCCGCCCGCTCCAGCGCCCCGGGCACCGCCCGCTGCGGGCACTCACCGTCCTCTGCGGCCGAGCGGGTACCGCCGCGCTCCC
>JBBMKD010000216.1:6354547-6371296 GCA_037834095.1 Argya squamiceps | reverse complement strand
GCTGCCGCAGCTGCACGTGCTCCGTCCCAGCCCGCCGGCGGGCGGCACTGCGGCCACATGGGCCCGCACCGCGCCGCCGCCCTCCCGCCTGCCCGCCCGCCCGCGGACAAAGGCGCTGCGGGCGCGCCGCCGCCGGACCCGGCGCTGCCCCGGTAGTCCCCGCTGGGCGCCATTTCCAGCCCGCCCCTCACGGCCTGGGGTGTGATGATGAGAGGCGTGGTGGTGTGCGGCAGGAAAGTGTTTAGTGTTTTCACCTAAAGTTCCAAGGGGGGGATCCCACGCGTCGTTTATGGGTTTTAAAAAATATATCCCTGATGAGGAGTAGAATCGTTTTTGCCTTACGCCAGCTGCAGGCTGGGTGCCTTAGGGCAGCTGCGGGGCCGCTTCCCGCATATATCAATCACAGTCCTAAATAACCATTTACACTCCTGGTCGCAGAAAGCAATTATTTAATTAAGTATTTAATCACTTAGGCATTCCATAAGCAACTGTGAACTTCACTCATGTTGCTTTTATTGCTAAAGATGCTTCACTTGCCCGCTTTTCTCACGGTCCCCTTCACACGGCCTTCCAATGGTCAGTTTCAGAAAGATGCAATTTCAAAAGAGGCGTCAGGACAATTTCACAACGCTTTTCTGCCACATCCTGGGATCTGTGGCAGCATAATGATGAACAGGAGAGTGTATCAATCCCTCATTTTAGCATTCCAACCTGGTAAGTAAAAACCTTTACCATCCTTTGCTCTTTAATTGAAAGTTACACGTTGTTTATCGAACTGAGTGCTCTTTACTTCAGTGAGTATTTTACACATTTACTAGTCAAGACTGTTACAAGGTGACTCTTAATTGTAAGAACTAGTTGAATTGCAAGTAAAATCATGGGCCAGGGAGCAATGTTCACTGTGGACAATGGTGTTGCCATAGGGCAGCTCTCTTTCAGGGAGCTGGTGGTATGCAGGGATAACATAGTCATGATGTGTCACAAATTCAGCCAAATGACAAAAAATTGATTGGTCTCTGTGGGCCACCTTTATTTAACTCTGAAAAGGAATATGTATAATTTTATATACGTTTGATAAATAGCAATGGGGTAGCTTTTGCTTTCATCTGCACCAGTGTTCAGTCAAAAGTGAGTTTAAAACCAACTTCCAAATAAGTGAGGGTAAGATCCAGCTGAAGATAAAAAAGAAAACACTTTGGTGTTATCTTTAGCATAATGGTTGTGCAGTGGATTGACTTGGGCTGCTCCACAGACACAGTGAAAACTTCTGGATAGTAAAAAGGAAAATAGAAGAGATCTGGTACAATCTGTAGTCAGCATTAGCAGGCAGGAAATAAAATGCAATTTGTACACGTGCTGTATATGCCATTGCTAAGAAAGACAAGTGTCTGAAACAGTCAGGGTAACAACACTAACAGTAACTGTAACAGAGGAGATTGTGTAAATGTTGGTTTTGTGCTATTATTTTTTATTTGAATTAAAGCAAATGTCTTCTCTTTCTTCTTCTGTGATTGTCCAGAAAGAGAAACTAGTAACTTCAGGAGGAAACAAAGAAACAAGAAGTCTTCAAATATACAACAAATTCTTGAGCTTCTATTAGGAATTCATCCACACTCTGGCTGGGATGGGAAGTGCCCAACTAACTGTGAAGGAAGGCAAATCACAGCTGGGGTTTTCCATCCTTCCTACCAGTGGCACCCATAAAGGTAAGTTAGTTATATATTTAAATTAATAACATATAACAAACACACACTGAACAGTGCAGCATCTTTACCTCCAAGTGAATCAACTCCTGAAATGTGGAAAATAAATGTGGAGAATGTGCCCTTTCCAGCAGACATCTTCCACTAGCACAATGTAAGACTGTTTTAACAGAAGTCTCCCTGGCCTAAACTCTCTTGTTGTTGCAGTTAAGAATGTTGTTTGCCCAGAACTGCAGAAATGCATTTCTAGTTTGCCCTATTAGAAGTTGCACCTTTCAAATCAAGGTTTAAATAAAGAAATGGGAACAACCAAATATTAAATGAAAAGGCAGAAAAGGGGTTTCAGGCAAAGGAACAAGTCCATCCTTTTTTATTGCTCCACACCACTGAACAAATTGAAAAAACCAGTTGAAGTCATGGAGTTAAAAATTAGATTTTTGCAAACCATAGGTGAGATGTGGGTAACACTCTAATGGAGCTCAGAGGATTCTGGGTTTGTACTTCATTCTGCATTTGCATTCATTCAAACAAAACAAGGAGCTGAACTCTTCATTTGATCCTACTAATTTGAAGATTACCCAGCTGCTTCAAGACAGACATGCTTCCAATACCTTGCCAAGTTAGACCTTGTGGCCACTCAAAACACTGGACCACTCTACAAAGCCAGTGCCAGGTAAATAAAAAGCATGTGGAATAAGAACTGAGTCAATTAGCATGACAAAATTACAAGTTTATTGCAATGTAAGGTTTTTCCCCCCTCAACAGCACATGCCAAACTTAAAATTTTACACATTCAGCTGAATGTTACTCAACAGTCATATCCAAATTATCAGAACCAAACAAAAGACTTCCCTGGGTTTATTTATGATTATCCAAACATTTTAAATGAAAGGCAATTAACTCAAGAAGTGAAGAAAATCCTTAATAAATGATCCCTTAGCCAAACTACAGTTTAAGTATATTGGGAGTAAAACAGGGAGTCAATTAAAAAAATGGATTACAATGGTCAGCTCAAGGAACTGTTAAGCAGGTCTTCCCTGCTCATTATCACAGTATAATCCAGTTTTGAACATTCTGGTTGGCAAATTAGTTAACAAGATAGGAAGTCAGTCCACATCTTCATCTACAGAAATTCCTTCCTTTTTTTCCAGCTTGGCTACCTGCAGGTAAGAAGGAAACCAATTCAGTAGCAAAAACAAGTTTGTTCTTCCATCAACATCTGCTGCTGGTTGTAAAAGAGACACAAAATATCAGGTTTTATGTATAAATCTTTTTGTTTGACCAAATGTAGCTCATCCTGTGGTGTGGCAGTGGAAAAAGGATAAGAGAGCCTGCAGAGATCTCGTCCTTGCAGGTAGATGTGCCAGCTTCCTTCTGAGCTGCATCACAATTCCTTCAAATCATGCCAGCTCTTAAAATCCCAGTGAACACTTGGGGCACCTGCAAGGGCATCATTTGTGCTCTGACCACAAATCCTTTATTTGCCACAGCTCCACAGACAGCACTGCCAGAGTTCCTGGGGCTGCTCTAAACCCCCTCAGCCAGGCAGAGCTGAATGCCATGAGGACCCCAAGGGCAAGTCTGGCAATTCCCAGCAAATGCTATGATCCCAAATTCCTTTTACCCCTGCTCCTTCTGCAGCAAATACAAGGGGAATTTTGCACTAAGAATGAGTGGACAACTAAACTGGCTGGAGCACACTACAGACATCCAAAGCAGAAAAGTACTTTCTACAAATCCAACAGATTTCTCTGTCCTTAGCACTCCAAATTGTTTCCATTCACAAGTGAGCTGGAGCTGTAACACGACTCTCCTAGAGGAAAACCTGGCATTACCTAACTAGAAGTGGGTTTATGTCAAGTTTATGCCATATTGTCACAGTCCTGTTATTATGCCAGAAAAACCCTGAGTGCAGATTGAGTCCCAGGGGCAGAACCATCAGTGGGACACTGCCCTAGAGAGTGATTCTCTTCAGAATTACAATTGTGCTGAACACCTACAATAAGAGTATGCTCCTCCTGCATTCCTTTTCTTGAATAGGGCAGATTTGACTCAAACCACTGCAAGTTATTATTTTTCAGTCTTGCAAAGAGCTGCAGGAGTTATCAGTTCAGGTTACTCTTATCTACACAATAAAATCTTCCCCAAACTTGTCTCCCACTTTCCAGGAATAAATTCCAATGGCCACTTACCCTTGCAGAGCACAACTGCTATTACACACAAATCTAGTTAAGAGAGTGTAACAGTATCCTGCATCATTAAAAGATCTTAATCACATTTACTGTAAGCATAAAATAATTACAGTTTGGTCCAGACCCTACAAAAACATTTTGCCTGACTCCCACTGAGGCCAAAAGAACTTTTGTCCTGGACTTCAGTGGGAAAAAGTCTAACATGATGTAAAAAAATGCCCCACCATACACACTTTACAAGAAAATACTGCACATGGTAGCTTTTATCCCAGGTTCCAAGGCAGTAAAATACTATTACAACATGTCTGGCATTTCACAGATGAAGGAATTAATATTTTATTACACATATAAACATATTCTTAAAAGCAACTGGGGTGTAAAATCCCTGGCAGAAAAAAAAAACTTCAAGGTGCTAAAATTCTTCACCCCAGCACTTCTGCCATAAAAGAGGCATTAAAATGAGTTTGAGGGGGTGGCTAAAAACTATAAAAAGTTAAGCATGGTTCCAATAGTGGCCTGAGCCCCTCCCCATCTCAGTCCTCAGAGTGAGCATTACTGCTGCTGTGTCTGAGCAAACATGGATTTGTGAGTCAGCTAACTGGAGATTCAAAAAGGGGATTGCTGCAGAAGCAGGTGGGAGAAGCACTCAGGGCATTGCTGCCTCTTACACTGCCTTTCCCCACGCTGGTGTAGGCCAAGTGTGAATTCTGCAATTAAGCACATCCCTTCAGACAGGTCCTGAACTGGAACCAAAACACAAAAGCTTGTTTCTCCCATTAGCACAGGACTCCATGAGTCTGGCTACACCTATTTCTTTCTGTCCACAACACATGTATTCTTTCATTTTTTCCTTTCCTTGTTTTCATAGCAGTATAACAAAACAGAGCTTACACTGAAAGGAGAGGATTTAGCCTCACAGTTATGTGAAAAGCACAATCACAGTTATTTCTGTAATAACTGCTACTCTAAATATCTTTTGCTGGAGATGCTGGACCCACTTTGAGTAATTTAAATCCAAAAGCAGAGGCAGAGAGGGCATTCACCTGTTTGTCTATACACCTGAACTGCCAGGACCACGAGGTGTTGTAGAGAAAGGGCCTCAGGTCAAAGCGGTTGTCATCTGGGCTGTAGTTTTCAGCGTGGTAGGAAGGGGTCAGGGTGGTCATTTTGTGCCTGTTGACTGAGTACATCCTGAAGAAATGCTTAACCTTGGATGCCACCTGGTGTACAAAGAATGCAGCTTTGAATCAGGTGAAGTTTCTCAGTATTTTAGTTTAAAAATTCAGAGGAGCGCAGTATTTTGGAGGCTGGGTTCTGCCTTTACACAGTCTAGATATTCTTTAAAAGCAAGAGCCATTTTCTGTCTCACAACACATAACCAAAGGCTCCAGGAGTAGTTGGTCATCTGTATTTCAGAGAACAATTTTCTCTGAAGTAAAATTCTGAAGTAATTGTTTTCAAATTACCCAATTAACAACTGTTTTAACAAGTTGTAGCACAAAACAAGCTGCATTTAAGAGACAGAGACCAGCTTTTCCAGCAGATTCTGCTGCAGCTGTAGAATAATCCCTAAACACAAAATAATGAACCTATTCCTTTCAGTTAAAGGAACCTGACCTTTCTCCAAACATATTCTATTTTGGCAGTTATAAAAGCATTAAACTGTTTGATTTTTTTTTCTCTTTGGTATATTACCTCTCTTGGAGTACAAATTTCCTTCCACATATTAATCAGCTTACAGAACATACTGTATGGTCCAGCCTTTGCAATTTTCCTTAATTTCCCATAGATTGACAGCTCTGCATATGTCATCCCCATATCTGCCTGAAAAGACACACACACACACACAAAAAGTCACTGGGAATCTTAACTATGCAATTTTTAATGAATACTTTCATGGAGCAATTAAAATAACCCAGTTAAAGCAAAGAAACACCAAAATGAAATTGTCAATGTCAGAAACACATAGCAATATTATGAGCAGAAATAAAAAAAAAAACCACTGGAATCTCTCTGAACTGGGAGACTGGAGGCCACAGAGGTGGTTTTATCAGTCCTCTATCCTTTCCAAAGGGATAGCAAAGAGAAAAGTGTGGGGAGAAAAGGGCTTTGCCACCAGTCATTTTCATAGCAGCAAGGCCATGACTTTCTTCTGATATTAAAAAAAACCTTGAAACAAACTGTGTTTTACAACACCCATCCTTCTAAGTGTCCAAAAATCTAAAATAACTCAAAAATGTTAATTTGCTGGTTTGGAAACTACTGTCAACACAGCTAGGTGTGAGAAACTAATGCCTTGTTGGCAGCTTTAAGACTTTATAACGTGCTTGTCAGTAAGTATGGTTACATACAAGATATAGGGACAAACCCCAGATTTTGGGGTAAGGCTTACCCAGAGCATTTTACAGGCACTGCCCATTATTACCTCATCAGTCTGAGCCACTTGTCCATCCACCAGGGGCTCCAGCTCTGCAGTGGGTGGAGCTGACATGATACTGTAAGGGAGAGGGAAGAGGAAAAACATGGATTGTGTGCAGTCTTAGGAGTGTTGGTTTGTTAAAACAGCGCCTCATCCCAAAAATGAAGCACCTGGCTCAGACAGCTCCTCCAGTTTAACAGGAGTTCAGTTCCTGCAGGAATTAACAAACACAGTCACTGAATCCCTGCTCACCTCCTGAGGGCTGTGAGCTGGAAGTTTTCAATGCAGTACTGAATGAAGTTCTTCAAGTCAGTCTTGCTGATGCCACCAATGGGGTTGATGTCAGCACTGGAGCAGTCGTACTTGGTCAGGTAACCACGGAGACTGAGCAAAACAGGAGATTTTGTACAGCAGCAGTTCATAAGAATGGAACTGCAGCATAATATGTAACCCTGGACACTACAGAGGATTTATATATAGCATGAAGAAAGGGAGAAACAGACTGCAGATTAGTAACATATTTATACCTAAAGGGCAAACGTGTTTAACTGCAACAGGGCTGTCCTGAAGCCCTGAAATTTCCAGAAGATAATACTTTAAACAATCTTTAAACTGCAAAACTGTCCATGCTGAGGCAGTATGTGCAAAACAATTAAAATAATGTGCTGACCAATTAAAACAGTAAATCTCAAAGCACCCACACAACCAGCACACAGTTTTAGAGGTTACTAATCCCACAGTCTTACAGGGATTGCTTTAATCTTCAATACTCAGCTCTAATAACTGTACTGCAGATTTTAAAGTCTGGTTTTTTCAGCTCAAAGTTCACATCTTAATTCCTAAGACAGTAATTGAAAATTCAACAAATTGGGAAATCAGGCTAGCGAATGCATAGGTAGGCTCTACTGAAAACAGCATTTTATGGGAAAGCTCTAGCAATACTTTGGCTAAACCTCTGAAAAATACATCATTTCCCATTCAGGCTGATTTAACTATTTTCATTAATAACAGTGAATTACCAGTGCATTCTTAAGTTGTTACCTCTTCTGAGTAATAACCTACAGTGGGATTTGCTAGAGTTGCTAGGAAATGACAGTGACCTGTTCCCCCTGGGTTTGGATTTCTGATTTTCACCAACCTTTCATCCACATTGGCTGAGCCCAGCACCAGCAGCCCCCCTGGCACCCCACGGGCCCACAGTGCCAGCTGAGCAAACAGGTAGGCAAGGACCATTCTGATTCTGGCCTGCAAAGCAAAATGAAAAGGAAAGCAAACTTTACATAGCAGAGTGGTTTCTCCCCAGTCAGTTTTATTCATCAATTGTCTAAACAAACTCAGGAAGAACAAAATGAACCACACACTCAGGAAATCCAGGTTCAGTATCTGCTACTGCCACAGACTGCAAAGTTCCTCCTGGCCAACTGCACATTGGGGATTAATTGCCATTTGCTACCTCTAATGGCACTAACAAGGATCCATGATGGATGAAGTATGCAGATAAACCATCCCCTTGTACAGAGTAAATAAATCCCTCTAGTCTAATAGAAAACATTTTGTAAAAAGTTCACATTGCTTTAGTCCCCATCCTGAAAATCAGCCTTTTCTAAGGATGGCAGTAATGCCAAACCAACTTGGGATCCAGCCTCCAGCTCCATCCAACTGTGGATAATGTTAAGCAAAATACCCACACTCCTCTGTGACTCAAGCCTCTCCTGTTGCCAAAAAGCAGGTAAAGGATTCAGTGTTTGCTTCCAGAGCAAACAGCTGCATTTCTCCAGTAACACAGAAAGATCAAGTCCTCAAATTAACAAAAATTATCAAACAGGATAACCAACACTCAGAACTAAAGCAGAGTTGCTGCTTAGGTTGGAAAACCAAAAAAAATCAAACCCAAACTCCCAGAATCAACAGAGTGTGAGCTGATTCAGCCCACAGGACACAGACCTGCACATTCTGGAGTGCTAGGTTCTCTCTGCTGCTCCCTCCATGGACAGAAAACCGGGGAGTTTGACCTGTCACCACGCTGAAGATCCCCACAACAGCTTTCACAGCCACATCAATGTTCAGGTTGATGTGGTAGCTGAGAAGAATTCAAGCACAAGTGACTCAACCAGCACAACCTGACTATATAAAATAGAAAAAAAAACCCCAAAAGTCCACCCATCAAATGTGGTTTTAGAGCTGCTGAAATCTCAGCTCTGGTATGAAGAAACTTAGGAAAGGATAACACTTTTCAGAGTCTGTTTCCAAACTTCCATGTCCTTTGCCAAATGCTTCTAAGTTTACTCACTTCAACACTTAAATAATAATACCTGTAGCATTCCTACTTAACCCACCTCCTAGTCCTTTTTTTATTTTTTCCCATTTTCATGCTGGAACATTTTAGATAGAAGTCTTTGCCAGAACATGATGGCTTTTTTCTCCCAGCACTTCTGAGCTTGTACCTGCCTATTTGCTCAGCCAGCAGCTTGGCCCTGTTGCAGGTGTCCTGGGAGGAGTTCTCACTGGCCATGTAGCACGTGGTGAAGACACGCCTGCAGAATTCCCGAGGATCCTCAGGGATGTAGGTGTCATCCTTCACAACCCTGCGTGCATCAGCCAGCACATCTGCATCTGAGGACAGAGAAAAAAAGGAAAAAAAAAAACAAGAGTGGAAATTATTGTGCTCCTCCATTTGCAGGAAATGCAAATGGCTTGTATATCACTTGTATTCCAATTAAGCTTTACAGGATAAATGACTAAATCTAACTCCCCCAAAAAATTTTCATAGAAAACATGGTCCAGTATGTACAAAGACTTAGCTAAAAGCATGAAGCCTGCTTAAAGCTAGTTTAAGAACTTAACCCATTCCTAACCATGCTGGTTTTAATACAAGGGGAAAATTTTCAGAATAAATTGAAGACTACATCAGGCAACATTTGAACAATAGTCTAGACAGAAACTAGTTTAAGTTCCACATCCAATTCCTAAACCCAAAACGAAAACCATTATGCCAATTCAGAGAATCTGAATCTGGACACACATTTTCACTGGAATTTCTGAAGAGATCCAAAGGACTCCATTAGAACAAGAGGAAAAGGGTTTGCCATTAATAAGCTCTTGCAGCTACTGCACCCAGCTCATACGAACGTGTCCACAGCTGGCCAGACACACACATCTACTTACTGCCATTCTTGACTGCCAGGCAAACCTGGTGGCACATGGAATACACTATGCAAGCTGTAGCAGAGCTGTCAATTCCACCACTCAGAGGTAGGAGAAATCCTGCCTTGAAAACACAGCAAGGAAGAGGTTCCACGTAGCAAAATTAGAAAAAAATATGTATTGCACCACTCAGAAATACATCCCTGTAGAAGAATGTCAGGTGCATTGCTCAAGGCTGTTTGTATTCTACTGGGGAAAATCAGAACAAACCACCCACAGCAAATCCTCTGAAACTCTCATCAACTGGACAATCAAACAAGTAGTCAGTGTAAAACCCTTTGGCTAGAAAACATTCCAGTTGTCTTCACCCTCTAGTAAAGAAAAGCTAACAATAAGGATGACATTATTCATATATACTGTACTATTACACTGAATGACTCCTTCATGTCACTCAAGAGAGAACAATTCCTACAGGAAAGGTGCACAGAGCATACTGAATGAGCTAACCCAAAACTCCCACTTTGTACCCTGGACTAACATCAGTTTGGGTTACCAGCAGCTCAGGGTAACAATTTGGATCGTGCCTGTGGCACAAAAGAAGCTGTGTGCCAAGGGAAAAACAAACCAAGTTGTCTTTACCTGCTTGCTGCGCCTTAAATAGTCCCAGAGCCAACACGCAGGTCCAAGGCTGAAATTACAGAACATCACAGTTCTGAGAAGGTCATGGAATAACACCTAAGCAAGTCAACATATTTATTGTAGTCTCCCAATGAGAGACTTCCTTTACCTAAATCTAAACATCTTATGTTTATCTCTTTGAGTTTTGGTTGGTTGTTTTTTCAAATCGAAATAATTTTCAAGCAATAGATTCAGTGTTTGATTACCTGATCTCCTCCTCAGGACTGTGGTGTCTCCACTGGATTGGCATACAAGTAGGAACAGCTACATCATCAGGACATGACAGAGCAAAGTCCACTTTTACCCTGGGATAAGGATTCACTTTACTTGCCTAAGCAATAGCACAGAAGAATTCAGAGGACACCGATTTTAACGTAGCACATACCTATAAAACATCAGCTCTGTAAGATACTGTGAAAATCAAGACATGCAAATACTTTTTACATGCAATAACTATTCAAACTTGGCACAGTTTACAAGCACAAAGAGTTCTTACTGCCAAGTTACGAGATGAGATCTCTGCTCTGTAACTTCGAACATCCTCCAGGTCCAGGGTGGCAACCAGCACCTCCTGTGGAAAGGCTTTCAGCATTAGATCACTCTACACAAACAGATAAACAGTGTTTGGTAAAAGAGTCAGCATCAGCTGTGGCAAAGGAAAAGGCAAGAAACCTTACTGGGGAAAGAGATGGGTCTGGCACAAAATGTGAGGAAAACTAGATGGCAAATCTGCTTTTTTCTGAAATCAAAGTGAAATCTTGTGTCTACAAAACTGGGTCATGATTAGAACATTGCAGCCTTTGACCTTTCTTCCTTTACATAAGGGAATCTCAATTAACAGGATGTCTCCTCCTCATGGTGATTGCATACAAAAATGTTTTCATGAAGTTCTTTCACTGTGACAGTTCTTCCTTCCTCACAAAAGCAGGAGAGCTGCTGCAGGTAATCTGACCAGGAAAACATTCAGATCTAGTTGAATAGCATAATTTAAATACATCCTTTTCAGTCTAGAGATGTGGGCATAGATTTTGGAACATCTGGGAAGTGTTTGGCATAAGTGTCCTGGCAGCTGTGAGGTGAACACATTACCACATCATCCAGTGAGAACTGGGATCCTTGTGCAACTGTTTCTCCATTCATGGAAACCATGGCACAGCCATCGTAGTACAGACGATCACCATCACAGCCCTTCTGGTTTGCTAAAATATAGATTCCACCATTCTGCCAGGGAAACAAACATGCAGGGAAGAGAAAAAACAACCAACAAAACTGTTCAGAATATAGCAGCTGACAGGGTGTTAAAAATCAAAATGTTATTTCTCCGTTCCTGCCCTTCTTACAAACTTCCTCTCCCTTTACATGGCTGGGATTCCCCTCTTGGCAGGAATCTCTATTAGTAGCAGGAATCATTCCCTCAACCCAAACACAGAGAGCTGCACTTCTAAATTGACATTCTGAGTTCAGATTGAGGTTGGGAAAAGCAGGAAGGTGATGACAGAAGTTGTGTTTGGATATCAGAGGAGAGAGCAGATACTGTTAAATATAAGCAAAGCACATTGAATTACAATGACAAAGCAGCTTTTTCACAGTGTAATGTACACCCATAGCTTTAATTTTGTCCCCATCACTGTTAGATAGGATTACAGTCCAAATACTTAATGTCTTCTCATTTTTAAAACAACTTTCCAAGCAGAGAAGTGCAGACCTTTGCTGTGGCAGAATTGACCAGATCCACCCGGGCGTGAGCCTTCCTCAGCACGTGGTGACTCCCAGAGGAGTTGGTGAAAATTTCCACTCCATCCAGTCCCATCTCAATGTGAGGGCTGCCAAAGCAAAAGGAAAAAAAAATCACTGCTGTGCTGTGAAAACTGCAAATATCATGACAAAAATCACTGACAAACAGAAACATCTATGTCACTGTCAGTTTTCTGCATGCCTTAGCTCAAACAAGGATAGGGCTTTCAAAAATATCTGTTTTCTTGCATTGCCCAACTCTCTGTCCAAGACCAGCAGTGGCTGCAGAGGTCAGGAGGGCTTTTGCTCATTCTGTTCTAAATGAAATCCCTTCTCCTCTACAGAAGGCCAGGTCTCAGAGAAAGAGAGACTAACATAACCTTGGTCTGAAAGGGCAACATGGATAAACACTGCACAGTCAGCTGTCCCATTTTCCTTGTCTCTTAGTAAATCCAAAAACAGAACCACAAGGAGAAGATTTTTACTGCTTTTTTTTCTTTTTCCAAAGTCGTAAGAAAGAAATACTGGGAAAAATAATCACATCTTTGATAAACCACATCTTCTGCAGCTACAAGGAAATTAATATTACTGAGAGGTTTGGAAAAACGTTAGGAATGTAAGTACTAGAGTTTTTGTCATTTGTTTCCTTAGGTCACTCTTTTCACTCCTTCTTTTTGTTATTTCTCCCCTGCCTTCTGTTTTGAACTGATTTAGCTTAACCACCTACATTTCTTTGCCATCCTGCACCTAGCCTAGTGAGGTCTTTCCCAGGATGTGTTTATTGCTCCTAATTATATTTTATCTTACTGGCACTTTCTGAAAGATCAATTACATAGAAGAATAATAAGCAGATCTTTTCAAACATTTATTTCAGGCAGCTCCAGGGTATGTTTTAGTTTACTTTTTAATTTTCTCTTCTCCTTTACCTGTTTGGTGCCCAGAGTTCTTCACATATTTCTGTCCCTAGGCAGGTATCTTTGGTTACTAGCACTGCATCACCAAAAGGAACAGTTTCCTGAGCAAAAACAAGAACATTCTTACACACATGCAGTGGAACAAGCTATTCAATTCAAAAACCTAACTCCAAATCTTAAGAAAATATAAAAATTGAATGCTCGCTTATGTGAAATTAGGGACATAATATCAATCACATTATACCTTCTTTCATTTTATACCAAGTCTAAGTTAAAAAAAGTAAATTCTGAAATGTAAATTTCTGGACTGATTGAAATTTTGTGTTTCAATTTCAGTAGTATTCAGATCCAGGGCTTTGCTTAAGGACAGGAATTAAACAATTTACAAAACAGAGACTGTTGCTAGGAATCACACTCATGCTTTAGAGGGAACTAACATAAATTTTAGATCTTTCTGAACTAAAAAGGTTTAAATGATTTTTAATTTTTTTTTTTTAACCTAAAAACACATACTCAATTCTAGTCTCAAGCACAGATAAATTCAGTACCAAAATTGTGCAAAATATGGCAGTCAATGTTCTGTATGTACAAATAGCTGAGGCAGATTTAAAATTTACTGCCACATACTAAGATAAAAAATGTTAAATTATGCTCTCATTTAATGTAACTTAGAACCACCACTGAACCATATGAATCCACAACATGACTGACAGAAGAATTTTGGGGACTACAGTTTTTAATTGCTGAATCTGGAAGATGCTAAAGTTAAGAAATAAAAAACCACCTTACCTGTCCAGTCACTTCCTGAATTATCCTTGGTAGAAAATATTCTTCCACGTGCCTAAATCAAGTTTACAGATTGTTAATACATCATTCCATAAATCACAGCAGAAGAACTGGTTCTCATCTCACCTTCTAACGTTGGTTAAAGAAACCACATTGAAGTTATAAGGGCTGTGTGTGCTTAAAATATGAAAAAATACTTTCATATTCTCTGTGGATGCAGCAATCCAGCAGATAAGTCCTGAGCTGGTTGTTCTTAGCAAGCACACACCAGGAAAATGACATTTTAGGATCAAGCAGCCCCACTTTTTCCTCCAGCTCAGCAATTCAGAGTTTGACTGCTCAGTAAGTTTCCTAACCAAGCTGCAGCAATGTTGCTTTGGCTGACTCTGTCCTGCTGTGGCTGCAAGCTGTAATTGGTTTTTAATACAATTCTAACAGTTGCCAGCATACCTTGCTTTGCTCCATGGGGTGAACCATCTTAGCTCCCTGTAGTTTCCTGCATTTGCCAGGGATATTTTTGGTCTGATCAGAAGAATCTTCCTTAAATCACAAAACAAAACAGAGAAGCTGAGTTAACACATGGTGTACAGCCAAAAAAGGCTATATATATGAACACTGATTAAATATCACCCCCTCTTTTTTTAAATAATGTAACATTTTTAAAGTTTCTTTTTTGCAGACTCAAGGGGTTTTTCTGAAGTCTTTCAGAAAGCAGTGGGAATTTAGTCTCCAAAAGAAAAAAATTAGATCATGGAAAACCTTAGTTGTCGCTCTCAACATTTAGCAAATAGGAAGATAAATCCATCACTCTACACAGCACTGAAGAATCTTGCTTGAAGGCCAAAGTGGTGTCTGAAAAAATGTGTTGCAACACATCAAGAACTACTCACTTATTTAAAAAGATCACTCGACAATTGTAGCGAACATTTCTGTGCAGAACAGGCCTGTGAAAATAAGAAACAAAAGTAGCAGTGACTCAACTCACTAAATGAAATAATATCAAGTCTTAGCTTCTAATTTTTTAGTTAAAGTAGTTGTTTGAAAAAATCAGAGTCTGCAGACATTAAGGTTTCCAATACATAACTGTAATTTTCCTGTTTCTCTCTTGAAGGGCTCAGCCACCAGCAATCTTTGGAAGGATTATCTTTCAGAAAGTGTTCTGCACGTTGCAGTCCTGGTCATGATAATTAAAAGGGGAAAAGCAGCGCAGTTCCATGGCATCCAGAGCATGGCACAAGCAGCATTCCCTAAGGACTTACCCCTTTATCACAGCTGCACAAAAAAAACCAACTTACATTCCCACATCACAGATAATATCTTGAGTAGCTGGAGACTCCAAGAGCTTTTCCAGAACTTGAAACGAATGCAAGAGTGTGTCTGACTCATAATAGTGATCTGAGCAGCCATAACCACTGGGTATAGAAACAAGGAGAAATCAAAACTTCAGCCAGATCAGCACCAGAACCAAAGAACCAAAACTACTTCAGACAGGGAACATTTCACCCACACAGGTAATTTTTAGAGAAAATGAAGAAGCAGAGCTGTCAACACCATCCCTGCTTACAGCATTTAAAACTCTGGCGTTTTTTATCACCCCATGATACTCCAAAAACAGCAGCCTGGGCCCAGGCAGAAATCAAAGCACTACAGTTCCCCAGAAAGAAAACTCACTGAAATAGGTCAAAAATTATTGCTAGCAGTCAGATAAGACAAGATAACTCTCGTCTTCCAAGACAAGAGACCCAATCCTGTGCTCACAACCACAGCGCTTTTCTTTGCACCGACAGCCGCATGCTGTCAGTGCGGCTCTGTGCACTGCAGCACCACGGGGCTGATGCTTTTCCTGACTGTTCTTCCCCAGTTAACTGGAATCCCACCAAACCCAGAGCCAGCAAAGCGCCCGTACCAGATTTCCAGCTCTGGCCCAAGCCGGTACCGAGCTCCTTTGCTCTTGGCGATGTCGATACCTGGAAGAGTGTTGGGACAGCGGTGCGTGAAACAGACACGGGCTGCGCTGCCCCGCCCGCGGGAGGAGCGAAGGAAGGAGGGAGCGGGACAGGGGCAGCCAGCCATCTCGGCACTCACTTCTGAGAATCCTCTCCAGGTTGCCTTCAAAGTCCAGAGCCCACTGGTTGAGGGCGCAGGTGGCCACAGTCACTGCCCGGCCCATGGCAGCAGCCGTACCGCTTTCCCCGGTGGTTCCGGGGCGGTGCCGGGACGGGGTTCCTCCTCCGGCCGCTCCTCCCGGTCCCTCCTCCGGCCCCGGCAGCACCACCTGCACCGTCAGCGCTTCAAGCACCGGTTGCACGCACCCACGCCCGGTGTCCACCCGCGCTGTGGGTCCTCCGGTGCCGTGTGCTGCTGCACACAGTTAGGCGCCTTCTGGAGTTTTATCTCCCCAGAGCCCTAAATAGCGGGAATGCAGCTTTAGCCCGCTTCGTAGCCCTGCAGTTTCTTTTAAGAGATGTCCCTCAAAGCGAGTTCAGAGTGTGAGTGCTGAAGGTAACTGCAACAGGTCCGACGTTCTGTGTGTTTCATCATCCCGGCAGCTCGCAGGGTGCTGACCCCAGAGAAGGATGACCTCTTCAAAGTCCATCGCCTCTCTTATGTCCCTCATCACATACTCGGCTGCTGCTCTTTCTGTACTGGAGTCAGAATCATTTAGGTTGGAAAAGACCGGTAAGATCACTGAGTCCAACCACTAATCCAGCACTGCCAAGACCACCACTACAGCGTGTCCCCAAGCGCCACACATACACGGCTTTTACCTCCAGCAGTGGTGACTCAACACTGCCCTGGGCACTCTGTTCCAATGCCTGCCAACCCTCTCCATAAAGAAACATTTTAATATCTGAGCTAAACAAGCCTTGGCGCAATCTGAGGCTATTTCCTCTTCTCCCGTTGCTCGTCACTTGGGAGAAGAGCCTACAGGCTATAGCCTCTCTTCAGGGAGATTCAGAGTGTAAGAAGATCCCCTTCTGAGCCTCCTTTTCTCCAGGATGAGACCTCCTTCCCCAACTCGCTGCCCACCCAGATCCTGCCCCAGCTCAATTCCCTTCTCTTGACACACTCCAGCAACTCAATGTGTTGGATTAAGGTGCTCAAAACTGACCCCAGGATTCAAGGTGTGGCCTCAGCGGTGCCCAGAACAGGGGGACGGTCACTGCCCTGGTCCTGCT
>JBBMKD010000216.1:6283247-6345992 GCA_037834095.1 Argya squamiceps | reverse complement strand
GATCACTGCTTCCATCATCCCACTCAGGTTGTATTCTGACTCTGTCAGTGGTCTTTTGTATTGTTGTATTTATTTTACTTTATCCTTTTTTTTCTTCTTATTAAATTGTGTTTCTGACTTGGAGCCTCTCACTCGTTTTGCTTTCAAACCACTACACTTGCCTAGACAAAAGCCCTCTGTTTTGTGGGAGATTTTTGTGCAGTAGTTGTTATAGTAAGGAGAGGTGGGCAAGTTTGCTAAGACGTTGAGAGACCTGCAGGAAACAGAAGACCTTCAAAAGAGTAGTTTCAAAGAAATCAAGGTAACAGAACCTGCCTTTTGGAGAGATTCTTATTCAGTTTAAAGATGAACAGAGTCCAATTTTCCTGTGGAAAGGCTAAATGAGCATTTAGATCTCTTGCATTTCATTTGATGAAAGTAAACACCCCAGGAGGCAAAAGCTATTAAATCTACAACTAGCAATCACTAATATTTCTGATTATATAAGGGATCCATTTTCACATATTTAAAACAAGTATTTCTCCTTTCTGCTTTGATGTTTAAACTCAATCGATTTTCAGGAAAGATATTTTCACTATAACTAAACTTTGATCATGACAGTGACTGTGGTGTACAGTGTCATTCAAATATGTGCTTATTTTTGTGCTTCTTCACTTACACTGTGATAAGCTTATGGGGTGCTCAGAAGCTGAAGAAAGATTTCTCTTCATCAAAGCAAAGATTTCTGCAGATTTGGGGGAAATGTCTGTACCACACTGCTTGAAGGGTGCTATGTGATTGAGTTATTAAAGATGGAATCCTCATGCTGTAGCCAAAACGGAGATGCTAAAAATGAATGACCGTCCTGCCTGAAATTAGTACATAACTATACATGCAGCCTTAATATTCTTCCAGCATTGCTTGGAGTTTTTGCATGAAATTTCTTGCAGCTGGAACTTTTGGTTGTTTGACAGATTCAAGCTGACAGTCTACAGGTGAAAAGCTTTCTGCCACATTACAACTTGTTTGAGTTATTCGGGTCCATGATGACAAGGACACATTGTGTGTAGGCACTCACCTTATCAGGCCCAAGCTGCAAAAATCCTCCTAACAAATGGCTCCACTAACTTAAGCAAGTTTGTGTCATGCTTAAGGATGTGTAGAATTTGATTCTATGCACAGGGCTTCCTTTCATGTTTGATTGCTCATTTTTTATTCAGCAAGAAAATAGCCTGTCAGTTGTCAGCAAGGATAAGCTCTCCAGCGCTGTAATTCCTACAGCAGTTGTTGATTTTACAAAGAGAGGTGCTAACTTGCAGCCAACCTCCTCCTTTTATTCTGGGCTTGATACAACTTTGGAAGTGTTATTAAGAATTTTAACCCCAAACAGAGTGTATTCCATTTCTTTCCTGAACATTTAGGTATTTATCTTTCCTGTTTAAAGTCAAAGATTACCTTCTGGTTTTCCCCTCAACAGAAGTGAATAGAGCAAAACTAATGTAAAGCATGCAGGCAGCACTGTGCATCAAGGAAAATCATCCAGGCCCAGCAAGAGACATCAGACAGAAAGATTTCCATCTGACTACACTGCACACTAGGGTAATGCACCTCAAAATATATTGCTTTTTTCTTAGTTTCTCGGCCTTCAGATAGAACCTAAAAACAGAGAATGTCACTGAAAGACTCAGTGATTTGGTCTAAAGATTGCACTAATGTCTTGTGTTAGGACCTTTTTGATAACACAGCCACATTCTTTATTGTGGTGAAAAATGAGATAGTTTAATTGACCTACCATCTTATATTTCCCAGAACTGTGATCATTGTAATATCCCTTGGAAACAATCTAAACCATTGCAAAAAAAAAAGGCTGAATTTTATGGCAAACACACATGACATCAATTTAAACATCCAAAATAAGGCAGATGGACAAGACCCATCAGAGTTAGGAATCTGTCTCTGTTTCTATCCTAGTAGTCCAGCGAAATCCTTAAGTTATGGCATATGCTCTACTGTGTCATGCCATGTGCTTTTCTGACTGTTAATTCCTTAAAATACAAATCACAGTGGAAATTGCATGGGAAAACAAGAATTATTTCAGTCTGCCATGCTCTGCAGAAAATTATCTTGCATGGCATAGAACCAGTCCCCTACTGTGTAGGATTTGTGGGTTGCTTTTTGGAGATGTCAAACAATCTTCACTGTAGAATTAAGGGATTCCAGGTCACTTTCTTGGTGTTAGATGCTTAGTAGGTGCTCTGGATTTGGCTATGATTCACATCTCAAAGAATCCTTAAAATATTATTTTACTAATTTCATAAATATTTATATGGTATGCAGCAGGGAAGCAACAGTCCTGATTACAAGCTACTCACAGGAGGCATCACTGCAATCCAAGTGCTAAAAAACCAGATTGTTATAATCGTAATTGCTGAATACCTCGAGTTTATGGAGAATTTTAGCACTTGTCACAGAATTATGGTATCTTAGTCATCCTTGTACTGACAGAATGTTTGAAAAAAGTCACCTCCTTCAAATAAACCTAATATTAATGCTTGACTTATGGATTGTTGATCTATATTGCAAACACTGTGCATTTGAGTGTATATTTTAGGTAGCTGTTTATACCACATATACTCTTTTCCTTATTTACTTCTGTGTTTTCAAAACTGAAATTATATTTATGATTTTATTCCATATTTTCTCCCAGAACATTGGGATTTTTGGGTGAAGCAGTGGACTATCAGTGACTGATGGTACCTGCCAAAGGAGCAAGAGTAAAACAGCGAGCAGCCGTGTTTCCACTCCCATCACAGCAGTGGCAGTGACTGTGGGCTCTGCAGAACGTTGTCCCTCCAGCAAGGCCAGAAGAAGACATTTCCTCCTGTGTTCCTCCCCATTCTGCTCACACACATCTGGGCTCAGCATCTTGAGCAAAGTAACTTCTGGATAAAATATTTGCTGTAGAACCAACACTAATCTGCAAGGAAATACCTCTTCATTATTTTATCACAGACTTCTCATCTACACTTAAATAGAATAATTTGCATTATGACTGCACTAAGATTGGGATATATAAAATTATATATATTCCCGAATATATCCAACTCTCAGCTTCAAGGAGATTTGGAAACACTCAACACCCCTAGCAGAGTTTATCAGAAGTTGGCACCATTAAAATATGCTTTAGCTTTTGATCCATACTTAAGTAGTCAGATAGCTGGATGAGGCCCCTCCCAATTGAACTATTTTATTTTATTCTAAATTTTGGTTACTCTATCCATATACTCCTAAAGGTGCATACGGAGGAGGCATATCAGTCTGTCTAGTTGTTCTATTTTCTGGAGAATTTACTTTTTATAAAACCAGAAGTACTAAAAGAAAGTTATAATTTACAAGGTTAAAATACATGGTTTGATCTGCTCCCCCTGACAACTTGCTTCATTTTGTACTCTTTGCAAAATTGTAATGTTGCCCTTTCCTCATCAATTCCAGAGAAAGGCATATAAAGTCATTCAGAAGTGGGATGTGTACCTGTACCCAAAAGTAAACACTAACACGAGTACAACAATCACAGCTTGAGTCCTAGCTTATCAGCAAAATCACAGTGATTTTGTGGCACAACGATCTTTGCTTGAATAATATCTATTTGTCAAAAACAAAAGCAGAAAAATATTTCTTATTTGCTGAAGTGTCTCAAATTTAAAGGAATTGAAGCCTCCTTTTTAAAAAGTTATTTGGTCAAAATAAATACACAACATTCTGCAATAACCAAAATTATTTATTACCCACAACCACTTTTTTTCTCTGCTTCTTATCTGACAATACTGATTCTTTGTTTTAATATTTTAGATTGTTTTAGATAACATATTACTTTAGATTTCTTTTTTTTAAAGTATCCTCTTTCCTCCTTAATTAGAATATTAAAATCACCAAAACTTTCACAGGTTAGAGAAACTGTACAATTAGCAGTCAGAATGACTGGAATGTAGCTTGGGGAATCAAAAAGGAATACTCCTGCTGACAGTCTGTTTTCTGACAATCATCTGTGAAACTGCCATTAATGATGTTTGTGTTCTGTCTACATTATATCTGTGTCATGAAAGTATCTTTAATGCTTTAAAGATACCGGGAAAATTCCACTACATGCAACATCCACTGACATGGAGCACATCACTTCAGTGTGGTATATGATTAGAAAAGATAACTACCAGTCTGTTCAGCTGATATTCAGATGTGAAATAAAGTCATGTCATTCTAAAACAGGGTCAAATTAATTCAGAGTCATAGTGAACAATTGTTCCCTCTCATATGCACTATGTTTTTTATTATTTCCTCCTTTAGGCATCTTGTAAGTGAAGGACTGATATTTCAATTCTATTGCTTTCAGAGGACTAAAGCTGTTATTTTATTTTTGTGTTTATTTGTTGTATGACATTTCTTTCCTTTTTTAAAATTTGTATTACTGAAATTGTTAAACTGAACTGCTATGCTAAAAATACAAAAATTGTGGGTAATATAATGAAAATTCTAAATGGAATGTGACTGAACAGAATGTCTAAGAACTAAACCAACTTCATAATCAGTATGGAGGTTCTCCTTCAGTAGAGATGCCAAACCTCTCAGAGAACAAAACAGTGGATGTCTGCAGCTGGCAGAAGTTACAAGTTAAGAAAAATGTATAATCTAGTCTGCAGTTCTCAAAGGTTTTGTGCAGCACAGGGAAATGGGCAGACAGGAATCTTAGTACTTAAAATGAGTGACTGTTCCCTCCTGTGAGCAAACAGCCAGGCTCTCTATTAAAAGTTTTGCTTTTAGTTATGTCAGCAAGAAATTATTTTAGCAAGAACTTTGAAGTTAAAAACACAATACTCACAGCTAAGACAACTGTTTAAGCTAAAGCTCAAGTAAAAAATATGTTGGGGCTTTTTGGCTTTTTTTTTCCCCATACAGAATCTTTGGGAAGCTGTTATATCTGGCCAAATATATGTATCCATATATATACATATATGTGTGTGTGTGTATTTTATATGCATATCTTTCTCTTTTTGCCAGTAGTAAAATGTATCTTGAAGAAAAGAGGTTATGGACATACCCATTTACTGCAGCCAAGGGATCTGCAAGGATGCCTGGGATCCACAAGACAAATACGTGCGCACAGTAACTATTATCCAAGATTTCCAAGGTCCAGTAATTTCTATTGCCAGCAAGAAGACTTTCCAAATTTCATTTCTCCTGTCCTCTCTCCCCTAAGCCCTGCGGTCAGGAACCACCTCCCTCTCCTCCCTCCCTCGCTCCTATCTCTTCCATTAGAAATGTCACTGCCCCATCTGGTGCCCCTGAACTCCCCCCGTGCTGGCAGGGACTCATGGGCAGAACAAGAGAGCTGAAGTCACTCACCACAGTGTGCTATACAGACCCTTCCAAGGCAATTGCTAGCATTTTCCACCAAGAAAAATTGTTGTGCAGAAGGGAGTAATGCTGCTATGGCTCTCTTTTAATACCTATAAGACAGATCAGGACATATATCCTGTGTAATTAAATCCAACTCCTTCTTGCTGCAGGCACCATGTAGTTTATTTGTTCTGTTTGTGTGTGTGTGCTTTGTGCCATCCAAGCTAAGCAATGACCAAGGCAATTGCTTCTCTGGACACAAGAGATGCTGCTGTAATACTTGAATTACGTGGAATTATCTTTGTGCATCTATCTCAAATGGTGTTACAATTTCAGCCAGCAAATGTACATGTTATTGTGGTCAGCAGGCCTTCACTCACTTGAAATTAAGAATACTTTATGGCTTTTTATCAAATAAAACAGTAATAACACGGTGCAAAAAGTGTGCACTCTTATTGGAAACCACATTGTGCAGGAACTGCTTCTTCTCATAATTACATATTTGGCAAGAGAGGGTGAGGGGGTGAAGAGAAGCTATTTTCCCATCTGCAGAAAATCCTGACAGCTTCTTAAAAACAACAGTAATGAGGGAGAGAAAAAGAGGTATTTGTGAAAGCTTTAGATATTAATTTCACATAAATATGCCAAACGCAAAACCTTCCTTGATTTACTTTTGCTTTCACGGGAGGAGGCTTTGCACAGTTCACTGGAACTCCTGGCAAAATACAAGGATCTCAGGGCATGTAGCTCTCACAGAATATTTTAAGAAAGAAATTCTTAGTTGATGTTTTATTTCAGATTATTCACACCATTCCAACTCTAAACAGAGGCAAAAAATTAAGAAACAAAAAATGTACCAAAGTTTACTGAACCAATAAATGGAAGAAAAGTGAAAAATTCAGATTAGATTTTACAGAGTCCAAGTAGCTCACTTCATCCTAAGTAAACTCCTCTTTGCTGTGGAGCCCTGAATATGGGCTCAGGGAATTTTGGACAACAGTAGAAGGAAGGAAAGCTTTTCAAGAGCTCTGTCCCAGGAATCATGAAGAGTAAAGCTCTGCCTTCAGCCCAGCCCTTCATCCTACAGTATCACAGCAATTTCAGGGTAAGTTGTTTGCATGATCTGACACTTTACAAATCTGTATCCTCTTGTCCAGAGGAGAATGTGGTGTGGCAGTCACCAGCACTGGAATAAGTGCTTCCAGTCATAGAAGGAGAAAAAGCCTGAGGCCTTTGAAAAGTCTTTGCTTTATAAAGTGTGGCTCCTGTGCTCTGCCTTGGAGTCCTATCTGCTGGCATGTACAATTATAACCCTTCAGCTGAAGATCTATATTATAAAAGTCTGCAAGGCAAAATACTGAGTGCATATGTTTATCTGTAAATGTCTCTGTTCAGAGACAGAAATTCTATTTATGCCTTTACATGTATTGTAAATTTTCTGTAACATCCATAAAGCATTCAAACATGCTTACGTAAAATAGAGCACATGAATATCTTTGATCTCCAGAAGTATTAATCTCTCCTACTTGTGTTACCTGCTGCTTAATAAACAAAATATTTCTTCTAACACTCCAAATAATTAATGCCAGCAAAAATCTCAGGATAGCTTGTCACTGAAGATGGTTTTGAGACTTCTGGTTGCTGGATGCTGTGAAATGTATACACACAGACATCAAAAGGTAAGACTGTTCCTTAGGTCAATAATTTGAAACAGACAGTATTTGAAATAAGCAAAACAGAAGAAGAAAGGTAGGTATTGCTTATCATGCTCTCAGGCTGCTTTTTGATTGATATTTCAGGATAAATTGATCACAACTGTAGTAAATCAGCTCAAACGTAAGCAGAACATGCTGCGATATTCCATCTTGGACTCCTGGAATGGTCTATGGACTGAATGCACAGATGCTTTGCCACCATCACTTAGATGCAATCATGGCTTCTTATATCCAGTCATTATGCAATTCTACTTCTGTTTTTATTGACTTCTAAAGATTTTGCTTTATTTAGCCAAACCTGTGATTAAACTCAAGTTTTAAATGGAGTATCTACCAACTTGGGTGTGGGGTTTTCCTTGAGTTTTCTGATACCAAGTTTGAAAAACATCTTTCTTTATGTGTAAAATGAGATTAAATGCTTCACTTCTCCTAATATGCAGTTTGAAAGAGGGTTGATTTGTCCTGGCTTTTAATTTCTTTCCAGGCATTTGGAAGCAATCTGGTAGACACAGCATGAACTAGTAGCCAGCACAAAGTGCAGCTTCAACAGCGTCCTGTTAGTTGGGGAGAAATCTCTGAACTCACTAAATTCACCAGCCCTGCTGTCTGGGGGCTGAGGATGAAAACAGGACAACACTTTTCCTAAGGACCAAATCTCATACTGCACCAAAGTCTTACTGATGGTCTTGGGTGCAGAGGAGCAACAGAGAGGGCAGGTGGGTACTCAGTGTCGGCTGCCCATGGGGCAAAATCTACAGGGAAACTTTAGAGATGCTTTAGAGGAATAACTGAGGAATAGATCAATCTGATGGATGACACCATCCTCCTGCTTCTGAAGGATACAGCTTGTGTAGCCTCTGCCTCTTGGACTCTGAACAAGAGCTGAAAAACATTCTAAGGGATTTCAGTTGCAGCTCTGGATGGCTAAATTCAGCTGCACTGTATCAGTGTAACTGGAAACATGGTCCACTTTGGAGTTTATCCACAGCAGCTACTACCACATAACCCATTATTACTCCTCTGTTTCAGCTTGATGTAAACAGAGCAGAACAATATGAAACATCTAAAGAAACATCAGAAAATAACAGGAGAATAAAAAAAATCTCTTAAATTGATTGTCCAAACAAGTTTTATTGTTATAATAAAAGAAAAAAGCCAAAACAAAACCAAAACAAAAAACAAACAAACAAAAACAAAACAACAAAACAAAAACAAACAAACAAAACCACCAAAAAAAGCCCCCAACCAAACCCACCACGTTACAGCAGGGTTCCGAAAATCAATTGCTGCTTTATTTTAAATTGAATGCTGATGAACTTCTGATTCTTGCACTTCAAAATTTCTTGATTACTTTGGCTCAGCCTGAAGGACTCAACTTGTAACTCAAGGCACAGCACCAAAATGCAGGACCAGTCTGACATCCAGTCAGGGTAATTCTGCGGATTAATCAGGATGCCTGATTCCCAGAGATTTTGTGCACATTGGCTGAGCAACTAATTATGGCTGTGCTACAAATGAGTAAGATTGTACATCATATAGCTTCCCAAACAGCACATGATGTACTCTGCTTCAGGAAATTTAGTGTGCATATTACTTCACAGCTTGAATTCCAGTTGCTCACAGAAGTGACCTCCATGTTCTGGAATTATTTGAGAAGCCTGTTGCACTCAGAAAGCATCTTGTTTTACTATCATGGTGAAATTCAAGCACAGGAGCATATCATCCTCGGAATCATCAGAGAATCCTTGCACAATAATACTATAATTGCCCTAAAACAATTTAAAAAAAAAAAAGACAATTAGTGCAAAATGCCATCTGCCCTTGTCTAAGTGGCTTCTTGGAATGGTTCTGGTGATTTCTGTCAGAACTGAAAAAGACAGATTCCCATCAGGGACTGTTCTCATGGGTATAGTCAGGTATATGAGTGCATAAAAATAAAAGTGTTCAACTTCTCATGGCCAGCATACTCAGGAACAGCATTTCCTGGTCTTGAAGAGTCCCATCAGTAAGTGTCAGATCCACTGACATAAGCTCCTCATCTCTAGGAGGACAGCTGATGGCAGAGGATGTTCCTGTCTATTACTAGCTCTGGGGCTACAAGAGGTGTTGGACTGGATGGAGTCCAACACTGTTGGAGGCCCATGAGCTAAGGGAAATGGTGGAGATTTTGGACCAGTAGGAGCTCCTTAGTGACATTTTTAGGGGTTCATAGGAATAAGAGTCTTGGAAAAGATCAGACAACTGATGAGACAGTTGTCAGATGAGAATGGCTTAACCTGAGGACTGGTGCCACCCCTGGTTTAACAGTGGAGTACTGCTTCTACTTTTTGGATATTGGTATCCCTCTTCAAATCTTTGAAAATGGTTTCATGGAGTAAGAGAGCAGCATGTGAAGAGAATGTAAAGTTAAGAACAAAATGGGCAGAAGGAATATGACTGGATTTACTCAAACAGGTAAAAGGAAAGAGAATAATTTACCAAACAAAATGGAATAATTAAGGTGACGTTAACTGATTATTTTGGTATTTTCTTTTATAAAATAAAGGAGGAATGATAGAGGAATAATAACCTTGGAACATTTAGCATTTCAGAGATGCTACTATTTTAGTGTCATCACTCCTATTATAAGAAAGTTTTCTGACATTTCCTCTTCTGTTTTCTACAGTTTGGGTGAACATCTCTTCAGAAAAAAATATACCTGTAAGTATGTGATTTTTCTATTATTATTTCTTTATACAAAACACTGAAAAGTACCTTTGGAAACTTTATTCTTGAGCCTTTAATGTCAAATGTTGATACAAGTGTTTCTGAAAAACAGAGATAATTATAATACAAATAGTTACTTAACCATAAAACCATCTATCACAGTGCCTAAATAACTTCAAAGCAATATGGCATATCTCCCAGCAGCAGTTGCCAATGTCATTTGCTCTTTCACTGATAAAGCCCTCACCTGGTTCTTCTCTCAGAGCTCTGACTATTTGTTGAAACCACATTAGAAAACAGAAATTAACCACAGTGGTCCTACAACATCTCCTCCAGACACATCCTACTGGGATAACTTCAGTAATTTAACTTGTAATAGTAGTTCACTTGAATGGTAACTGAAGAGAGCTGATACTGATTTTTAAAGAAAGGAAAACAGACTGTATTTTGACCTCCTTAAAGGTCTTTTTGGCCTTTAGTCTGACATCTTGCCTGAATTCTCTGAATCTGAGCCTGCGTTGTGTTAATACTTGTTAGCCCCTGCGAAAGGATTGACTCTTCTCGATTACAAAAAAAAAAAAAAAAAAAAAAAAGCATAATACCTAGGTGTAGAAAATCTCTTAAAAAACCCATCCAGACACATATCTAAATAAACTTTGTTCTGGATATTAGTAGTGCCCACAGGGCCTCTCAAGTTTCCTGTTCAGTCCAGTCAAATGCAATCTTTCCATGTAATTTTAGAGATGTTAACATTCAGTGTCATAATGAGATGAAGGATATTAGTAATCCTCATTTACAGAGATGGAAACTGCAGTATAAGGATGTCACAATATAGAATTTGGACATTTTCTGCCTCAATGGGGTTCTGGCACTGGAGAACTGCCTGCTCTGAGGTCTGCTGCCTGCCAAGCAAGGTCTAGATTGTGGAGATAAAAATCTGTTTGCATGGGTTGATTGCACCATGTATTTTCACACCAACCTCCTTTCAAGGTTCCGCACACTGAGTACTCATCATCAGCTCCGCTGCAGAGGAGCTCTTTCCAGAGGAGTGCTTTGGCACCATCATACCAGACATTGAAGACAACCTTCAAAAAGTGGATGTCACTTCCTAATTAAAACATTGCAAGTAAGAAAATAGTAACTGGTAGGGAAGGAAAGCATATATGGAGACACACTGTTTAGACAAAACCTAGATTTTATCAAAATACTGTATTTTTGTGAGGCTCACCCAAAACTAAATAAGTATATGTCTTGAAAACTTCTACTTCCAGAAAAAAAGAAAAAAGCTATTGTTGTTTTTAACAACAACAACAACAAAAAAATTAGTCTTAAAAAATATTTGGGAGAAAAATTTCAAAGTCTGTTTTAATTTCTTCAGTAAAGAAAATAGAGTTCACTCAGCTCCACAGCTAACTTAAACACGTGCTCAAATGAGGACCTTAGTTTTAAGCAGATGTTGCAAACAAACAATCATAAATGCGTTATAAAGATGTTTTCCTAGGGAAGAAAACCTAGTGCAGAAGATGAAGTTTATGATACAGCCAAGTCCTAAACATTTCATTAGCTGAGGTTGCTGGCTTAAAGCTGGATTTAAAGGTCACAGTTAGGTTTACACACAGCATCCAATACCATTTCCAGCCTCTGGAACATGCATATTCTTCATAGAAGTCCTGCCATAATTGGATGGCTTGATCATACTCTCTTCTTAAAAAGATTTGGATTTTCTCCAGGCCAGAAGACCAAAATGCACAAACACCTAAACTGTCACAGATTTGCATGTACAGTAACAGTCTGTGTGCAGGGCTCTGGTAACTGCTCCAAGTAAAACTTAAACACATTTTCACAAATCACCATTTCTGTCCATCGCTATAGTTTATTCATTCCATTTTTAATCCCAGAAACCAATTTCCTAAGTCCCTTGGCTCTTAGGATGAATTGTCAGTTTTTCAGTTGTATTTCATTTTCAGCACTTCCAGAATATAATTGTCTAGTTAAGAGAGACTCACTTGGAATCCAGGTGAGAGCAGCCTTCCAGACATATTTGTTCATGGTGCTGCAAGGTGTCAGATTAAACATGAAAGCATGAGCTGTAGAATCTACAGAAAAAAAGCATTTCACATTGACAGTGTGAATAGACTTCTCCATAAAAATCATAAGAATATACAGTTATACACACAAAAGCCACATACGTATTTTTAAATGTATTTAATATAAGGTATATGCTGTAAAAATATTCAATATATGTGGTAAATAGTAAACATGCCTTCTAAATTATATTATTAACTATTTTTACATTTAGAGGGAAAAACCACTATCATATTTCTTTAAGTAAAAAGAGAAGCCAATTTTTGGTTGATTATATTTTGCACACAAAAAAAAGAGACAAAAGTACCTTTATTTCTCTTTTGAAGATATACAAACTTTTTATTAGCACTAAACCAGCATGGTCTGCTACTGAAAATATGCCTACTTATGCTAATCATGCTGACAACTGCTAAAAATATTTTTAATGCACCAGCATATTTTCCAGGATAATGTAAATGAACCTTTGAGTAGATTTGCTCTGTGAGTGACCCACCTTGCATTTTTAAAATACACAAAATATCAGCCCATGACATTGACATGGCATGAAGGGACACACTAGGGTGTCCCAGGGCCTGATTGGTACCCCAGCCTGACAGAATATCACATTCCCTCTTTTTTTCCACATACTTCAAGCTTTGCATTGTAACATACTGGTTAACTCAATAGGCATAATTTATACAACAGAGTACTTGTGAAACAAGTTTAAATCCATTATCTTCTAATATTTCCCTTAACAAGAACAGATCTACTTTACTTGAGAATAAAATTATCTCTCTCCTACGTGCTGGAACCAGCATTGTGGTAAGATTTACAGCTATGAACTAAAATTCTTATAACAGTGTGATTAATAACAGAAATCCACTTCTTTTTATTTTCCTGTATTCCTCAAAGAAACAAATTTGAAAGAAAATTTACAATCCCTCAGACTACAGTAACCATCCTGCAAATTTAACAAAAGGATTATCTATTTTTTACTTACCACAAAAAGTATATGACATTTCAAGATCTGATGATGTACAAACGAATTCACTGACTCCAGGGGTGAATAAAATGAAAAAAAATAATCCAAACATAGTTACTTTTTTTTGCTCAGTATTCGATGGTATAAAACTTTGCTTGGGAGAAAGAGGAAGAAAATTCAGCACAGTCATCATCAGTCACATGTCTTCGGGGAAAGTTCTGTTATTTATCAAATTGTCTGCAATCTTTGTTAATCCTACTGCAGCACTGTTAGTTATCATCACACTAAATTTTGTTTAGAAAAAGAATTCCTGTTTTTGTTGTTGCATTTTCTCCAGACAATGCAGCAGCTCAAACCAAGAGCGAAAAATGAAAGAGAAAACTGTGAAATGAGGAAGTGAAATGACGTTATGACTACCAGCACGTATCGAGAAAGTTAATTGACTCATTAGGTGTAAGATTTTAAAAGGCATCATTTCAAACACAGAGTTTCCTGCACATATTAAAGAGGAGAAAAATCCACAACTGATGAAAACCAAGTCCATTCTTTTATTTTTATGGTAGTCACTACCTCTCACTGGTTTCCATAATAAAATTCTTATTAAGCTCACCGTGCTTTAAGAATACACCAGAAATCTGGAGGAATGTAGTTAGATTATGTATTTCAAATGGAGCTGAATGCAGTCATCTGATATTATTGAGTAGAACCACTCATGTCCTGCATGATGCCAGATACCACCTTCAAAGCTGTATCTGCCAGAGTTACACTTCTTAGTGGGAACAAACTCAAAAATCAATACAATTACAACTGATAATTCCCATTTCTGACTCTCAGAGTCTCTCTGCCACCTTCTCCCAGACTCTTCCCCACAGTCTCTGCTGAAGAAGCAGCACTATGTGGTTTGCCCAGAGCACAGGGCCATGCACAGGCCTGGACCAAACATGAGTCAATTACTGGCAAAGGCTGTCCAGTTTTGACTGGCATGTTTCTGTAAGAACACAGAATCTGTCACAGCTGAAGGTAGCTTGCAACTTGATTTTATCCTGTGACACTCCAGGTCACAGATCTCGAGACTCAAGTATGAAACACCAAAACAAAAACCTCTTAAAGCACTTTCGGTATTAGATACATGCCATTATTTCTGTCTGTTAGTGAATTACACAAAGAATAACATATTTGCCTGTGTTGGCTGTATCAGTCCTGTGGATTAAACAGGATCAGCTCTTACTGCACAAACCCAGCAGTACTAACCAGCTAGTCCCAACAAGAGGAACAGACCAAATTAAGCCTAATAACTCATTCAAGAGAGCACAACCCCCTCTAACTGACAGGAAACACAACTAAGTTTTTTTTTCTCACTATAATAAAATATGGAAATCTACTGAATTTAATGGAAGAATGACTTACAGAAATTAAGCAAATCATTTTCTCACAAGTTACCTTCTTGGCTTGTGTATATGTCTGCTGACTCCTCTTAGATCACAAACTGTATTTCTTTTTTAGAAGCAATACATAAAATAGAAGCAATAAAATAGAAGCATAAAAAAGAAGCAATACATAAAATAGACAAGTATTTGAGTTTGTTTCCTGTAAAGCAGGAAAATCAATAAAAATTACAACAAATATAACTTAATCACTTGTTCTGACTCTCCCCATGACAATGCCTAAAAGTTTTTATTCTCACAAATTCTGTGCATACCAAGGTAGTATTTTACATATTATAAAGATAAAGTAGCAAAAGATTAAGAAATTGTTTTTCAGAAGTCTGAACATGTAACACAAAAAATAATTTAGGAATAACAATGTGCACAAAACCATGACTGATTGTGCCCAGAGATGGGGGTAGTCCATAAATTAATTAAGGAAGGTGAAAATTGAATTAAAGGTGCCTGAAGGTACCAACTAATGAGCTACTACATGTAATAATTCAGAAAACAAGATAAAAATTTAAAAATTTAATGCAGCTAGAGAATTCTCTTCAGTATTTCCACATCTTTCTATAGACAACAAGAAGAGTCCCACTGGCCTGAGAGAGTTCAAAATTTTAAGAAATTTTCAGTACTTGGGTTTTAAGTGGGAATTCAAGATTATATAACTTTTCTGACAGATGTCCAGAGTACACACTTCACACACAGATTTTTGCTGTTGTTTAACAGGATGCTATAAAACATATTAGCTCTTTGAGATCATAGCAATAACCCAGTTCTGTTTCAAGATGGACAAACTTTGCTTAAAAATTTGTAAGACATGCAGTGAAATTTAAATAAATCAGGAAGGCTGTAATAGTTGGGAAAAAGAAATGGAGTAGTGAGAAACAGCAATGAAACAGCTATTAAAGAAGAGCTACCTTTTGCACATACAGCCAAAAAAATATTCCTTTCAACCATAAAGCCATGACCAGTGGTGTGAAGGAATTTAACCTGTGAGAAGCCAAGACAGGCTCTCTGCTTAGTCTACTGTCAGTCCAATAGGTTTAGCACAAGTCCCAGGCCAGCCTGAAGTGGGCAGGAGGTGACACTGACCGTTCCTCACTGATACACAACATTTCCCAGGTGAACACGACCCTCATGGGCAGAGAGGAAAGAGCACTGCAGATTGACAAGATTTTACATAAAGCCCTCTTAATGTAAACGAAGACAAACTCTCTGCTGATTTGACTTTCTAGACCTCGTTCAAGCAGAGGTGGTTTTTTTTCAGATACTTGCTGCAGAAAATTTATAGATGAGGAATGAGTCCCCCCTGGTGGCCCGGACAGACAGACACATGCAGAAACCTCCTGCTCCTTCCTTACTGCACTTTTATTGCACAAGTTAAGACTATTCCAATGTTTTAAAAAGCCAGCATAGCAAAAAAGCTCAATTTAAAAGGATCTGGCTGGCTAAATGGGACAACAGGAACAATAAGTACTACTGGTATCACAGTCAAAATATCCTTTATGACCATGATTATAAAGCCTACAACTTTGACGGCTGTGTTTGGTGAAATTGTCATTAAATCAAAATAACCTAAATTATTTTAAAATATTTTCAGCAGATGCTTGTGGTTTTTCATGCCAACATCGATGATATTCATAGAAGTGGCCTCTTGTGATGATCACTAAAGTCCCAAACTAGTGCACAAGTGGTGTGAAGAGTCTGCTCTGTTCAAGTCAGTATGAGGATCACTGCAGAAGATTATAAAATTCTATATACTTAATTTTACTAAATCCTCTTTTTTTACTATAATCTTTTTCTTATATATTCTAGTCCAGAAGGAAGGTGAAAAGGAAAGAGAAGTGGACAGAGCTACACAATAATGTTACTTCATTGAGGTTTCGCCAATGAAATACTTCATTTATTTCAAAATCTTTTGCAAGTATATTCAGTAAAGCTGGATATACTGCAATCTTTTGCAGTATATCCAGCTCTCATATCCAATTAACAGTATATAAATTCAAGTCTAAACAATTTAGAATTACATACCTATGACTTTTAATTTCTTTCTATCTGAGATGCTGAGAATAGAAGTTTATTCCAAATTTCCTCATTGATTTGTGGTTAAAATCCTTAAAATAATTAATATTTTATCTTCTTTCTCAATGCATCCAAAAAGTGCTTAACTTACTTGTGATTGCTTTTCAATATAATCACTTTGTATTTGGATTGTTGGCTGCAGGTGAGTATGTTGACCAGATAAGCACTAATAAGTCACTAAAATCTCCCTCAGGAAAGACTTATAATACACATGATCATACTATCCCATCACAGAAAAATAAGTGACAGTATACTAGTACAGCAGGGGAAAGTACTCCATTTTAAAGTATTAGTCAGACAGAATTAAAGATTATGTCCTAGCTTTCGGCGTGTAACAAAATTTCACTTTAACAGAAAACTGATTTAAGACGTTACCCACGTTTATTAAATAAAGAAAAGGCAATAATAATTTTCCCTGCAGGACCATTTGTGAGTTTTTGAAGTAGATAGTTTTGCACCTGGAAGCAGACATTTATTTACTCCTTCTGAATCTGGGTTTAGGGTTGATGCTGAAGGCACTATAACATAAAGGGGCTCTATACAAGGCGTAAGACTGCATTCACAAAATAAAAACACACTCAGCTATCATCATGAAGAACAGAAAATTGTAGACCCTTCTCAAATCTCCTTACCCTATCTTTGTCAATGTTTATAGTGGAAGTAGAAAGTCATGGCCAGGGATACAATAAAGAGGTAGAGGATTAATTTCCTCTACAGGCAACTGATGAAGTGCTCGAGAATGCCATGGGAGTCCAAACCAAGAGCAGTGCACTGGCACATATCCAGTGGTGAGTTGGTAGCATCTGAGTAAGAAACCTAAGAGTTTCTGAAATATAGAAAAACTGCTGTGCATTACTCTGAATATGTTTTGTTAAATGCTGTAAGAACTTTGGCTTAGTGGTTTGATTTGAATATATCATATTAAACCACTAGAGACTGTTAAAATGTAGCAAACACATACCAGGTGGTATGGTTTTCCTTTGCAAAAAATGATGTTGGAAACAACTTCCTGCCTCTTGCCAGTAGCCTTATGGTTTCTTCTCTGCAAGCCAAGTTTAAGACTAAAACTTACAGTTGTATTCTAAAGTATCCATTAAACTATTAACATTGCAAAGCAGAGAAAGCAGAGGATGAAGGGATAAGAAAGGGATGCGTCCTACCTGAGGGTCACAGTAAGCACACCACAGCAACACTGTCCACCCTGGAATTCGAGAAAGGGAGACAGCTGGACATGTTTTGAGGCTGTTTGCTCTTGTTCTCTGTTATTCCCTGCTTAAAATAGCTGCCTGCTGAGGTCTGTGTAGCGCTGGGATAATCTTATTATACTGGATCCAACTCATAGCTAAGCACACTTGTCCCATTTCTGATGCAGGCTGCAGCAGGCTATGCTGCACATGAGGGAATGAAGAAATCCATGGTATGAGGCATGAAGAAATTTGTGGTATGGCTACAGAACTGCAGAGCAACCAAATTACAGCAGTTTACTAAGTTTCCACCCTATTAAGTTATACTGAGCAGTTGTAATAATTCACGTCTGCTCTTAATTTTTACAGCACAAAGAGATTTCCATGAAGTTTTGATCACCTAAATTAAGCTCTCACGGTACCATACAAAAATTTACAGATTTTCTTCATCAGCGTGATGACTTTGGTTTGTAATAAAGCAAGTTCCAAGTTAGTTACCTTTTAATTCTACAGAGTGTGGTTAAGAGTGTGAAGTACCTCAGAGCTTTAAAGATTTCTCTTTGAAGTATCAAAAAGGGATAATTTTCTCATCAAAAATTTTTACATTTGCAAGAAAAGGATGCGGGTTGTGGGCTAATTTAATTTAAAAAGTAACTTTAAAGAATGACAAGAAGCTTTGTACTTTATAATTAAGAACAGGGACTAATGAATAATAATGTGGACAAAGCCAAAAACTTCAGAAAGGGAGAGGGTCACTAGCAAGAAAATAACATGTAGTCAAAGACTGGAAAGAAAAATTTGCACATATCCTGACAGCTCTTCAAAGGGAAAAGAAAAAAAAAAAACAACCCAGTCATCTATGACCTTTTGTGGAAGCTTTTAAGGCTGGAAGGGGATAGGAAGAATGTGTCTAAGGAGGCTTCAGTAATTTCATACAGAATCACAGAATTAACTAGGTTGGAAAAGATCTCTGAAATCACTGAGTCCAACCTATGACCAAACACCACTGTGTCAACTAGACCAGGGCTCTGAGTGCCACGTCCAATCTTTCCTTGAACACCGCCAGGAACAGTGACTCCACCACTTCCCTGGATTAGACCCTAATTAGGTCTAATCACCCTTTCTATGAAGAAACTCCATCTGCTGTCCAACCTGAACCTCCCCGGCAGAGCTTGAGGCCATTTCCTCTCATCCTGTTGCTGGCTGCCTGCGAGATCAGCGACCCCCATCTGGCTACAACCTCCGCTCAGATAAAGTCCCCTCGAGCCTCCTTTTCTCCAGCCTGAACAATCCGAGCTCCTTCAACTGCTCCTTACAGGACTCACCCTTTAGACCCTTCACCATCTTCATTGCTCTTCTCTGGACATGCTCCAGTGCCTCAATGTCTTACTTCAACTAAGGGACCAGAATTTTCTTTGTCGATTCAAATACGGCACCTCTTGTCAGTGGGATGCTCAAAGAGCAAATCTTATGTCATGGTGCTTTCCCATAGCCAAGGAGAGGATTCTTGCTCTCCACCTTTAGGGACAGGGTTGCTTGGAGTGGACTCCAGTTTAAGAAACCTGAGAGTAGCTTTGAGCAGCTAGAACTTACTGCTGCATATATACACTGCCATTCACCCCATGTTCTTCTCCCCTTTGGGAGGAGGTAGGAGCAGGAATTCATAGGAATACTCTGCTTTCCAGAAACTCCTCCTGGCTACCAATGGTCTCACAAAGGGAAGGAAAAGCCATGTTCACTTCCTTTATACCATCACCAGCAGTGACAAGAAGTCCAGTATTTTTATATTAAGTACAATTAATATTTAAGGCAAGACATCTTTACATGATGTTTTTACTTGACAGGTAATGAGTGCTGATGATCTATCAAGAATGGCTTCTTTTGACATGGGAGATGGTGAGACTGCCACACAGCTCATGGGTTTTACAGTTCTCTGGAGAGCTAACAAAAAAAATCAAACCAAGAATAAAGAGGCAAAAGACAGGGCTAAGGATCTCCTTTTTTTACTGTACTTTATATCATTAACTCTAAAGAAATCCTCACACTGTTCGCAATATTTTTAAAAAAGTGTCTCCTTTTATACATTCCAAAATGCATACAGAAAACTCTAGCTACCTGATACTTAAGCAAGTGTAATAGATTTTTACATTCTTGCACATATATAGTACTGCATTATAGACAATGATGCTGACATTATCTTCAAATTATTTCCTTTCATCAGCTTCCTTAACCTCCTCTAAATCCTCAAATTTAAAAAATGAGGATTTGTCATAGCCCATGAGATGGTTATAATCCTGAGGATTTGGGAAAAGCGTAGGATTAACAAGCATTGATTTAGTTTTAGCATAAAATGTTGTAAACATCTTGGTGATGTCTGGAATCTTTACATCTTTCTGATGGAAAACAGTCACTTTTTCTGCCAAGATGGCATTGTAGGTAATGGCTGTGTAGGTGTCTGCTTCATCTTTGTAATAGAGCCGGATGACGTAACCTTTTGTAAGGAAATGCAAAGTAACCGGAGTGACAAATGTAAAAATCCCGATCAGCCCATAAAAGGCAGCTTGGACAAGCAGACTTTCCACTCCAATACCACTCTTGAGCATGATGTAGGGCATCATGAACAGGTTGAATATGCTGGTGGAGTACGAGAAAAACTTCACACCTACATAAAAGAAATCAAAGAAAATGAGGGTTAACATTTATGAGGAAAATTTTCTCTAGAATTACATATATTTTTCTACCACATAACAAAGCCATTACTTGAACTGATGAAGTTACTGAAAACCCTTCTCCCCTTTTTTTGAGCTCATGGAGAAACCATTGCAAGCCTACCCTGTCTCGTTGCCTCTGTTCTGATTTGTACCTTCATGCTGGGTTTATCAAAGCTGGCTCTGTTTCTGTGATGCAGTCAGCTATTAGCTGTTAAGCACACATCTGAAGTTTTTACTTCACAGGCAGAAAAACTGATTTCTAATGAGACTTGACTCCATTTATGGACACATGTAATGGTGCTCATTGAAGAGATGGCAGACAGGGAATTTCTCTCTTCATCAACAACTAACGTTGACGTTCAGTGTGTATTACAAATCTTGGCCACCGTGCATAAACCCTGGATTACTAAATATTAACAAGTACTCCCCACTCATTTTGCATGTGGCTTGAAAGACAGCAGCCAGTGCTGTGGACTACCCACAGTCCTTAAGCCACCAAGAGAACCAGGAGCCCAAGATGCTGAGATAAATAAATATGTCAGGACACATTTCAAAGACATGTATCAGAAAACATCCAATAGCTTTATTTTTCACTAGGTCTTTGTAACATTAACTGGCCAAAGAAAGATTTGCAAGGTCTCATTACAGATGGAGCATTTCATCATAACACCTGCCTGCCTGGGAAGCACTTCAGGAACACTACCAAGCACACAGGATGTAAAGAACAGTTACAGCTCATCTTTGTTGCTTACTGGGTTGGATAAGTCACCCCAAGAGGTGCAAGGGAAGCCAAAGAAGGCTGAGGGTTTACAGAGATGAACAGAGCTCCCAGCACAGCCAAGCAGAGAAGCAGAAACCAAGCACCACCGCTACCACCTTTTTTTGTTTGTTTGTTTTGATGTACATGGAATCCTGATTTTGGCAAACTTGGAGAGGAGAACACTCACTTTTAATGTTCCATTTTAAAGTTACTAAATACCATTAAAACAAAAAAGAAGGCAATATAAACCACTTCAAGTCACATACCCAACACTGTCTTTGCCAAATTTCCTTTATAAACTAATCTTCCATGTTCTGGGTGATCATGAGAGGAGGATGTGCTGAGGCTACGAACAGCCACTCCTTGAAAAGATGTAACCTGAAAGACAAAAGCAGTACAGGGCTAAGGAACATCAGTACTACACCTTGTATCTACCTATCCATCCACATCCACACCCACACCCATACATGTATGTGGATATACTCACACAAGGTTTCTCCTTGCCCTGAACCCCAGCATGTCAAACTAGGGATTAAGTTAGGTTACACTCCAAAGCGTGCCAAAAATTCCCAACTAATATGCTGCCTGACTGTTTTAATACCTTTACATGTAAATATCCCAGGTTAGCATTAAATATTTGAAACCCCATTACTGATAATGGAGGGAGTAATCAATTTACACTTAGCTTTGCAGGGAGACATTTATGGCACCCACGCTCATCATGTCTCCATTTGATCATAGAATAACAGAATGGCCTGGGTTGAACTGGGCCTTAAAGATCATCCAGTTCCAACAGCCCTGTTGTGGGTAGGGACAACCTTTCACTATACCATTTTGCCCCAAGCTCCATCCAGGCTGGCCTTAAACACCTTGAGGGTTGATGCATCCACAGCTACTCAGGGGAACCTATTCCAGTGCCTCTTCACTTTCACAGAATTTTTCTTCCCCTAGTATCTTAGATTAGCTAAATAGCTTCATTTAGATTAGCTAAACCGACTCTCAGTTTTAATCCATTCCCCACTGTCCTGGCACTTCATGCCTATGTAAAAAGTCCCTTTTCCCTGCATGACTTTCTTGTAGGCTCCTTTCAGATACTGGAAGGCCACAATTAGGTCACCCCTGAGTGTTCTCTTCTCCAGGCTGAACAAACCCAATTTCCCCAGTCTTTCATCGCAAGAGAGGTGCTACATGCATCCAGTTATTTGGTGGCCTCCTGTGGACTCGCCCCAGCAGGTCGATGGGGGCCCCAGAGCCGGACAAAGCGCTCCAGGTGGGGTCTCACCTGACCGTAACAGAGGAGGTACACCCCGCGGAGCACCTCCCTTTCCTCCCCAAAATCCCCTAATGGCAAACCCGCGAATCCCAGGGCGGTCGCTCCTTCCCCGGAGAAGGGGAACGCTCCCCCCGCTCCCACACACAGCCCCCACACTGAACCTGTTGGTGCCCCGCGGCCAGAGCGGGCCGGTGGCGGCAGGCGGGGTGCGCGGCGCCCCGCAGCCATGCGGAGGCGGAGGTGCGGCGGCAGACGGCGGGTGCGGCCCGGAGCAGCAGCATCGGCAGCATGGCGGGGCCGCGGCCGCACCGGGGAGCGGGGTGAAAAATCCGCAGCCTGTGAATAAAAACCCAACGGAAAACTACCGCAGCGAATGAAATAAATTAACAGAACTGAAATCGCAACAAGTCACGTAGAAACAAGATAAATTCCCAGCTCAACCGTCCGCCGAGAGTGGGGGCCGGTCTGAGGGGCCGGGGCGGTGCTGGAGAGCGAGCGCCGCCCGACGGCCACAGGGAACGGCGGGGCGGGGGAGCCCGGATGCCTCCTGAGGAGCTGGGATCTCCCCTGAGAAACCGGGATGTCTTCTGTGGGGCTGGGATCTCCCTTCAAGAGCCGAGATCTCCCCTCAGGAGCTGGAATCTCCCTTGTAAAGCCGGGCTCCCCCTGTGGAGCCGGGCTCTCTCCTCGAGAGTCAGGATTTCCCCTCAGGAGCTGGGATCTCCCTTGTAGAGCCGAGCTCTGCCTGAAAAGCCGGGATCTCCTCTGTAGAGCCAGGATCTCTGCGGAGCCGCCATCTCCCCGGAAGAGCAGCACTGAGGGGATGATAGCGGGCCAGCTGCCTTATAATACGGTTTATATCTAGGTGAGCTGACGTCTCTGAGATCTCAACCTTCACCCTAAAACTGAGTCCTGATTTAAATTACAGCTCTGTGTTCGTACAGCCCTATAGGAAATATGGAGTCTGTGTAGTCTGCAGTCTGTTTAGCAATACGATTAGTAGACGTGGCTGTCATTCCATAATCCCCCAGCAGAACTATCCTGTCCCGCAGTTCAGGCACCCTCGGTGTACTGAAATCTCACAGCTGGCACTAAGCCCTTCCCATTCCTCATGGGGCGGAGTAGGGAGAATAACCCAGTGCTGAGCCCCAGATGGATTCAGATCTAAAGAAAACATTTGGGTTTTTTTCTAAAATATTCTCTGATGCATCATTATTAAATATAAGGAGGGCTTGATTTCTGTACCAGGTGAAAGGAGTTTAGAACTCCTTAAGCACATTGGGGACAGGAGGGGAAGAGGGGGCAAGAGAGCAAGGACTTGTGCCTTTGCTATATCCAAATGCCCCATAAAGGATGGCAGCTTTGCTACAACAGATGGACAGCCGTGAATCTGTTAAATGAATTCTCTTTTCCATCATTTAACAATGGCCAGAGAGACAAACCACACAGTTCTAGAAAGCCAGCAGCAGAACAATGAGGGACAAGCAGCTGGCACAAAAGCTGTCAGAGTGTGCAAACAAGGCGAGGAGTCAGATGCCACACGTCCAGCGGTGAACCGAGCAACACCAAACAGGAGCATTTACAGCACGAGCGTCTTAGAAAGCCAAATCAGTCAAATAGCCAGCAGGAGGTTTTATCTACAGATCTCACAGTCTGTCTTGTTTCTGTTCGACTTCTTGTGATTTTGGCTTTGATAAATTTTCATTGGTTTGTTGGGGTTTTTTATGTGCTACTGTTTAGCTTCCCTGATGATCAATATTGATATTGGTGCTTTTTGTTTCAATGAGTCACTGGTGAGAGACACGATTGATTTTCACTGAGAATTCTACAAAAAACAGGTGTGTATAGTCAATATGCATCTGCACAGGATAGGTCCTCAAGGACACAGGTCCTGGGAAAAAGCCTTTTGTCAGATTATAAATTAAGGTGATCCTCTCTCCTCAACCCTAGTGAGGCTATGTCTGGACTGGTTATTTGATATACATTTATCATGCCTTTTTTTTTTTTTTTCCCCCTGACTGCTGTTGTTACAATTTATTATGATGAGATTTATTATCATATATAAGCGTTTCAGTAGCCCTGTAATTTATCACCATCCTCTTTCTGGTCCCCTCAATCTATGAAAGACAGATGACCAATATTGAACATTTGTCCAGGTGAAGATGAATCTTTGCATTTTTTGGCATTAAAATGTTTGTGATAACACCCTCTGCCCCACGGTGAATTTTTTGCTGTTTTAACTGCTGCTACACTGATCAGAGGTTTAAGCTGAAAAGGCATAACAAATCTACTTTCTAGATAATTAGTAAGTAATTATATTAATATTACATCTTATTTTTAATGAGTATTACCTACCACTAATTAATCTGTTTCTGTGCTGTCTTTAGTCCTGAAGAGTCATACTGTAAGTGTACTGAAAGCTTAAATATTTGTGTAAACATCATTCATCTATTGGATAGCTGAAGATTAGGAAGAATCTTTGTTTGGAGAATAGAATCTTTTGTTTAGATCAAAATGAAACAGGTTATGATTCTGGCACTTGAAGAGTATACAGTTTTTGCATGTGTCATTGTTATAAGGGGACATAAATAGGTTTGTGCTTGGTAAACACCTTTTGTTTAACCACCGCTGTGATTTTGTATGCAGGAAGAATGAAAGGAAAAATAAAAATTACTCTCATTATTACTTTGGTGCTTATTGTGCTGTAATAAAATTAAATGGCCTAATAGTCTTACCCCAAATGCTAAATTATATCCAAACAGTCACAGGCCAGTCAGTTCTTATGCTTTAAAATAATGTCCAAGAGCTTTTGGTCCACTTTATTTGGCAATATATAAGTGAGACATAGGTACAAAAAATGCAGTTTTATTTATTGAAGTTAGCACAGATGCCTGATTAAAGAATAAATAGAAAGTGCACCTTTAGGCCTCGATCCTACAACCAGACAGGTGGCACAAGAACCCTTGTGCCATCTGCTCCCAGCATCAGGGCCCCTGCATTGCTGCAAGGATGGCTGAGAGGATGGGCTGCAGGTCTCTAGTTACAAATACATCTCTAGCCCTCAGCAGGTTGCATTCATATTTGTAGGGAGTTATTTGGAGGGGTTTCTGAGCTCCCCAAGGTGTGCCAGACATCAAACAAACAAATCAGAGCCAGTGTGGGGACATCCATGTGGCCACTTGGGCTTAGAGCAGCAATTCACCTGGGTTTGAGCTCTGCCTGTGGCAAATTAGGAGGCACCCACCAGTATTCCTGCTGGGAAAACCTTATTCATCAGAAATTACTGAGGCTCCTAAGCACATATGTGCATAGACCATGCAAAGTAATTTTGTATTTGCTACTTTTTAAAATCATTGCCATAATTGATTTTTCCTTATACAATTTTTTCTGAGTCTTGCTTGGAGTTTGAATGTATTCCAGCTAATGGCTCCTCTCCCAGGTTGATTTCTGCATGTTAATGGTTCTCGTTCTAGAGGTCTGGAAAACTGAGATCCCAATTCTACAATAAACTGCATATGGAAATGAGTAATTTTATTCATGAGAGCCACTGGTCTCACAAAAATTGCACATGAGGCCTACAACATACAGAAGTTCAGAGGCAGGTAGCTTATAGAGAAAATGAGGGACGAAACGTATATATCGCAAGATTTTTGTTTCAGTTGTAATTGTCTGGTGTAAAATCATTTCCCAGTTCTATAGTTAGGGCCATGCTTACGTAGGTGCTACCATCTCTGCTGCCACTGTTTCTGCAGTTAATTAGAGGGTTTCATCTTTTGGAGGAGGGGAAGGTAACCAAACCTTCCTTTCATTTCTGTATTTTGCAAAGTTCTTCAGAATTTGTTTTAATTTTATCCCTTTGTACTTAAATCTTAAGCTTTGCCTTCCTATCCTATTTCTTTTCTGTTTGCACTCTTTAATCCTAAATTGTTATCTTGCAGCTTTTGCTATGTAATTAATGCTTATCTGATTTTAGGCCTTCTTCTGAAAATAAATGTGGGTTTAATGTATGTATTTCCATTAGTACAAAGTTAAACAAAGTTTAACCCTAGGCCCTGTTCTGGAGACAGGCTCCCCTGCATTGATTCCTTGCTGGTTAGCAGTACAAGCAAGGCTAGTGATTACACACAAATACTGCCCGTGTAAGAGTTGTAGAACTGGCCTCAAATGGTTTTCCAGCCTTCTTACTGGTTTGGGTTTCTTTTTCCTTTCATGCTGGCAATTTATAAGATACATCAGCCAAATGGTATCTAGCAGTGGTTTTAGGTAGACTGTAAATACATTTTATTATTTGGTTGTGAAATATCTCACTCAGTGGGGCTACAACCTTGAACAGAGCCTTTAATCCTTACTGCAGCTGGAATAAATATGAACGAAATGCCCTACTTGATCAATGCTACACAGACACGTGCTCACGTGGACAGACACAATGCTCTGGCTACTCTCACTATGGCTTTGTTTTAAAGAGCACCTCCATGTAAGCCTTGTCCAGATCCGTGGATTTCTTCTGCAGGGCTGCCCGCGGGTGCTCCGGGAGCAGCCTGCGGCCCAGCACCACGTCGTCCTTGCCACGCGGCCTCTGTGTGCGCGCGTCCTCCAGGGCGCTGTGCACGTCCTGCAGCTTCATCTGCAGCCAGTCCTGCCGCTCCACCGCGTGCCGGTGCTCGCCCAGGTTGTGCATCAGCTGCATCTCGCTCACTGACCTCCTCCTGCAGCAAAGGAAAGCAAAGAGAGAGGCCCGTGGGGGCCTTTCTTGGATTCCAGAAGTTGGCTCAAAGGGCCAGGTTTGGGAAATTTCATAGGGAGTCGCAGAATACAGAGCTGTAGAAGCTGCCTGGATGATCTGTAAGGCGTAGAATGACTTCTGGAGAAGAGAGGGAGGGTGGGTGGTGATTTGGTAATGGATATTGGTTATATCAGTGAGAAGGCATCCAAAGTGGGAAGTAGTTCAGTTTTGTGACAATATTGTCCCTGTAATTTAGTTCAGCTATTGTAGAGGAGCTTAGGGCTTGTACAATATTAGGTAAGTGAACAATGAAGCCATGGCATTTATTCAGTGGTAGTTTTCTGTGATCACTAGAGCTAAGGAAGCAGGATTGCCTGTGGATTTGTGTCTCAGCTGGTGGATGTTGGTGTCCAAGTGTGAGTTACAGCTAGATTCTCACAGTACAAAAGATGGTCACCTATGTAGACCCCCAAGACATGGAACTTGTCCCATTTGAATAGTAAGAGAAGATTTATGCATTTTTTTCCTCCCTCTACTCAGCTGCCTTTTTTCAAAAAGAGTGTGAGAACTCAGTGTCTGAGATTTCTATAGCTGTTTCTTGAGGACAGGGTTTGGCCAGCTTGGCCAAAGGGTTCAAAAGCAGGGACAGAACTCATACACACATGCACAGACAAACCACCACGTTCTCAGGAGCAGCAAAAGCCATCCAGTGTGAGATAATGTACTTACACCATTGGCCTTCCATCAGAGGTTGTAAAAAGGCACATAGCACATAAAATGATTGCAGCCCGGGCCAGGTTTCTTATAGAAGTCATTTTGTCTACAAAGGGTAGAAGTGAATACATGAAAAGTCTGTAATTCAAGTTATTTCTGTTCTTTCCAAACAAATTTAAATTAGAAAAAAATAGTTGAAAAACATCAGACTAGAGTTTTTGAAAAATATTTTTTTGTGAAATGGCTTAGAGCAAGGAATGCAAATGATGGATTTACCTCAAATACTAATTTTGTGAGCAACTTATTGTTACTTCCTGGGCAGCTCCATGAATTTTGGTCAGCTTTAGCTGCCCTGCACCACCACCACCACCACCACCACCACCACCATCATCATCATCATCATCATCATCATCATCATCATCATCATCATCTAAGTACCTATCTCTTGCATAATTGGGTGAAAAGCACCATGTTCTTCCATTATCATTATTACTATTGTCATCACCATCATCATTATGACTCTGTAGCCTTCAAGCCTAGTGGAATACTTGTGTATAGCTATTCAAATGAAAAACTTTATAGAATAAAACTTTCTCTATTTCTCCTTTTCTTTTGCATACTCTTTAGAATGAAGAGGCTGACACTTTTCCTGACAATTTTGCATAGAGGCATAACTCAGCAGAGTTATGCCAGTCCCTGTTGAGTTACAGAAGAGAAATAAGAATTAAGCCCCTAATTTTTTCAAGGATAATCCTGCATTTCCTGTATGAATTCCCCTCTGATTTTTACATCATCATCAGAACTGTCATTTGGAATATATGTAGAAAATATTTATCACTGATGATGCTACACCAGGCAGAAATTTCACAGTTCCAGTATTCGTTTCTAGTCTGGATTTCCAGTATTGGCTGGCAGAAAAGGCATCTTTTTGTTACCACTTAAGAAATTTGATACAGAGTAACTGAAACCTAAGAGATATAAAACTCTGCACTGCAATTTTTTGCAACAGTTTCTGCAGTTTTGCTCTAGGTCAGAAAAGCATTTATAACACGGTCTCTTACAGGACAGTATCAATGAGGTCCTGGCAGTCCATCTAACCCAGGATTATAAATTCAAGACTTGAATTCACTTCAAGATATTGCTCATTCACTGTCTCTGACTTTTTCATTTCACAGATTTACTTCAGATAACAGAACAGTTTGATTTTACTAATATTCACTTATTTTTTAAGATAGGCTGAAAAGAAACTAACACAAAAATGGGTAAAGAATCAATGATAAAATATTCTAATAAATCTTCCAGAGAACTTGGAAAAAAGTAGAGTAAACTTACCAGATAGAATGTTAAAGAGATTTCTGGCTTGGGTATGTCGGCAGATGACTGTGTCTTGATGTCAAGTATATTTAAAGACCACTGAATTGGTTTAGTGGACCCCTTAAATGTAACTTGAAAACAGAGCTTCTAAGTAACTTGGAAGCCCTTTTATTGTCTCAGTTGATGTCACTGTCACACACACCCTCCTGACCCTCATGTACCCACCCTCAGATGCTTTCGTTGATTTGACATCTCATTTACAGGGTACAGAGGCCTCAACAGAAAGAAAGTCCTGGGAAGCTGTGAGGAAGTTTGACTTTTAAATTCAGAATTGTGCCCAAGATAACGTGAGCTCTGAAGCTGTTGGAAGGATTTGCAAAGAAAACTTTGAGTTGTGAAATGCAGGCAGGTAAAACTTAAATGAGACACTAAGGTTAGTGATCTACAAGTGAAAGATTGAAACTAAATATTTTCCCAAAATACTGAAAAGATAATACTTGTAATACTTGTGGGAAATAAGAATAGTCACTTCAGGTCACATACAACGTTTCTTTGTGAAAGAATATGCTGGAAAGGAGCAGAAACCCCAAGAATTATATAGGATCAAGTTTTTAATGAGAAGCTGGTGCCACTGAAAAATTGCTGAAATGGCGTTAGATCCGATCCTCACTGCTCTGTTCTACCTATATCTGTGAATGGCCCTGAATATCCCAAATATGCTAAGTAGAGTGAAGACATTTGAAACAACAGAGATAAAAATTAGTACTTTATAAATTTTGGAAAGGAAATATCAAGTTCTGCCTGCTTTCTAAGAAGTGGAATGTGTAAATCAGCAGTATTTTCCCATATGCATGAAGAAAGATTATTTTTGCGGCAAGATACTTTCCCTGTGTTAGATGCTTCATCTGACTCCAAGTGTATTTCTCCCCAAAAAAACCCAAGCAAACATCTACAAAGAAAAAACAGAAAAAAGTTTGCAGCTGCACATTGTAACCCAGAATTTGTAAGGTATTATTCCTTTTGCCATGAATCCTTTTTATTTATGTTATAATCCTGATGTATTTCAGAAAGAGTTGTAAAATTACATAGGGAAAGGGAGGGAAGAACCAGAAACTCCAAAAAGCTCTAGAAATCTCATGGTTCCCTCAGTCTAGAGATTAGTGAATAAAGTGAGAAGTAGTGAAGCCATTCACTTGAACAAGTTCAGGAAAACAGAGTAAAGATAGCTTCCAGCATTATATTGTCAGCTGGCAATATCCTTCCCTAAATGCAGTAAACAGGGGTTTGTGGGAATATGTTTTATTAGATTTGGATCTCCTGGAAACACCAGGATATTAACCTGAAGGCTAAAACATGACTAAGCTATTATTAAAGGATATTCCTAGGTATAATGTGACTAAAAATGTACAGTGCAATGGCACGACAGGCAAGGATTTTAAAGTCTCCACACAGTTGGTAATGGAAAACTCCCTTTTTTTAGATTTTACTGTAACAACTGTAACATATGCAAAACCTTTAAAGAAACTCTCAAGGTAATTTTTTTACAGAGGCCTGGCATTCATGTGGAACCTTTAGCGTGTGACAGCAAAGGCTGAAGTAAAGGACAAGTGTTGGAAAATCTAGTGTCATTTTTATTCAAAGGTAGTAATGGGTCAGACCCAAAATTTCAAGCAAAGATGGCTTAACTTGATACCTTGAAAAAGATGCAGTTTATTTCAGGACATTGAAGACACAAAAATAAAAATATTCAATATGTGCCCATTATTTGTAAACAAATAGAGCCTGCAATGGTAATTAAAGCAATTTTGCATGGCAGCTCAAAATTGGCATCGCTTTATATGCAGAAAAAATAACTTACTTGATTTGGATTACTCTCCCTCATATCCAGAAATTATGTAATTTGAAAATACAGCTGCTAATACATTATGCAATGTCATCCCTATTTGCTAAACTTGGCATATCAAACGTGGGAATGACAGAAAATGGCCCAAGTGAATATAGGGGGTTTTTTACCACATACTATAATTGTTTACACTTTTGTTTGGACACAGTGTATGCAGTGTTTAATGAGGAGCTGAAAATGGTATTGAGCTCTTTTAATGTTTCAGTCAGGGGATGATTCATGTTCTGATTCAAATTTTTCCCTGTTTTAAACATCCTTTTAAAAATCCAGATCTCTTTTGGGCACTACTGAACTGATCCCAGGAAACAAGGGCTAACATCTGCTGAACTGCTGTTCAATAAGAGGCTTAAGACTACTCCAAATTTATAGACATTGCCATGAAAAAGAAACAACAGATTGAAAAATTAAATATTATCTCTTCACTTTGAAAGGCATTTCATGATATTTTGTAGGTATAAGACTGTGCACATAAATACAAAGGCAAAGTATGGATGAAAAAAATCTGCAAGTTCTTAGGAATTTTTTGTGCCTACAAATGAGACCTGACCCATGGAAGACAATTTTTGCTCCTCTTGGAAAAAGAAGAGGGAAAACACAGTGGATTCTGTGTTTCCATATTCTGAATTCAGCAGGCTAAGAATGAGCCAGTGCAGGAATCAGTGGGTACAACTGAACAGAGCAGTCAGGAGAATATAAACCATTAAACGTTCCAGCCACCTGCCAGGCAAAGGCAACTGATTCAGAAACAGGTTGCAAACTCTTGGTGTACATGTTACAGTAGCAGTACTGGCATTTCTTCTCCTTTGGAAGATGACAAAGGGAGCATGGGCGCCTTTTAAAGCTGAAATATAATAAAGTTTAGAAGGTTTTATTTCAAATATGTGACTATTTCTTCATGCACAAAAGCAAACTTTCTCAGGCTAGATCTAAGCTTGAGTAGGGTGTTCTCTTCTACCTCCACCTAAACTCACAGAATGCTATATGGAAATGAAGCAATATAATAACATATTCTCAAAAGTTTATTGCAGGAAAGGCTTCTCCATGCCAGGAGGCATTACAGACACCAGGCAGAGGCATGGCACTTCTGTGAGAGAGAGCATGAGGGAGAGGCCTGAAAAACCAAAGGTGCTGGAACCACAGTGTGGGGGGAAGAGCTGACCACAGCCTTTTCCTCTGACAAGAGCTTTTCTTGATCAGCCAGCAACCTACCCTTCCCTGACCTTCCCTTATAGATTGTACAGATACCTGAACCAATTGGGCATGAAGAAATCCACGTTGCTTTGTTTGCAGCTGGTGTGCCACTGACGTTGAATTTGTGCCATTGGATGTAATCAGACTCCAGGGCTGAAAACAAGGGGAAAGCAATGAGACAGATTTTGCAGCCAGGTAGTTGAACAACGACCATATTGCAAAACTCCTGAATTATCTCTAAGCTTTTTTTGCATATTCTATTCATTTTGTCAAGGGCAAATATTATTCCACATTTTGAAATTAAACCCATCCTGAGGTACATCACTGGAATATGGTTAGAGGACACAAAATTTTCTAGCATTGTACTGTTCAATGACTAATGCACATTTTCAAAAATTAATGATGTAATCTGATGTATTAATATTCCTACAGAATTCTTCATTCTCTAGATTTAAGGCTTCAGTGCTGCAGTCAGATTCCTGCAATGCTATTTCCAACAGCAGGCTTTTCCCACGTTGCTTGTTCCGGAGGGTAGTTCCAGATAAAATACTTTCTAACTGCAGCTATGGCTTAAACACTATTAGTAGGTCATTGAGCAAGGGAACAAAGTAATTGATGACACACTGGATGATTGGTGAGGCAACTTTCTAAATGTGTCCGAGGAATGTTTCTGTTTTGACACAATGAAGAGCCAAAGTGACAGTCAGTAGACTCTTTAGAATTTCATTTGATTGACAAGATTTGTGGCTTTTCAAATACCACAGCAGCGTGTTTGGCAACTTATGTAAGCAATGTTGGTATCTTCAGGTGGGATTTGAGTTCATGCAGCCAGATGAAGCTTCAACTCCATGACAGTTTCCAACTGGATAAAAAACAGCACAAGGATTTCTCAAAAGATCACCCATCACAGTTCTAATTTATGTCCAGCCTGCTTCATACAATTTGGTTTTAGCAGCTACTGGCAACTGTGGATTTGGATATAATTGCTTAGCACTGTATCTTCTCTCCAGTTACATAAAATCTTTCACTTGAGAATCACAGTATTCCCAAATCTCCCTCTTTTCTTTCTGAGGATAGTTTATACTGATGATGCTTTTTTCTGTGCTCTGGCATTTAGACAAAGATGGATTAAATGTAATCATCACTGAGAGAAAGATCAGAGAGAGAGCAGAAGCTGGTAGATTCTAGCCCCACTCACCTGACTTTTAGTTCACTTGCTTACCTGAGGAGAAAGACTGAACTCTGCTATGACAATTGTGATCCAGATTATTTCTAGAGTTAAATTATTAAATTGAACACATGCAATGAATGGTCACTTCCTTCTGGCCTCAGTGTAACTCAGCCACGTCCAGTTTATCACAGAATTTCCCTGTTGACCTATGATGGGCATGACAGGCTTTGCTGATGGATCAGGAATGCACGAGTGCTCGCTCTCCACATGCCACCCTGTGTGGTGGCTGCCTAGAATGTCACATAGCATTACATGGCTCTTTTGAAGACCAGATGGAGGCTCATGCTTACCTCATCTCTCTCTCATGAGAAGAATCTGAAGCTTGGTGAAACAGCCCAGAGCAGCCTGGAGGAATGTTAAAATGGCTGACAAGGGAAGTCATGGAGAGCTACCTCTGAGTCTCTACATATTTCACTGGTCAGTAATAAAAATGCTGTTGTGCATCCTGAGCCATAAGAAAAGCCATGGTTAGTTTCAACAAGTACATATTGGCACATTTTTAAAGCTCTGTTAGTGAATTGTACACTAAATATGTAAGTATTTATAGAATTGCGAGTGAAAGTCTAGGTTTTGATTTGGATTTTGAAGTTCTGGTGGGTTATTTTACAGTCAGTAATTAATAAATATTAGCCCTCATGACACTGAAACACCATGCTGTCAATGCTCTGCTGAATTCAATGCTATAATGGACAATACAGTACTTTATGACTTTTCCAGTAGATAGGAAGCTGGTACAATACTCAAAACTGCTGTTGGATCATTGGGTTTTAGGAAAAATACCAAACTGGATTATACATGTGCATAGTCACACACATCTGTAGTCATATATAGGCCAGAATATTTCCAGGCCCTTGCTGGCTCTGAGTGCTTTGTGCAGGCCTGAGTTCCCTTTCAGTGTTGTGCAGGGCACTTAGAGCTCTAACAAGGGCTCAGGTCCTTTTGTGTCATCCCTGAAACCATCGTGGCATCCCTGTCAAGCCACACAAGGACACCATTTCTTGGAGCACAAGTAATCCAGGAGTGAAATGCATCTAACATTGAAACAGGGATGAGTCTAAAATCCAATCCCATTCCTTGGCCAGTCTCAAGCACTTCACTCAAGACTTCAGGATTCAGGAACTTCTCTTCAGTAAAAATCTGCACACACAATCACATACATACACATTCTATAAAATCAGCATTTTAAAAGCATTTAGGAAATCTACTATAAAAACATTTGAATAGTTCAATATTAGGAACAGCAGATACCTGCGAGTGTCAGGTTTGACCTACCAAAACCATTGTAAGAATGATTGTGCCAGCTCTGCATAAAAAACCATGAAGACTCAGGATGATACAGGGTAAAACAGGGAAGGACTCCAGGTTTTATGCAGGTAGCCACATATTTTTCTATCCTTTCTCCTGAAAAGATATCTCAAGTTCATATTCCCATATTTTTTGCAGCCACTGCAGATGAGCAGATAGCATCCAAGCAGGCAATCAGGAGCCTGATGAAATCTCACAGGATTGACAAGTGCAATTCGCACAAGAAGGATGACATTTCAGACCTTCCTGCAATCCAGTGACTATCCTGAAAAAATCTTAGTCCACAGTCTGCTGAAAAACTCACAAACATGCAGAACCGGCATAAATCATTGTTTGGGTTTTGAAAGAAAATACTGTGCTATGTGCTATGTAAATATGCAAGGAGATGCAGACCCTCTACTAATGGTGATACTAAGAATGAAAAATATGTAGTATTTAATACAGAGCTTTTCATTATTTGAAAAAAATTATTTTCATAAATTACAACAAATAAAATGCTTTATGTTATATATGAAGGCCCTTGTGCCAGAAATAAACCCCTTTAAATGAAAACTTCTAGGTAAGTACTTATCAAAGATTAACTCCATAGATGTATATTTTAACATGAAGTTTCTTCACAATAATCTCTTAATGTATTTTTACATATATTTATATTATTTGCTGGAGGGATAGCACTTTTTCTGTATTTTCCCTGCTTTATTTAATACAGCCTTTTCTCTAAATTATTGGCTGGACTATTGATAATTGTCAAAATCAAATTCTTGAATTATTAATTTTCTTAATTTTAAATCCATGCACATTATTTTAATTATATATTTTTTTAAATCTTTCCATGTTGATCAGGAATTTTCTCAAAATTAATTTTTTTTCCTAACATCTCCTGAAATATCAGTACTAACATGAAAATCTAATAATAATTCACACTATCTAGTTCACCAAGAAATATAGCACCTTATATGAATGCTGTACAGACTATCTCAATTTAAAAAATTTCATCTTTAACTGTTTTTTCTTTCCTTAGCCTCCACTGAAATCTATTCATAGATTGTGTCTCCTTCCATATTCAGGCTCTTCATTCAGACTCCTCATCTTAATTTTCTCTGCTTTTTATAAAAGGCCTAGATCACCACTTGGATGCCATGCACATTGTCATTTTAATCTCTGCAGTTTGGACTAGGTAGAAAATCAAAATTTGCTTAGCTGGCACTGAGCATGAATGGCAAACTAGAATGATGAGTAATTGTGGACCTAGCCCTGTATTTCTGCCCTTATTTTCTGTTATTCTTTTTATTACACTGTGATATCCCTGTATTATGGGATAGACTAGTGAGGGTAAGAATTAACCGATTCTGCCCAAGTGATCATGTCATTTTCCATGGCTCCTAGTAATTATTAAAATGGTCAACCCTATAGACTCCAGTCCTTAAATTTTTTTTTTCTGGGTAAACCTCTCTTAGGAAGAGGCTTTTCACCATTACCCAGAAAAACTTTCCTCCTATTGTCTCCTCTGCCCTCTGCTCACTATCCACTACCTAAACAAATGGCTGATTCTCAACATTTAAGAGAAGATAACAATCACTATATATACACAAATATTTATATCTAAAAAGCAGAATCCATAAGAAGCAATCCTAGCCCTATACAATTCTTCTATAAACTGTTCCTTCTCTTCCTGTAAGTTGTATGATTTCGTATGACTTCAAGATTGAGAACTCTGAGTACAGATTGGAGCTTTTCATTAATTCTGCACAATTATCTTCCTGTAGCTGTAACAATGGGCTTCATAGTTTTACAGTGATCCTACAAATGCAACTTAGAAACAGAGAATCACATAAAGGGAGGATCCTAAGCCATCTTCCCTAGCAGTCTTGTGAAATTACAGAGCAGAATAATTTAGGCAATTGCTGCATTTGTTTTCCCAAGATTAGTGCCCCTTCTCCTCTTTCCTACATGAGGAAACCTAAAAGGAATCTCTGTGTATGTCTGTAATACAAATGACCTGAATACCCAAGGCATGCTCAGAAGCTGATAGGAAATAGGGCATACTAATTTGCCAACAGATGCCGAGGTGGGAGTGCATCCTGGACCCCTGAATCTCTTTGGATCTGAGAGATCTATAGACATTTGTGATGTATAAATTCACCTGGGGCACAGAGAAGGTGGCTTGAGCTGAATGTTGTTCTGTGCTGGCACTTGTACTGTAACTGCAGGAACGGACTCTATAAATAGCCCAACCCAGTTACCTTTTTCAGAACTTCAGGAATGGCTAATCCCCAAAATAGAAGAATTACATAACTCTGTTCTCTAAACATCCTCATTCACTCTGCAAATTGGGTTCTTTGCACGCCACTTTAAAATTAGTGCATCCCTCTGGTTTACACTCAGCACTTGCAGGAGCAGCTGCTGGGTTGACACCAACTCAAAGGAGCAAATGCTAATTTTCAAAATCTGAGGATTTGGGCTTTGGTTGCAGATATTTATGAAAGAACATTTAAAAAGAACAGCAGGTCTGAAATAGCAGGCTATAAAACTGACTCTAAAATGCAACTGGATAGGGTCAAAAAGGCATTTTTTGATGCATTAAGCTGGATGCACATGGTTGAGTTATATGAGGGAGAGCAAATATTCAAAGAGAATGATGCACAGTTGCAAGGCTGGCTTTGAACTCAAGGTTGCATGAGAAGCCAGAGAACTGTTTTTTCCTCTGGGAACCATTAGTATTTAGCAAGCATCATATACTTAAAAGGAAGATCTCATTTGGGAGCTCTGAAATCTGCCCTTAAAGGAGCCACTGGACCTAGAGTATGCTGAGTGAAAAAGCTGTTCTTGGATCAAATCTAACTTTCTAAAACTCTTAGGGCCTTCCACAGTGGAGCTGTGTGTTGGAAGTGCTTGCAAAGAGAATACCCTAGGTGTCCTTAGTGCTTGCAAATATATGTCCAGTTTCTGCCTCCTCAGGCTGAGCAATCACAGTGGCCCAGCACCCTGATTAATGTAAAGAGAGGACAGTGCATTGGAATGGACAGATCTGTGGACATGCTCAAGTATGACCTCATCACATTGAGGACATCCTTAGAGAACAACATCCTTCTGGAAACTGTGTCCTACAGCTGTGTTATCACTAATGCCACAGCAGGTCTCTTGCTCATGGTAATTCTCATCAAACAAAACCAGGAAGAGCTATATGCACAAATCTCAAAGCTGAAATCTGCCTGCAATAACAGGAAATATCAGCCAAGGGTCCCTGCAGAACTCCTGTGAGTGGAGATACCTTTCCATGGCGTCATGGTTGTGGAGATCAAAAGCTGACCTGGTTTGGTGTGAGAAGTGGCATTCCAGCCATGGGCCTGCCAGTCTATTGCTGCTCTGTTATGTAACGTGTGCCAGCTTTTGGCACAAGGGATCTGGCATCTGCAAGAGGCACAGATTTCCCTCTTTATGAGGGCTGCAACCTTGTCTTCCCTGTATTGATCTTCACAGAGGAGTTACACAAAATTTGTAGGCTGGATTTTTAAGCCTCCTGGGTGTTACTAGGTTTTCATTTTATGTGTGTCTTATGTTTTGTGCTCTCCAGACACACTTATTTTCTTCCCATCAGCCTTTAGTTTTTATCTATCTCTGTTGAAGTTCTTTCTGGGATTTTTATTCCTAATTTATAATCAGACCTATGGCACCCTACATACCATATTTCTGGAGAAATGTGAATAGATATTGTCCTGCTTATTTTATAATGCTGTTCTTTTGAAACATGATGTAAAAACTCTTTGCAAAACTATGAACACTGATTGGAATGATTGTCATTTTTTGGATTTCTGGAGAGTCTCACACTGACAGCTGTTATTTCTGGTGCCAATTCCACCTCCATGTAATAAAACACTTCTGTGTATTATCTCACTGCACAAGTATGATAAATACTTTGTCACAGGCATTTACTTACATCCTAGTCCTCCTGTGATGGTGAGACACAGGTGTTAGCTCAGCTTCTGTGCCTGCATTGCAAATAGCATTAGACTAACTAGGTGATGATATCACATCAATATTTTGCATTTCTGCAGAAATTTCTCACATATTTATTCTTTTGAATACAATTATTCTTTGAAAAAATGCAAGGGCATTTCAAATTTATGTGTTCAGAAGAGACCACAGTCCATGTAACATCTTTAAAAGAGGAGCCTTTCAATTAGCTCATGTTTCACAAAAACACTTAAATACTCAGATGTCCTGTAGCACAAGTGCCTGCTCAAAGCAAGGTCAACAATTAATTCAGACCCAGCATGCTTTATTCAGTTGGGTCTCGAAAATCTGCAAAGAAAAAATCCTGGAAGCTCTCTGGGCTTAACCTGTTTAATTATCTTTGAGGAAAACATTTTTTTTCCTTAGAATCTTCCATACTTGAAGCAGCAGTGTTTTTTCCTGCCAGTCCTTGCCCAGCCTTTACCATTGAAAGGTTAATATCTTGCACTAGTCCAGCCCAAGTTGTGACTGTACAGGAACACTGAAAATGTTTAACCTGCAGTTTTTGGGCTCATTCTTCTTGAAGCAAAGGGGAAAAAACATGTGAAAGTTATGCAAGCAACTCAAATTGCAGTTTCCACCATGTCTCTGAAGCAATTGTTGTTTTCTTTAAAGGATTCTAGGCTGAGGTAATTACACAGCAGCTTCCAAAGAGAAACAAAAAGCAAGGGCGAAAATAAACAAAACACCATGTTTAAAGATATATAGAGTGAAGTTGATTGAAAATAATAAAATTTCAGGTGTACAAAGGAAAATGAACTCGGCATTTCAAACGCCACAATTACAAGCCAAGTGATGCAGTAACTAGGGAAAGAAAGAAGTTATGTAAGGTACGTAGAGGATCTTCAGAGGATCTTCAGTATTCAGTTTTGTTTACACTAAGCAAAACATTGAATAGAAATAGCCTCTGTTCCAGGGGACAGTGAGCAGGTTGTATCACTCTTTGAAAAAGGCTCCTCGGGTGATCTCTTGTATTATACAAGACTAAGATTTATTTAGGTACATTGGTTGCTTGTATAATTAAAATGGAAACCACTGCAAGAATAACCAATATAAACAAAGAAGTTCCCGCCTCTTGCATCTCTCAGAATTGTTTGAACATGCTAAAAAAGTGGTAAATAGAGAAGATGGATCTTGAGGACAACCTGATTTAGAAATTTCTGTAGTCCTAAGAATATCATGTGTCAAGAGATATCATCCACCAGTGCATGAGTTTCCCACAAGGATTTTATCCCCTCACTTTCTGTTTTCATCAGAAAAGGAATCCAGACATGGAAAAAATATTTATATGAAAGTATTTATGTAAAGAACACTTGTGCATTTAAATAGCTTTTCCATCAATGTGTTTTACCTCATTTAGAATTTTTATCATACATTCCTCTGGCTGTAAGTTGCCTTTGGCAAGTTTCATAGAAAATTATTGCAGCTCAAGGACTTTCAGCAAGCACTGGCAAAACATTCAAATACAAAAGCTTTTGAAAATCTGATGCATTTGCAGCATCTCAACAACAAGTGTTCCATTATAATTAAAATGATGCCATTAGTCACGAATATTTGCAATCAGGGGTGGATCTGCTGAGATGGAGGTATCACAAAGGTCATTTTTTGCCTAGTACACACTTTTCTTGCCTCATCTTATCATTACATCTGTACATTCTAATTGATTTCTCCAGATACCTGTCTCAGAAACAGAAAAACAAAGCAAAAGTACAAAAGATTATGCGGGAGGAGGTGTAATTTGAATTTATCACACAAAATCACACACGCAACAAGGAGAAGCAGCCCTTTACAATGCTTCTCTCTTTGCTCAGTGTATGCACACAGTGCATGAAATGTTGAATAATTAAGTTTGCTGACCCAAAACAGGTGTGACAACACTTCCAAGGATTCTGTGGCAGTGGCTTCCTTCAGTGTAAATTCAATGGACCAAATTTTCCTAGGTGGTTCTTGAAAGCAGACTGCCAGAATGTTGGGGTTTCTATTGGTACAGTTTCAAAAGCACAGACCCTTGTGTGAGGTTCATCTGAGAGCACTGCTCCCACAAGCCAAACGTTCTTACTCGGAAATGTTCTCTGCACCAGTGATCTCAGAAGGAGACCCTGGCCTACAGATCAAATCCCCCAACTCCCAGCTTTGTGTTTGGAGAGGCAAGCAGGCAGTCCTTAAGTGAAGACAGTTCTTTAAATGCTGGAGAGGCAGGGAAGCACAGCAGGAAGCTCAGCCTTGGCAAAGGAGGTTTTTTATTAAATGCTGATATCTGATGTGAGTGTATTCACGTCATCAATGGACTCACGTTTTGGTCAACACCACACAAGTTTAAATTTTACAAAAAGGTCTGTAAAATGTGCCCCTGAAGAGCTGGTCACATTTTAGGGAGGCCATGGGTTTCTAAGAGACTTCCTCTAACTCTTATAGGGATAAGTTCTGGAACTTAGGGTTTAACTGATGTTTGGCTTGGGGACCTTCTTTTCTATGGTTGTTTCTTTTGATGACATCCACAACAAGATACAAGATTCCCGTGTGCTACCAGCAAGGATAGGGGTTTACTTGCTGGGGAAATGAGAAAGAATGGTAAGAATCTTGAAGGGAAAATTGCTTAGCAGCTTTACATAGATATTCTTCAATTCTTGAATATAGAAAGATATTTTTCTATTACTGCTGCCCTCTCCTGGGCATGGGGGACAAGCAGGTGCACAATGAATGGGTTTTCTTCTGCTAGTGAACCTAATGACATTTGATTCCTTATTCATGTCATTGAGAAACAAGTGTCTCACATTTGTGAGAAGAAAATAGATAGCCAAACCCCCTATTCCTAAGGGAAAAAAAATCTGAACAATTTGCTATTCAAATAATACAGAATATAGAATTATAGAATTATAGTATGGATTGGGTTGGAAGGGACTTTTAAAGGTCTCAAATCCAAGAGCCCGGCCAAGGACAGTGACACTTTCCACTATCACAGGTTGCTTAATGCCCCATCTAGCCTGGTCCTGAACACTTCCAGGGATGGGGCAGCACCAGCTTCTTTGGGCAACCTGTGCCAGTGCCTCACCAGGCTCACAGGAAGGAGTTTCTTCCTAATATCCAATCTAAACCTGTCCCTTTTTAGTTTGAAGCCATTCCCCTGTGTCCTGTAAATAGTCTTTCTCCATCTTTCTTGCAGGCTCCCTTCAGGTACTGGCAGACTGCAAGGAGATCACCTCAAACCTTCTCTTCTCCAGGCTGAACAATCCCAATTCCCTCAGCCTTTCTTTATAGGAGAGATGTTCCATCTCTCTGATCATCTTGGTGGCCTCTCTCTGGGCTGGCTCCAAGAGCTCCATGCCCTTCCAGTGCTGGGATCCCAGAGCTGGATGCAGCTCTGCAGGTGGGGTGTCACCAGAGCAGGATCACCTCACTCAGCCTGCTGCCCACGCTGCTTTTGGTGCAGCCCAGGTGTGACAGAACCTTTCCACAGTCACTGTGGTAACAAAGAGAAACTGGGCCAAGTTTACCCTGCAGTAATCCTGATGAAGTCAATGAACTGTGGTTGCACAAAGGCTCAATCTGGACTGTGATGTAGCTAATTTCTTGTTCAATTGAAGGATTGACATGTGAACTCCTACAGATTTAGAAAGAATGCTTCAGGATGTTACCACCTTCCTGTTGACTTCTCCTCCTAGCTAGGTCGCTACAACAAATATTGAGCTGCATGAATCGGGCATATGAGTATTTCTAATCAGCTGCAAAGCAAAGACTGAAAGATTCCTTGACAGAAAAAAACCAGCAGAAACTGGGCCTATGTGAAACAATTTGTAAGTATTTGAGAGAAATCAGATCTAAGAAGCAGGATGTAGTGGTAATGATTCACACAGTATCTTACTTACACAATAGCACTTACATTGGTATTCTGATGCAGTAAGGAAGTTTTAACTTCAGAAATCAGCTATCTCCAAAGATCTGTTCAGTCTGAAAACAGACTGTGCTAAACTGTTCCTAATTCAGAACTGTCACGTGGTTTTTGTGAAAATATAACTTTTAATACTTTAAAAGCGTGCAATTAACAAGCTTTTGAAAAAGTTTTTCCTCCACTTTCTTAGGACTTGAGCTATATAATTTGATCCAATGTAGAAGACTTGAGAGCTAGTGATTTATGTTACAGTAATTTTCCCACTTTCTTCTTAGTTCCTCCTTAGTCCCAGTATAAAAACCATCCCCTAAAACCCAAAGCATGCAGAAAATAAACACCCTGACAGTTTTCTGTTTCCCAATGAGAATAAAATTTTAGTTGCATATCTTTATGCTGGTTTCAGCTGGGGTAGAGTTAATTTTCTTTGCAGTGGCTGATGTTGGTCTGTGTTTGGATTTGTGCTGAACACAGGGCTGATAACACAGAGATGTTTTTGTTATTGCTGAGCAGGGCTTGCACAGAGCCAAGGCCTTCTCAGCTTTTTGTGAACTACACTGATGAGGAAGCTGGGGGTGCCTGGGAGGGGACACAGCCAGGACAGGTGACCCCAACTGACCAAAGGAAAAGTCCAGACCATGGGACATCATGCTCAGTGTATAAAGTGAGGATAAGAACAAGGAAAAGGGGGCATTTGGAGTGATGGTGTTTGTCCTTCCCAAGTCACCATTACTCATGACAGAGCCCTGTTCTCCTGGAGAGGGCTGAACTCCTGCCTGCCCTTGGGAAGCAATGAATTAATTCCTTGTTTTGCTTTGCCTGTGTGCACAGCTTTTGCTTTCCCCATTAAACTGTCCTTATCTTGGCCCATGAGTTTTGTAGCTTTTACCCTTTTGATTTTTCCCCCCTGATCCCACTGGTGTGGGAGTGAGCAAGGAGCTGTGTGGGGCTGAGGTTAAACCATGACAAGCCTTTATGTTGATTTCCCTGTGGAGAGTCATATATATCCTCAAGGATATTATTTGATCCTTAGAAAATCACAGAATGTCCAGGGTTGGAAGAGACCTTAAAGATCATTTAATTCCCTCCTGTCTGTCATGGGCAGGGACACCTTCCACTAGACCAGGTTGTTCAGAGCCCCATCCAGCCTGGCCTGGAACACTTCCTGGGATGCAGCAGCACCAACTTCTCTGGGAAACCTGTGCCAGTGCCTCACCACCCTCACAGGAAGGAATTTCTTTGTAATAGCTAATCTAAACCTATCTCTTTCAGTTTGAAGCCACTCCCCCTTGTTCTGCCACTACATGCTCTTGAAATAGTCCCTCCCAATCTGCCTTGTAGGCTCACCTCAGGTACTGGAAGTCCTTGGTTTCAGCAATCTTCTGGTACCTTTAGACCTGAAATTGTCCTTCAAACCTGTAATTATCTTTCAAGCAAATTTCAGCTGCCATCCCAGAAAAGGCTTAAATCTCCTTCAACATTCAGAGGTAATTTTGTTCTCTGCTAGAATTACAGGGAGTGGGCACAAGTGCATTTTGTGATGTTTTGTCAGGCGACGTTTGTTCCTAGCACGGGAAGTTAAATCCAGTTGAACCACATATTGAGCTACATCTTCAATCCTCTGCAGGTGCTGTGTGCAGGTCACACGATTTCCAGGCATAAAACCTAAATGAAAAAGAAATCCATGACCACTTAGATCTTATCCTCCTTTGCAAATACTTAGGAAACACTAGAAGTGCAAAGTGTAAGAAGTATTTTAATAATCAAATTAAGACCTTTCCTACCTTAGGATTACTACATTACTTTGTGATGGCAGAAAAGGAGATGCTGACATTCCAGAGAATGGAAACAAGAGGCTCAATAATTTACCCCCTTGTTTAGAGGAATCTCCATAACCACTGAGAATTGCAGTATCAGTATTAGTGGGAATACACTGAATTTATAAAGCAGACTGTAATGCCATAAAATGTTTATCTAAGGCATCTCTGCACAGCTAGGTGAAGCTGCAAAAGCAATTAAAGCTTAATTAAATAATTCAGCTACTTAATAAAATAAGCATGATAAAGGCCTGATGGCACCAGCTTCACCATGGCCTGGTAGCTAAAAAAAAAAAAAAGCTCCCTGCAGATGTTCTTATTGATGCCATTTTGGCTTGAGCCAATCATATGTAGCTGGTGTGGATGGGCCTACCCAGCTGAAACAACCCTTTCTCTGGGCCAGATAGGTGTAGGTAATTGGCTAATTGCAAATCTCAAATAGCATTGTATTTGTTTGAGAGTGTTTGTTAATTTGGGAATCTTTATTAAAAGTATATTGAACATAATTCTGAAAGCCCCTAGAACTCTGAAAGAAAACATAATTACTTAAGGGATTGGTACGGGTTTATGCTACGGTTTATGTTATTTGCCTCTAGATGGTGCTCTCACGTTGAGATTAAACAATCCCATCAGCTTGTTATTGCAACTCTCAAAATTAATGAAAATAGCTAAACAATTCTCTCAAAGTCAAAATTGTCAACATCTTCAAAAGAGCAAGGAAAAAAACTTGCTGGAATGCATACAAGTGTGCCATATGGTAGTTTCGGATAACTGATGTCCCCCAGATGGCTTAAGGAAAGGATTTTGATTCTAGGAAAATCAGCACTAGAGCCACACAATATCTCATAAAAAGGTAAAAATTCTAGAAAATTTTAAAGCATTTGTCAAATAATACCTTTATGGTTAAATAACATCATTCCAAATGGGTGATCATCCAGTTTTACAAACTGAAAAACAAAGGCAAAAGGATTTAGCAGTGAAGCTCAACATTTTGTTATAAGAACAAACCCCACTGTTCCCTGTGTGGTTTGTGCATATTTCTACTCACCATTCTCCTTCACATAATGCAAGTATTATGCCAGAAAGTAGAGGTGATTTATGTGTCTCAGAGATTTCTCACCATGTCCATAGTCTTTGAGCACGAGGCAAGTTTTTACATCATTTATAAGTTATGTGAATTGTTCTGGACACTTTTCTATTTTCAACAAGTAAGTCACCTTACCCTTGCACATTCCTTTCCAGGTATCCTTCAGCAGTAAGAGGCTCTCTGGGTCCTACCAGTTGTTTCCTCTGCCACATGTAGCTGTGACACACACAGGAGCATTTTGGTTAACAATGAAACAAAGAAGATTTTGGAGGCCAACACGGTCTTGCTGGTAAGTCTGAAATTTAAATTGACTCCTAGGGTGTGAGTAGTTTTGCCTGCTCTTTGTAGTTACTTAATATCCATCCTAAACTTTTTTTTTTCCCCTTTCAGCCCTGCAGAGACAATTATGCAGGGTTCATCTGGTTCCTTTCCTTCTAGGCTCACGTTAGACTAAGCCCTATTGAGACACACCATTCTTTATTCCTTCACTTCCTTTCCTTGAGTTTAAGCTTCTGTTCATACCAGCTGTTCCAGTTCTAGGTAAAATGGAACACCTAACTGCTCATGATGAAGATCAGGATGTGGCTGTCACTGTTCCCACACATAATGAGTCTATTTGTCTTCAGGCAGCACAAGATCAGAGTTGTACATTATACAAAGCTGGCATTTACTGTGCCCTTTACCTTTAACACACAAATGCAACAAAGAAAAAGCAACAGAGACTCCAGTCTGTGCTAACCCTGGTTAATAAAGGAAAGAAAGCTGAAACTTGGAGATTGCAATGCAAGAGATTCTGGAAAATACTGTATGAAGGTGTTGTTTCCTGACAGAAGTCCAGGTTTTCCTGACAGAAGTCCAGGCTTACAGAGAGAATGCTCAAGAATATTCATTCCCTGTGGCTCTAGGACTGAATTTTTTTCCTGCATAACCCAACATTAGGAATAATTTCACTTCTCTTCTCTAGGATCTGCTCCACTAACCACTTCTCAAACCAATAGCTTTACAGAAAATCATGGAATCATCATAGGATTTCCTGAGCTGGATCAAAATCATCGAGTTCAAGCTCTGGACTTTCGCCTGCAATAATTCAAAACACTTAATCACCTCAACACAGTAGAATTGTAAAAGCATTCCCAGAAAAGCCACAGACAAAGTTCTGGTGCAAGAAATGCTGTATGCTTCTGACAAACATAAAAGACATCTCCTTAAATCAACATACCAAATCTTTTTCATCTTTCAAAATTCAAACATGCCAGGAAATCAGTGCACACAGAATTGTGAAAATCCATGCTCCAATATTAATATTCAGTAGCGACTTTGATGTTGGAGCAGCTACCTCTCTGAATTCTTTGTTTAAAAACAAAAATCAAATGGAAGGTACAAGTCTATTGAAACATTTCCTCTCCTCATATAGTCTTGCCTGTAGAATTACAGATATAATTAACTAAGAATATTTTTTATAAAACTTCACTAGGAATAAAGGGTACAGATTAGATTTTTTTTTTAACTGGAATGTCTTTAGCATGCAATATATTGCAGTATCCTCCATAACATAAATTTTATTAATCTTTCAAAAATGGTTCAATAGCTTTCTCTACATGTAGAACTGAGGTGGCAGACACTGCTTATGTGCAGACATTGTGCAGAGGGAGAGAGCAGGGAGAAAGGGAAGAGAGGTGAGAGTGAAATGCCAGGAGAAGACTGACTGCGCCTGGCCTTGCACTCCCCATCCAAGCTGGCAGGCACAGAGCTGTAATCCCCTCCCTGTGGCAAAGGTGTGAAGCAAGCTCAGAGCTCCCACACAGAGCACTCACGGTCAGAGGGGGGGTCATGACTCAGAGGTTTCAGCTGCAGCAAACACGGGGTCCATGCATCTCTGCCACACATGGACAAAAAGCATTAACAAGCAAACCTCAGCCAGAGCTGCTCCTCCAGCTCCTTGCCTTGAGGGATCACATTGTGCAAAATGTGCATATCTCTCTAGGTCAGGGCACTGTGGTTGGTGCTGCCAGGGGCAGTTTCTGGCGGGTAACTGCTGTTGGGCTAATGAGGTGGTTTGAAGACAGAGGGAACAAAGGAGCTGAGGCCTGCAAACCATATCAAGAGTTGTATGAACATGCTTTATGACATGCATAGTCATTTTCTGAGTCAGCTTTGTGAATTCTTTCCTCCTTTCTAAGAATGAGCTTCATTGTTTCCCTGAGAAGCATAACCTTAGTTTAGAATGACTCATACAAATACTCATGTATCCATTTCAGTGGATTCTATTTTCTAGGGTCAGTACATAGTACAGAGCATCACTTATTGTCATTAACATTGAGTTTTTCATCAGTAACAATCCCACACATAAACTTTGCTTGTGAGTAGCTCATGAATGACAATATGACATGATATTCCCTTCTGTGGATGGCTTTATTAAGTATACAACTTCTGGTCCACAATAAATTAAATGGTGCAAAATGAATCAAAGAAAACTGGCATTTCCGCTGCTTTTCTGCTCACTGCACAAAACCTGCCCAGCACTGTCACTGTTTGCTGGGAGACAGTAAATGTTTTCAAAAAGAGTCGCCTTTCAGACTGAGGCAAACAAAAAATACACATCTTGTGTGAGAGGACACAAGGTCAATTTTGATTCCACAGAGCAGAACCAACTCAAATGTCCCACTATCTCTACAAAAGAGTCCTTAAACTACTACAGTTCTTGAATAAGTATGCTACACATATTTCCATCTTCTAAATGTGACTTCTCTCCAAGGCTGTAGGACTTTCAGCAGCAGCCTTTCCATGTTTTCAGCTTTTCAGGATTCCTGGCTACATTTGCTGAAGACTTTAGATAAACCTAATGCTATAATATTTTTAGATGTATGTAGGACAGATCAGATTCAGTTTGGCTTAGAAAAAAAGAGAAGCAACTGTGGGTTTAGTAGCTGGAATCTTATTCTTCCCAGGCTGCTTAGCTTTTAGCTGTGAAATTTGCTGTACCTCAACTTCACTACAAGTAAAACTGAAATATGAGCCTCACGTTGTTGAATCCAAGGAACCAAATACACTAGAAATGACAAACATTTGCAAGCAGGTATGTGCTGGCCATTGGAATGAAGTACTCTCCTCAACCTGTGATCCTGGCTTGGCCTTAAGGAGTCCAGCCATTCCTACAATGTGAGCAAACCAGCACACTCAGAAAAGGAATTTCATGCTTTTTCACTTGTCTCCTTGTCAATATTCACTCTTTACTGTTTAATAAGCAGAGATGGCAAGTGGCATTGTACATAAACATGAACACACACAAGACTATGGCCTTGTTTGTATCAGCCAGTGCCATGGCACAGCAGAAAGGGATCTGGGGAGGAAAACTGCTCATTTTGAGCCTGATTTCACTTCATGTGGCTGGAGAACCTTAAAGTCATATGCCATCATCCGGCAAGTTACGAAATTATGTCTGCAGATCTTAGTAAGAAAATGGGCTTGCAGACATCAGGAAGCAAAGAGCTGAGTTCTAGCACATGTAAGCAAATCTTAATGAAGTTCTGAACATGCAGCTGGCTCTTGGGTTACCTTCAGTTTAGACTCTGCAACATAGCTTTGGATGTGGCATATAGGATCCTTTCTGACTCAGTTTTGATATTTATCTTTTTCTTCCTGGCAGAAGTAGTCAGCTTACTCTTATTTTCTAACATTTCAAGCCTGCCAGGAAAACAAGGATCTGAGTCCTCCCTGTCACTTCTTCCCACACAGAAGGGCTCAAAAACAGAGGAAATATTCCGTGAACCAAAAACTTCCTTATCTTCATAGGACAACTTGAAATACCTAAAAAAACCCCAAAAACAACTAAGTTCCAGCAACTTTGTGAGCTCTGTTATTGTTTAGATCTTCCTGTATCAGTTGTTCTCCCCAGAGCGTTCTGTGGCAAAGTTATATTTGTACAACTTCCTTCTGTACCTGACAACACTGAGAGTTTCCCTCTACATTTTCTTCCTCACACCTACAAGCAACTTCTCTATATTTCTTTCAGAGTGGACTGTACTGATTCCATCACACAACCAAAATACATTCTGAACCCATGACATTTTCCTAAAGTCTCCATGGATTTTACAAGAAAATTAGGTGAGCTATTTTATTGAGCTTTTTCTTTTGTTTGTTATGAATTACTAAAGAAATGTTTTCCTTCTAGAGAACTTCACTCTGCAGTGCTGAATTTTCTTCTGTGTTTTGTGAGATATTTCCATCAACAAAATTACTGGTTTCACCCAAGGTTGTCCAAGATTATCTTTAATATTTACCAAACTGTGCCAAGTAACAACTTTCTGAGGCATCTGTCACACTCAAGGAGCAGGATTCTCTCTTTCAAGGCAGTAGTGCTTTATTTAACATCAGCAGCCATCTGGAGTATTCCAACAACAATTTTACACTTTCAAATGAAATTATCACTATCACAATCAGTTTCAAAACACAGCATTTTCATTTCACACAGGTGAACCATCACTGCCAAAGTTCTAAAAGAAGCCATCAGAGTAAATATGATCCAAATGGGAGTTTTCTAAACACAAGTTTTAACAAATGGGGGAATCAGTGTAAACACTTTAATGTGTTTTAAAATGTCAGTAGGAGCAAATTAATATTTTATTACTTGAAATATGAACTCTTCAGCATTCAGCTGGGATTATATAACTTTAAATTTCATCTGAAAACAATTATCCCACCACTGCCTAGGCAGTAGAAAGAGGGAGTAAAAAGGACAGACCCTTAATCCCAGAAACACCATATTGCCCATCATGAGGAAACCACAATCAGAAAGGGTTCAGGACCTGCAAATGAAGTGGGTTTATAAACAATACAGTACTGTGGAGAATGCTCTGGAGTAATCAGCCTCCAGTATGCAAGAATCCATGAAATTCAGACAGACAGACAGACACAGTTCTGAAATAACATCCCAGAGAAACTGAGGATAGCAGCTCAGGGAAGGACAGAGGATGCTGATGGGTGTGGTGAGATTATTCCAAAGACTGGAGTAAATGAAGTTGTGAGGGTTGGCCATGTGGGTAACCTGGTAAACGCTGCCAAGTGAGGCTGATTCAGAACTAAAGGGCAGGGCTGCATTAATCAAACACAGCAGCCTGCAGTGTAAAAGCTCCTAATGCATCAGGACTAACCAGAAGGTTTATTACTGCTAGGCCCAGCAAAGCAGTCCTTCTAAAATGAATGCCCTGTGACAGAGTAAAACCCTTGCAGAACTTCCAAACCAAATGCATTTGATGAAGAAATAATCTGGCCTCAAACATAAATTATAAGTAAGATTAGCCTGCCCAAAAATAACATAAAAACAAGCAATAACACCTTTGACTGGATAGCAACACAGAGTACTCATGAAGAAATCCTGTGATGGCTGGGATAAAGAGCAACTGCATGTTGTCCCAAAAGGAGATTAAAGAGCTCCATGAAAGAGAAGATGGGTAAAATTGTGTGCTGCATATGATAGGTGAAAGCCAAAAAAAAAAAAGACAAAATCGTAACCAACACACAAACATTTTTCAGGCTCATGAAGCTGAAGTCATCTAACAGAAACTCAAAGTCTTCTGCATTAGAGCAGGGTGAAAAATAAATTCTGTCATGTTGAAAAGACACCCTCACATGTTTAAATAAGGGAAGAAGAATAAACACAGGTTTTCTCTTTATATCTTTGTACAATCTTAGGTATAATGAAACTAGAGATAGGCTTTCATAATTGCTCTGGACAACAAAATTAGTCAAAAAATATATTAAGAACTGACATGAGAATGAGAATGTTAAAAAACACGAGGGAAAAGCCGAGACAACTGTTTCAGAAGTCTTGGAGATATGCACTGTGGTGGAGCTCGGAGTTCCTGCCCACTGACTGCACAGACAGAAGCTAATGAGTGCTGCAGTCTCACATCTGTACTTGTGAGCCCAAAGGCACTCCCAGACCATCAATCTACACATGGATAGGAATACTGAGGATCAGCCAAGCATTCTGCATGTCCAGCAGTTTGATCAGCAGGGAAAGCCCGGCACTCTTTCTTAGCTCCAGTATGACTAAACTCTTGATTTTACCTGGTTTTTTTTCTAGATTCTGTCATATTGAAAAGAAAATACCACTGTATCCAGAGCATAGGCTTTTGGGAGTACAACTCTTGATCGTTTCTGCTGCAGCATTTACAATTAAAAGACAGACAAAAGTGATTTTTTCAGACTTCCAGAGAAAAGGTGCTCCTTTGAGTTAAACTGTGAGGAGAGATAATTAGGCCAGCATCCCTTCGAACGTCCCTGCCTGTGTGTGCAGCAGAGTGCTGAGCTATCAGATCCCCCGGCACTGGAGTCGGTGTCACTGCACACTCATGGCACTGCACTCTAACTAATTAGCTGGGCGATGAGAGATAGGGCTTTTTCAGCTTGCCAGGTGGTCTAGAACATATTGCAGCTTAAGCTGCGTGTCTCTGCTCTGCTCTGCTCTGTTCTGCTCTGCTCTGCTTTCCCTGGCACACATCTTTCACCCTGCTGCAGCCTGCCCGCCGGTCTCTGTGTGCCGCCTGCACCTTCCGGGACAGGGACAGCTCTGGAGTGGGCAAAGGGCTCTAAGAGGGAGGGCAAGAAGGTCCCAATGGTGCCTGCACCTCAGACTGGAGGGACAGTTCCATTTAGTGACATTCCTAAGGGGAAGAAGCGTGTGCCTCCCCACACAGCTGGCTCTCCCTGTGCCTCCCCACACAGCTGGCTGACATGCTCCTAACTCTACCAAGCACTTGATCCTGGCAGAAAAGCCACCAGGTCAGTGCAGCTGCCATGCTTTGAGAACTGTCTGCATCCTTGTATCCCTCCCACCAGTGATGGATGGGACACGGCCATTTCATGCTACACCCGAAACTTAACCCAAGATCACAAACCCTGAAGTGTCTTTACTGCCACTCCCATGGTTTCTGTCTAGTGTCACCGCTGACAGCCAGAGCTGTGTTGCTCTATTCTGACGTAGTTTGTTTCTCTGTTTTTCTGGGCCTTCTTGTTTTGTAATGCTTGGATTGAGTATTCATTTCAGTATCTATGTAATGTATTTTGTCCTAAATTAGTGCCGCGTGCTCTTACCTGCATTGTAACATAGTGCTTAGAAATTCCAGAGCCCACAGTGGTGTGGTTGTACATGAGTCTGTGCTCACAGAAGCTCATCAGAGCTCACCACCTACACACAGAGGCAAAGAACAAAATGAAACACTCAGGCACTGTGCTTACAGTGTGTCTAGTTAATTCCAAAACAACTACAGCTCCTTTATCTTGCATTAACATTTACAGAAACAATAAATGGGATCAGTGTAAATCAGAGTAGCAGAAGGAGGGGGGTTTGTAGTCAGAGAAGAGAGATTTTTTGAAGTTGGTCAGGCTTTGGGGTCACCTCTGCTTTCAGTGGGGGTTCAGACCAGACAAGGTCCCTTCCAACCAAAATTTTTCTGTGACTTTAAAAGATTCCAGGAGATTGTAGCACCCCAGTTTAGTAAGACAAAGAGAAGATAAGGGAATGAAGAAATAGGAGTGGGACATGGAGGAAATGAAAGAAAATCTTCAGCCTTTTTAAGACAATATGGAGACTTGATTTATTTCACATTCTATCTACAAAGTGGACTACTGCCCTTCAGGTAAAGTTAATGAATCCAAGTGCTACAGCTTTCATTTCCATGAAACACCAAGAAATATGCAGATGTTTAACTAATGGAAATAGTTAAGCTAAATGCAGCTGATATCATGTCATGGAAAACAGGATTTGACAGAAAAAACCTCAAGTATGAAATAATATTTTATGTCATAATAGTTTTGGAATAAAACTATCCTGAGTTAAGCAGCAATAAAGAAAAAGAAAAAAAAAATTCCAATGTGGCCAAAGACAGAGATCCCGACCCACTGTCGAGTAAGAGCAGCTATTAAAGTGTCTCACAGGAGAAATGCAGTTTGATTTCTCCTACTGCTGAGCCTCAAAGCTCACCAAATCGATCTGAGTAAGGTTTACAAAAGTGTTGCCTTTCAGGCATCTGACTGCCTCAGCTCCTGATTGCAAGCCCTGGCTCTCTAAGCAATGCATTCAACTTTAATCCCACCGGCTGGTTCTGCCAAGAACAGAGATAAATGTAATTGACACCCCAAAGAGCAGAAAGGTGCTTCTCTCCTTAGGAGAGTGGGATTGGCTTTCTCCCCTAGGGGAATCCTAGTTAGGAGAGAAGTGTTTTCTGATCCACATTCTGTCTCTCATCCACATCTCTGCTCTGAAGAATTTATTATATGAATTTATTATATAGAATTATTATATATATTTATTATATAGAATTATATAGAATTTATTATATATATTAATTTATTATAATATTATATTTATTATAAGAGTGAAGTAAGTGGTTCCAGAAGTTTGGCACTCTCCGGGTGTGTAGCAGCCTGCTGTCAAGGTCACTGTCATGGACAATGGGACAAAGAATTAACACTAAAGCCACTCATCAACCCGACTGAGGACTGAAATCAAGTCTGTCAACACCACTGTTGGCACCTTAATTGCCAGATTACTGGATATTTAGGCTGCTCCAAAATGAGATCACGTTCAGGGTTACTGCTGAGTCCTCCTGTTGGAGTAAGGACTCCTGCATTTAGGCTGATGTATTTAGGTGGGAGATCTTTGGATGCTGGCATCTGTCCATTGAATTAGTGCTTAAACAGTGAGCCTGACACACTCAGGCTGCAGTAGACAATCTCTACATATTCTTATGGGCAAACAAGCACTTTTTTTAACTCCAACACATGGAGTTTGCTGGGCTTCTTGTGTATTTGCAAGAGATAGCTACAGTGAAAGCAGGCTAGATTTGACCCTTCTGGGAAGTGCTACAGCTACTGTGGGTTTGCTACAGTGTTTGGGATTTCTGAACACCCTTCTGTATGCTTAGGACTGAATTCTGGGACCAGAAACACTTGACAGATGTCCAATATATCCTTTAAATTCTGCCCCAAAAGGCTGTATCCTTGGGGCCCTGAAGGCCTGATTACTCTGCCTTAGTTGTCATGCCCCGTTGGAGGTTGCAGCAATATCGTAGTGACATTACAGCTGCAATTAAATCACAGATTGTAAATTCAAGTGCCTTGAAAAATAATTTCATGGCAGTGAGCATTACAACAATGTACTTGGGAGAGTTTAAATTTACTGCGTGGCCAAGAATATTATTTTCTTTTCTGATAGGGATAATGCTAAAGTGAATTTAAGCAGCTCTGTAGTAGTGGTTCAGCTGAGTGTAACCTATCTGAATAAAGCATTTTTCAGTGTTGGAATTCATATAGTTCATTTGTTGATGAGATATTAATCTTATTAGGGGTGTCTTAACATCCATGGCATCTTGCAACCATGTCCCATAAGCAGAGTACATTGCTCAACTTTTGTAAATCTGCTCAGTGATATTAGTGAAGATAATGACTGCCAAATGAGCCAATATTTTCTTTTCTCAATGCCACCCTAAGTGAGGCCAATAGCAGATGCTTAAGGAAGCATAGTGTAAGAAACAAAGGCAGGGTGTTGCTGATCTTGATATTCAACTTCTGTCTTCCAGTGCTACTCACACGTCATCAATAAATTATCTGGAAACTGAAGATGGCACTAAAGTTTGATGGCTCTAAATCAATGTCAAATATTTATTGGAACTGTAGTAGCATCTTAAACCATGTGTGGTCCCTGCTGTGTACAACCAATGGCATAAAGTAAAATACAGACAAAAGGATATGCCACAGATGAGTTAATTACAGATACTAATCCTGTTTATGGGTCTTCACTCTCTTGTTCAGCAGGGATCTTGTTCTCGTTCATCTTTGAAGCTGTAACTTGCCATGAGTCTAAGGCTGTTTCTTACAGGGTGTTTGTGCTATGGCAGCCTGGAAAACTTGATGAAGAATAACAAAACTTTGTTCTGTAGATAACAACATCAACAGAGTGTCAAGAGTGCAGCTATGAGGGAAGATAGATTTTTTCCTCATCCATTCAAGGATTCACACTCAAAATAAAGGAAAGCTTACATGATTCTCCATGTCCATTTCTGGTGAGTTTCCTAAACACCTTCTCCATCTCCACAGTCCAAAAAGTCAAAGGCACATCACAAATTGATTCCAGAGTCCAGTGTCATTTTTACAACCCCATTTACTGTTGATGGCCAGTCTTCAGCTCTTCCTCATCCACCTACACATTTTTGTGTTTGAAATCCTTCCCTGCCCTACTTTCTGTTGCCTTTCCCCCTCTTTCTTTAATTACTTTTCTTTCTTGGCTCTTTATCTATTTGCTTTTGCCATGTTGAGCTATCTTTCCAAGTTCAGAAAAATACCGAAAATTCTGCAAGAGAATTGTCTTTAACTTTGTCCTCCCCACAACCAGGATCAGCAGCTCCTTGTATCACCTGAGTAAAACCAAAATAAGCATAACACTTTTTGAAATTACTCTAGGGTGGAAAGCAGGGGGCAATTAGAAAGAGCAATTAGTTCAGGGCTGGGGAGAAGTAAGGTTTCTAATCGCAAAGGAATAGCTCTCTGAGCTGTCCCAGCAGGCAGGGCTTGCACAGGCAGTAGCATTGCATGAGCAAACTGGTGGCCAGCAGTCACAATACACCTTGTCTGCATTCAAAGGCCTCACCCAGTCTGTCCCTCGGATCAGCTGAACAAGCAGGAGTTTCTCTTCACCCACTTTTCATTCAATCCAGGCTACAAAAAATAAGTGATCTGAATTCTCTACTCTCTCCCTCCTTTGCTGGTGTCTCTCAGGTTCTGGATTGCCCTGCTGCAGGCACCCAAAGGAGGCTTTGCAGCAGGCACAGTCTCTTGGTCACTGTGCCAGCTGTGGCATGAAGGTAACTTATCACTATGACATGGATCTTCATCTCAGAACCTGGCTTCACCCACCCTTCTCCTCTCAACAATGCACACTTAACTCCGTCTCAGTTCTTCCAATACTGCTATACATCCTTGAGAGCGTGGTCACTGTGGGTACGGAGGCCCCAGGCACAGAACAGTGCCCTGTTCTCACTTCTGCATCTCCCTTTGGTGAAGAGGGACCTCGTCACTGATTGCTTCAGGCTCCTGATCTGCCCCTGGCACACCAAGTTGCAACAAATATAATGCAACATTACCAAAAGGATAAACGGTACAATAACCGCCAACAAACTGCACACTTTTGAAACAGTGATTATGTCTGAAGAAGGGATTATTACACAGGTGAAAGCATGAAATGGCTGGCTTTGAAGAGAGCAAACATGAGAAATGCATTAATAAGTCTGAGCCTACGAAATCAGACAGCTCAAGCTAAAGTCTTTGGAGAAAACACCATTGAGGCAGGATGTTCTGCTTATATGAAAGTGTATCATTAAACCATTTAATGGAACAACAGGAAAAATTGTGAAGCAATCATCGTGAGCAATAACAAGCTTGTAAAGTTTATATAGTTACCCAGAGGGAGAAATGATCACCCTTATTTTTGGGAGCCAGATGTGATTGTGTGTCATCGGTGCTTGAGGACAAATCATGCAGCTTATGCAGGAAAAGGGTAACTAAAACAGAAATAGAAGGGAGAACTGACCATGAATTCAAAAGTATGAGAACTCAGGGTTTATTATGTAGTTACCCAGCAAAAGAAAGAAGCAGATTCCAACATTTTGATATGGAAAACTAACAAATAGAATGAAGAGGCAAAGTGAAGCATGAAATGAGCTGACATAAAAGGAAATAACTACAAGTAATGCTGATGTTGGATACATGATAATGAAAATTCACTGATAAAAGTGAAGAAACACTATTAACACAACTAATTAATGACTACCAATTAGAATTAATACTAAAAGAGCCTAGAGCCTAGACTGCTAGAAATTATTTATGTACAAATACGTAGTTTTGTGCTTGGGAACAAATAGCTCCACTATATGCTAGAACCTCAGTTTGACATGACAGAAGAGGAACCCAAAATATACTCCTCAAAATCACACTTTTTATGAACTGCTGACATGAGGTAGCTGTGCCAAAAATGAATATAAGCCCAAACTGCCATCAAGAGATCTAATTTCAGTAAAGGTACAAAAATATTTTTAAGATGTAAGATCTCAGTGAAACTTTATCTGGAATATTGTATAAAATTATGAATTTAATCTGAAAAACATGCAAAGATGGGCACCTGGAATGGATAAGAAAGAGATTCTCTACACAAGAGAAATCTGCAGGTCATGGTTCTTCTAGCCATGTAAAATGAAAGCTGAAATGGGATAAGATTGCTCTCTACAAATGTATCACTGCAGGAGTGGTTTGTTGGCTGAAAAGGCAAGTGCTGGCACAGAAACAAAGGTGTGTATTGGAAAACGCATTAGGCTGGAAATTGAAGGACAATTAAAAGAAGGAAGCAAAGCACAGCTGTGTTAAAAATCACACACTGTCATTTTACAAAGGGGCTGCTGCGAGCCCATGCCTGAGACAGCTGGGCACCACGAGCCCATTCAGGTCTCTTTAATCCTCTGTTCCTCACAGAGATACCTGTCTTACATTTTTTTCAGCCAATCTGCTGTTTCTAATTGAGCAATGATTTTCACATTTTCAATACCTTTGAAGGTTCTTTCAAAAAGTCTGTCTTGTACAAAATTTTGTTCTTTATAAACTGTTTTATTTTAGTCATATGACGCAGACAGTCCAATTTTTAAATGAAGTGATGAGCCAAGCCTCACATGATCAAGTTATAACTGAACCTCCATCATTCCTCTGAAGGATCCCTTCCCCCTGCAGCACTCCTGATGGATGTCAGCCTTTCCTAGCAACTGTTTCTATCACCCACACATTTATCAATATACTCGGTATACTAAACTATGATTATTATAACTTGCTGTATTGATATGCCAAAGGGCAATGAAAAAGAAGAGAGGAAATCTCAAACACAAATATCATTAATATTAAGCTGGCAGGGCTTGGCACAGTAGCCAGTACAGTTAAGAGGTGTTTTAATGAGTTTTTTTCAAAATAAGATGTATGAAATTAAGTTTCCTATTCAGATCTCATGGCGGGTATTTCTGCTGCTTTTAAGTGACGTGGCAAGGACGCAAAAGCAGAAATAATGTTTGTGTTTAGTCATGCAGGAAAAGATAGCAATCAGCCAACAGAAAACTTGTAAAGTTCAACAAAGGAAATGCAAAGCCCTGCACTGGAGGGGAAAACCCCGATGCACCAGTACAGGCTGGGGATGAAGTGGGTGGAAAGCAGCTTTGTGGGAAAGGCCCTGGGGATGCAGGTGGTCAGCACACACACTGTCAGCTCTGTGGAAAAACAGCTGGGCAGGGCACGGCAGAGACTTGTCTCAGTAGTGTCCAGTGATAGGAGGCTACAAAGAGAAATATGGAATTTCCACCCAAACAAAAGAAAAAAACCTTTTCTTATTACTGCAAAGGAGGTCAAATACCAGAGTGGGTGTAGAGTTTCTGTCCTCGGATGCTCAGTGCCCATCTGGACACAACCCTGATGAACCTGCTCCTGCTCCAGGTGAGCCTGCTTTGGGCAGGGAGGGTGGACTAAACAATCTGCAGAGGACCATTCCACCCTATGATTCAGCAATCTTTACTGAATATACATCTCAATCCTAACAGCTGCTCCCAAACCCCAAAGAATTAGCCCATTACGATGGAAAACATAGAAAAAGTAGCAGAATGCATTCAATTGCAAACAATATATTTGTTACCCATCCTGTTTGCACACTGATATCTAATAAGCAGTATATTCATGGTTGGATTTAAACCATTCAGATCACTCAGTAAGTATCCTTAATCGGTTAATTCATTAGTAAAAGATGAAAGAGGCACTTGACAAGAAGCTGTATCAACTCTTTAGAGAGTAAAATCACAAATTTCCTCTCACAAGGTGTTTGCCCTGTTTTGAATCCAAAAATACCTTTAAATGCACTAACTAGCTTTAATCCACAGCTAAAAATAAGTTCCTGAACTTTTCCTAAACTGGTTTAACTAGTTTTGGTCAGACCCTTATCTTTGAACCACAGTACCTCAAATTAGAAAACAAACAAGCTTTAACTGTGTTAGCTACTGCTCACACAGAAGCAGGTTCTGAGCTTCCATAGGACTGTTTCTTTCTCACTGCATCCTGTACAGCAGTAAGTTTGCAAATTCCAGCCTATATTACTGTGCTTGGAATGCCTGCAGCTTGAGACAAGAGCTGTTAATGCTTATTGCACCACAAACGCACCCCTTATAAACCCCTTCTTTCCATGTGGCTGTTAGCCCCTACCAGCATGAGCACAAATGAAGTGTTACAGGAGTCCAAGCTCATTGAACAGAACCTGCCTGCGCCCTTTCTTCTGGCAGCACAGAAAGTGACATTTCTCTTGACTAACCTTGTAATTAAACAGGTTGCCTTCAGCAAGGAATTGAAGTGAGCACCCCTTCACATGTAGCTAGACCGTGGTAAACACGTGCCTTGGTTTATGTAAAACACTTCATGGTGTGTCCACAGGTGACTGAAACAAAGAAACACGACTGCAGTTTGCATAAAACCAGCTCTGTTCCTGAGGTGTACAGGGTGTATATAGGCACAGAGTGTATGTATTTGTAAGAAGTGAAGAGAAACACAGTTTCCATATGAACACTGCGCTCCTGTAGCATGGCTGTACCTCCTGCAGATAACTTGATGGCTCGGGTCTGGCACTCGTTCTCTCACACCTCTGCCGGTGACACCTCTCAGTCTCCAAAGCAAGCAGATTGGGGAACCTTGTCCAGGCAAGGGGTGCAAAATTAAACATTTCCATGAGCTGGTCAATAAAGGGCACAAAATTGTTGCAATTGGCCGTGCTTAAAATTGGAGAGATATAATGAAGCAGTCTGGAAAGCTCTGAAAGGTTCCTGTGAATTAAGTAGCTTGCTAGTACTGCTTAGAGAAGTGGATCAATTTAAAGATACAATCCAAATCTCTTTCTTCTTTTTTTTTCCCCTGATAGTGAGCATTCAGGTCTTTATCTCACTCTGATGGGTAACAAACAAAGATTTTTGCCTTGCAAGCACTTGCAGTTATTTACCTATAGATTTTCACAATCTTGTGTCATGCTATCTGTGCTGGGTAATAGTGTTTCAAATAGGGTTGGGCTGGGTCTGGTTTTTTCTAAATAATTTATTCAGCATTCCCAGACTAGGCCACATTGGTGTTGGTATCTTCTCTTTCCTGCAATGAAAAATTCACAATCCTACCTTGAATAACCAGTTTGGTAGGTTCTTTGAGAAATAACCATATGTTACTAAATTAAAATGCAAATGCATCATGGTACTACATCACTATGATGTTTTCCTGATGATAAATAATTTCGGGGGGATAAATTGTTGTGACTTTAAAAGAGTAATCTTTAAAAATTCTAATTTGCTTTATTATTATTGTTATTATTATTATTATCCAACATTTATACTGAGAGCATCAGTTAATCCACTGTCACTGTATTATAATTTATCATTAATGGACTACAATGATCAGAGGATATGGTATTTATTAGAGACAATGTTTAAACCCCCACCATTTTTTTAGCTGTTTTCAAAAATCAGACTGGACAAACAACACTGTTGTTCCCACCCTGAAATACTGCTGGGATATTCCCCATGACTTCCATTTGGTGTCATAGACACATCTTACTGAGCAACTTCTGAAAAATGTACCTAAATTTAACTGCTGTAGTAATCTGAGAACCTTTAATTTGCATATACCAACTAGACATTTAATTTTTTTTCTTAAGAGCTCATGTGCGCTGACTGCAATTCTGCATCTGTGCTGCAATGGAGTCTTCATGGGAATCTGAAATGGAAAAGCCTCATCCCACAGTCTGTAGGGCTGCCTAACATGTGAGGATTTCAATACAACAAAAAAGGAACCCTTGGTGTGTAAGGGAGTACAACAAAATGGTAAAACCTTTCAGCAGGACTGTGGGAAATCTGGACTCAAACCTTTGCCTGCTTGAGTTGGTTTTCCTATATGGCTGAGTGACTGGATGATGTCCCAGCTTTAGTGAGCAGGTGTTTTCCAAGGGATAATCTGTGAAAAACTGTCCACTAGACAGTCATGATATGGAGTTTACAGTTACACGATTCTAAGTGCTCTGTCAAGAAGTACCTAGGTACCAGGTGTAACTACTATGGGGTGAATAAATCATGAGAACATACATCTAAAAATAAGTGTAAAATAATCATTGAGCTGCTGTGGAGGATCTGAGTAGATCTCCCATTCTCATGGCTGGGGTCAAGCACAAACCTTTCTGAAAAACCAACCTGCCCTTGCACAAGCCAAGACTGTGCTTACAACAATTCTCATATAATACCTTATTTGTGCAGTAATCTGGATAGTACAGGTTGCACAAGTTTACATAAGGTGTTTCCTAACTTTTAAATGCCTCCTCTTTTTTTCGTTCAGCTGATGCATGTCCATCTGTGCAACATTTAGTTGTGAAACCAATGGCATATGGTGGCAGGGCATGGCATCATGGCACCAGAGCACCAGGACATCACGTTGCACTGTTCGGAAACAAACGGTGAGGCAAGTGGAGCGCAGTGACTTTTGCACACAGACACGGCGTCCATCAACAGCAATCTGGTGGTCTCAGAATTGAGCTCGGCACTTTGCGGGTTGCAGCAGCAGTGCGGGCTTGGCGGCTGGGCCCGATGGTCCCAAAGGCCTCTTCCAGCCTTGGTGACTGCACGACTCCGTGATTCCACAATCCTTTGCCATTGGCACGGCGTCCTGCCGCATTTGCCCCGCGGGCTCTGGCTGCTCCGAGTGCCGGGGTGCTGCCGCTGTGGCCCGGCGGGTCCGTGCTCCGAGGGCCGGGCTCGCTTCTCCCACAGCCTCAGCCGGCTTTGGACCTTTGGAGCCGGGTTTGCACCCGCGATGGTTTGTGATGGCTGCATCCAGCCTTTGGGACACAGACACACCCCAGGGAGACCCAGACACACCCGGGGACACTGCGGGGACACCCGGGGACACTCGCGGACACTGCGGGGACCCTGCCGGCCCCTCACGGAGCGGCCGCTCTGCCCGTCGGAGGCCGCGTGTCTGTGTGTGCGTGTGCCTGTGTGTATGTGTGTCAGTGTGTGTGTCTGTGTGTGTGCCAGTGTGTGTGCCAGTGTGCGTGTGTCAGCGTGTCTGCGTCTGTCAGTGTGTGTCAGTGTGTGTGTAAGTGCGTGTCAGTGTCTGTCAGTGTGTGTGTGTCAAGTGTGTGTGTCACTGTGTGTCACTGTGTGCCTGTGTCGGTCAGTGTCTGTC
>JBBMKD010000216.1:6230970-6282329 GCA_037834095.1 Argya squamiceps | reverse complement strand
GGCTCGCAGGGAAGGCCCACGGGTTCCTCTGCCGCTCAGAGGAGCCAGCGGGTGTGGGGAGAGCCGGGATGGGCCGTGCCCGCAGCCCCGGCCCCGCGGGTCCGTGCGCTGGGAGCGCTCCTTCGGGAGCAGGAGAGCCCTTCCTCCGCCCGTCCCCTGCCCTGGGGCTCGCGGGCCTCGTGGAAAAGGAGCCGCGTGGGTCCTCCAAAAGGCTGCCCTGAGTGAAGTGTGAAGTGTGGCTGATGGCAGGAATACAGTGGTCGGTAGCGAGCTTGTAATCGGAACCAGCTCGAATCCCATGAAAATAGAAACCTTTAATTTAATTTAACCGACTTCAAGGCTTTAGCAACTGAAACTTTTTCTTTTTTTTTTTTTTAATATTTTAATAACTTTTACGGTAATAATTAAGAAGTGGAGCGTGTAGGAGTTTTACTATCTGTTACATCCATCTTTACTGAAGCAGGCTAGAATTTCTTGATCCCCAGCTTCCTCAATTTGTGTATCATGACTGTGCTTCTTAATTGAGATACCATTATTTCAGTAATTTGGAAATTATATACTAGGTATAGGGTAGATTTCTAGCATCTTCACCCTTCAAGTTCTCTAGCCTGTTTTTCACCCTCCACTCACATATAGATGCCTTAAAATTCAGCCATTTCCTCATCAAAAACATGGAGATGGATAGGAAAGGTTAATTTTGTGGCTTATGTTTTTATGGGGTTTTTTTTTACCTCTACCTGGTGCCAAGCTATAAAGTAATCACAAAGCTAGACCTCTAACTTTTTACTGCAAGTACTTGATCTTTATTGCTGGACTGTAGGTATGGTGAAGCTTTACTAGACACAATTTTAACAATGAAAGCACATTGGGGGAGTTGTTTTAAGTTAAGTGTGGCTCTGGGTTTTGGACATGATAAATGTTCTTCTTCTTACACTTCCAGAATAGCCCAGCCTGTCCACACCTTAGTCATCTATAGCAGCTGATACTTGTCAATAAAGTTTAACATCCAAGCAAAACTGTGACCATCCATACCACCTCTCTTAGCTCCTGAAGGGCCAAACTGAATCTCCTTCTGGCTGCTACAAAGTGAAGGGTTCTCTGTCTTCCTCCTGTTTCCGAGTTCTGGCTCTTGGAGGAGCTCCCAGTTTCTCGCAAGGGTTGTTGTTTCCGGTGCTTGGGAGGGGATGCACAACAAACTAAAATGTTATACTGCTATTTGGAAGCATTAAGTGAGTGCCTGAGAAGGTCCTGGATGTTGTTGAAGACATGAATTGTTGCAGTGAGTGCAGGCTTGGCTTCTTCAGCCAGAAATTGTGTGTGTTTATTTTTTTGTCACAAAATATTCGGTGTTTGAGGATGTTCAATGTAGTTTGCTTATTACTTGTCTGCAAGGAAGCAGAGCTGCTGAGTGGCAAGCTAAAAATTCTGAGAAGGAGCCAATATCAGCAAAAATTGTGCTTGGCTAGTTTGGTACGTTGTGTGGAGGACTTGCATTATGTAAACATTTGATGTCAGGGTATGATTAGTACCACCACGCACATCCGTGGTGTTTCTCCCTGTTGCTGATTCCAAGCCTTGCAGTAATGTCTTCCAGCCCTGCTTTGTTTAGCCTTGACACTTGCACAGTTCGGAAGCTGCAGACTGTAGTAACAAATCCTGTGTATCTGAATAGACTAGGTATTCCAAATTTTTTTGTCTTCTGAGTGTCTCCAGCTCAGGATTTGTAGTGAGCACTGTTCTGTTGAGCTTTCTGCAGCAGTGGGGACCTCAGGGATGCACCCTGTCACTTTCTCCCCTGGATGTGATGACGAGAGCTGTTCAGCAGACGTTGGTGTGTGCACACTGCCATTGTTCAGCGAGATGTTTGTAAATTTGTAAAGCTGCTTGTGCAAGAGGAGTAATTGGCAGTTCCGAAGACAACCACTGGCATAAATAGCAGTTAAGGTTGTACACGATCACTATCAGCCGTCCTGCCGAGTAAATAGCTCTTGTGAGCAGGAGGAGGGAGGCTGCCAACATCCTGTTTGGAAGACAGGTAGGCAATCTCTTGGTACAGTTTGCTTTGAGTCACTTCTAAAGATAAGAAAAATGTGGAAATGGGCTTTTATTTTTTTTGGTGGTAGTTCGTTCCACATGTATTGGAAGAAAGGAAAGGTAAACTAGTGTGGGGTTTTTTTTCTTTAGAAGGTGATTATGTTTCAAACACAACTTGGTAGAGCAGTTGTCAGATAAATGAGTAATTTTTAGGTTTCAAAAGAATTATTATGAATTCCTGCAGGAACATAACAGAAAAGAAAATACCATTTTTACCTAAGAAATTTGGGTAGTTTGGAAGGGGTCTGCAAGTGTTGATTCCTAGGACTTCAAATTCATCGTGTAATGTCTATTTTAAAATGTGATTCAAGCCTTCTATGTAATTGAAGACATGAGAAGAATAAGAGCTGGGCTTTTTGTTCTTGATTAAGTATTCCATTTGTAATTACTTTGTGAATAATAAGTTTGAAGAGAACATAATTGCAGGTGCAGCTTTTGGGTAGTTATCCTTGTCTTGTCTGATCAATGTGAAAAAGGTGAATCTGAGTTTTAATTATCAAGATTAAGATGTTGACCCTGAAATTTAAAATAAAACCTGAAAGTCTCTTATCACTGCAACTTAATAAACTGGTGAGCACTTGGATGTTGTGTGTTCCCCCACCCCCTTCCATTTCCTTGATTTTTGGCGTTCCCCTCCCAGCAAAATGACAGCATCACAGTAGCAAGTGAAGCAATAATCCTTCTGCCAAAGCTTTCCCCAGTGATAACCAGGGCTGGGTATCAGCAGGCTCATGTGAAGGCTGCAGTGATGCCTTTTTTGCAGTGAATAGCAACTCAGGAGTGATGGAGAGTTGGCTGCGAGTGCTGCTCAGCTCAGTGCTGTGGAGGTGTCCTTCAGACAGGTTCTGTTCAGGGTTAACTCAAGAGTGATGATTTATGCGAAGTAAGAGCTGTGATTTATGCAACTACCCTGATAAACAGTGAGGCTTTATCTTGTAATCCTTTCATAACCAAAAGTGCAAGTGAGATTTCTAATGCAGATTTCCAGTTAAATTAGATAAAATGATCTGGAGCTCAGCTTCTGTTCAGCAAATCTTGAATCTGTCTGCCTCTTGATTTCCTAGAACTTGTTTAAAATCTCCCTGCATGTGTGTTAAATATATTTTCTTGTGAACTGGAGATGGAGTACAGTAAATGTTCTTATGTGGGATATGCTTTCCTGGAATAGCTTAATTTCTGACCTGATCTGTGCCTTCTGTGCAATTTTGAGAAATGAGTCTAACTATACCAAAAGATACTTTTTTTTTTTCCTTCAATGTGCAGTTGGTAACTAAGCTCAAACACTAAACAATTTAGAAAAACATCAACTTATGACCTAATTATAAAGGGATAGTAAAAACCATCTACTTCATTTTAATTGATTTGCGGAAGAGGGACTCTGTAAAAGCAACATAGTTACAGCAAAGCAAGGGACTTCCCCAGTAGATACTTTGTGAACAGATTACTTACTAAGAAGTAATTACAAAGTCATCTGGTACAGAATCCCTTTGAGTAGAAGCACAAGTAAGTGGAAATTTGTAGTAAAGTCCAAATTTGGCTGAAGGAAGGTGTGTGAACACATGCTTAAGAAATATCTGTGTAACCATATGCATTGAATAGCTCTGATAGATCTCTGCTGAGATCAACTCAATGGTGGCCCACATTGAATTCAGGTTCTGCTCCATAAGACTAAAGGATTAAAAGAGGTTAAATACTCCGTGATTGTGAGCACAGCCCTCACTTCAGAGTATCTTATTTCACAAAGGTGTCTTCTTTAGTGAAATAGTTGGTGAGTTGTACTGAATTCTGCTAATAAGTTATTGGGGACCTTGGGTTATTTGGTCCCAATTCACCATCTTCCCAAAGCAATTGAGTGACTACTGTACTTGGGTTTTGTCATTGTCATCTAAAAGAAAGCAACAAAACTACTTCTATGTCTGGTATCAATCTGGATTTTGATATTAATGTGCTGTAGTGCTGTTAAATAGATCATATGCAGTATTAGCTAAGTTTCACCTAAGTCAGTTTAGTACTGCTCCTTACCTTGAATGTGCTGCCAGAGGTAGTAATACATCCAGAAGGACTGTAGCTTGAGGAGCACACCCTCTAGGGCAAGCATTCAGTATCTAGCATATTTCGGTGGTTAAGAATAGTGAGGAGAAGTGTTTGAAAAGCAAGTCTGCTTTATTTTTGTACATAGAGCTATACACTTAGCTATGTAAACTTTGACCTAACTGGATTGGTTACTTGAACTGGTATTGTGTTTCATTAGATAAATGATTTAAAGAGGACAAATCTCTTCATTGGTAGTTGGGAAGTTTCTTTATAGTCTTCAATCCTGAAGATCTTCAACTAGTTTGAAATGCCTTGTTATTTTTCAGAAATTCTCTTAATTCGCTGTCAGCCACAAGTTTGCCATATTCTTTGCCATAGAGTTTTGGGTCTTCTGGTGGCATTTATCCCTGCTGCAGTTCTGACTTGGGCCTGGTCCTTCAGATTGATTTAGTTTTGTTGTATTTCATGTGTAGAAAACACAGTGTTACCCCGGATCCATTCCCATAATTGTGTGCAAAGTGTGTAGTGAGATGCTTAAAGTCTGGCATATTACCAAGGCCAAGTCAAAGACTGGCTAGCTGATGCTGGATTAGTGGGCTCATTTTGATAATTCTTCAAAACTTAGTTGTTCTAATCAGCTTCCAAGCCTGCCAGTGTGTTTTCCAGCTCCTGGAGGTATGTTACATTTTCTTGGTCCCTGGCTTACAGCTAGTAAAGAAAATGCACTTGCTGAGGGTAGATAGTAATGCTGGTGATATCTAAAACATGGATCAGCCTGTCTTTCTGCTAGTTGAGGGAAGAATCCCGAGTCTTTCATGTGATTGGGAAGTTTGGAATAGGTGTGCTTTAAGGTTAACTTGCACCCAAAGCAGTTTACAGTTGCTACTCATCTTTTAAAGCAGTATCTTTCACAGATAAGGTTTCCCAATGGATATAACCTTGGACAACAAAGACAAACAGACTGTATCCTTTGGAGATACGTTAGCTAGGTATTGGCCATGCAGGGCAGGTCATTGGCCCTTGTGGTGCTTGAAAATGTGGGCATTCTGCTGATAGCATTCACTGATTTACTCTTGTGGAAACAAGACACAGGTGAAATGAGACATGATGATATGACATGACCCAGACTTGTCTTTCTGGCAGGAACCTTGTTTAGATGAGTTAAATATTACTTCCTTTGGTGCCTGAGTCTCTCCAATCTCTCCAGTTACCAGAGATGTTTTTTTTTTTTGGCTTGCAATGGTGTCCTTGCAATGTGGCAGTTGGAGCTCTATATGAGGGACTTCAGTGATGATTTTTGTCTGGGGGGTGTGTGGGGTGTTTAAACATACTTGGTGCAGTCAGATTTGATGTCTGGATGAATTTCATCTTCTGAATATACATCAACAAAATGCTCCTACCACTTTTTCCTGCTTTTTAGTCCTGCTAGTGCTGGGTTCAGTCTGTCAGAAGGAAGGGGGAAATTGATTTGTTGGGCTGTGTTTTTTGCAGAACTTTGTGGCTTGTTGCTGCTGTTTGAGAGGTTAGGAAATGCACATTTTCTATTTTCTCTGTCAGTGATAATCTTGATAGGATTGAATTTGGAGGGAGCCTGCTGTTGACCTAATGTTTGTCAGTGATAAACTAGAAGACAGAGCATTTAATCTCTAGCAAGGACACACATGCACACTCTCTAGTTGCTGGATTTAGCATTTAAACATTCAGTGGAACTGCAGCTGGCTTTCCTGGCACTTGGAAAGCACATCTTTAAGCATCTTGATCTGTGTTTGGACAAATCTGGGAACTGATCATTTTCCTGTTAAAAACAAAATTGTCCTTGTTTTGAGAATCAGAGCCCTCTGAAGCTGTGAGTTAAATATTGCTGCAGTAGCTCTGGAGGCAAACAGAGCTGCTGTTGTTTGCTCCATAATAGCACTTGCTCAGCCTTGGACACGAGAATTTTTTACAAGATGGGGAATGTTGGCTAGGATCCTGGAGTGTTGGTTTGGTGGTGGTTTTTGTTGGTTTTTTTTCTGAAGTGCTTATGAACTCTTGATTTATCAGAGGACAGCGCCCTTTGCACAAGCATATCTACAAAGTGTCACTGTGGGCTTAGCCCTGAACCTGTGCATTCTGAGCGTCCCAGCAGCAGTTGCTCTGTAGCAGCTTCACGTGAAATTCCTCTGGCAAAGGCTGTTTATACCCATGGGTAACGTGGGAATTTTGATCATTTCTGTTCTAGAGCAAGAATTCTTTATAGAACTCTTAGTAAGCCTTTCAACTGTCAGATTCTTTATTCTAGACTGTTATTGTTTATTAGCTCAATAGTCTATGATACTTGGTTTTAGATATTCCACAGTGTGCATTAGACAACTTTGTGTTTGGTAGGAGTTCTCTGTGTGTGTTTGAAGAGGTGGCTGTTAACAGATGATTGGATAACTGGTGACAATATGTATTGCTGGCTAACAGCTATTGTAAATATACAAGATGTATTCTAAAACAGATAGATAAATTGATTACTGACACTTAACACCCTTATAATGTTAAATTTGGTTTTGCTGTGATGTCTTACAAGGTAGTGGTTTTTGGGTTTTTTTGCACCTGCTCCAACTTGTTATGTGTTAGAGACCAAACTAAATTTCTGATAGGAACTACATGTATTTCTTGACTCTTTATTTAAAAACAGAATTATAAAATAGTTCTTCCTGCCCTAACAATTCCTCAGTGGTTCTTCAGTAATTTGCTGCCACAAAGAACTTTAAAAAGTAATATATTATTCTTGTGAGGTAAGACTCTTCTGAGTTTGAGATGAGGAGTTGCCAGCTATGCTGACTGGCACGGGGAGATGCATTCTTGGAGAAGGCAGGGAAAAGTAGGTGGAGAATGGGAACATTCTTTCCTTTCTCTGTGCTTGAGATAACCTTTCTTTCTAACAGAGCAAAGCATAGGCTGCTAGTTGCAGGCTTTGATGGTTCACACCTAGATTCCATACATGGTTTTTACCCTTTAAATCCAATTTGGTGCTTTTAGGTGGTTCCCTCACAATCCCTGTGTTTGTGCTGTAATGTTGACAGCAATGTGTACTTCTGAAGAAGTCACCAATTATGTTTTCTAGCTGGAGTCTTCCAGAGTAATGGAATAGAAGACAATCTTATTGTGGAAAGTTGCTCTGAATAAGATCTACCAAAGTCTGATTGTTGGAGAACAGGGTAAAGAGAAATGAGATTGAGAGTTTCTTAAAGGAAACATTTCTCAATCCTTTTAAAAAAAAAAAAAGATGAAATATTTGCCTGCAAACGTATAAGTGTTGTTGCCTCCCAAGCGTGAATGTGAGTATTTGTGGATGTTCCTGGTTTTTAATTGAACCCATTTCATCATTATGGTTTATCAGAGCTCTGGATGTTGATGTTTTGTAGGCCTGATATTCTGACTTCAGCCTCTTACACGAGGGAATATGATCAGAAATGACTGAGGCAGGAAACTTTCATCCATTTTGTTCCAATTTTCTTTACATCACATGAGCCTAAATATTGTCAGGTTTTCCAGTCACTTAAAAAGCTGGGCTACAGCAACACAGGTATTTCCACTGGCAGCATAACTTCTCACTGCTTTAGCTTTCAGAAACAGATGTTGGCCTGTTGCCATGCACTGGGTGTTGTCCAAGGTTCCTGTGTGGACATAGCCAGACCCTGCCCGTGTGAGCACGTTTGCAGGCTGAGGTTGTGGCATTGTGTCAGAAGCAGGATTAAACCTTTCTTTGAGGAAGGACAAGTGAATGGATAGTTTTAGATACTCTCATAGAGTCTCAAGGTGTAAAAAAATAGAAATTATGGCTAGTGAGGTAAATTAGTAAGAAGGTTATGTAGGAACCATGACAAAACTGAATCTTAGTGACAAAATTGCTGCAGTAATGATTGCATGAGTTTTTGCCTCCCTCTTTGAGGGAACTGAAATCCTGTCCTATTTGTGGGAGCGATCATGCAGATTTTTAGGAGGGAATGGAATTGAATGGTGTTGACAAAGACCAGGAAAACAAAAGTTATGGGGAAGACATACCTGAAGAGCATTAATTGTGACTTTGAGCCATGGTAAAGACAACAGGTCTGAATCTTAATTGAATAGGGAAAAATGATTCATAAACGTGCTGTGTCTTGCACTCCATGCTTTATTGCAAGGAGTTATGCTTTCAAATGTGCATTAGAGTCTCTTAACTGTGTGGTAAAAGTGGCTTAATGTAAGTAGCTTTTTCTCTAGACCTTCAAAGAAGCAATTCTGGATGATGCACTGTGGTGAGTGGAAATAGTAGTGTCTGTTGGGCTCTAAACTTGCTGCTGTATCCTACTATCAGTTAGATGCTTCACTTCTCAAAGAAGGGAGTCAAAATGTGGATTTGGAGTATCTGACATAGCACTTGATACCCAGACTTGTGAAACCAGGACCTGTTCAGGTAGTAACTCATTTCTAGCAAGTAATTTGGCACTTGTTCAGAGACCATTAAGATATGAGCATGTGAAAAACAGAGCATAATTGCTTTGATATGGTGGGTACCTGACAAATAGATGTTCCAAAAATATTTACTTACTTTGCAGGCAAAAAGGACAAATTAGCTGTTCACTCCTAACATAATTCTGTGCGTTCCCTGGTGAGTCCCTGCTTGCAGTATCTTGCTGTCTCGAAAGAACTGAGTGTATTTAGAAGTTGCACCTTTATTCTTGGGTGGCAGGTGAGGAAAGGTTCTCACCCTGTTAAGGTATTCAGTGTTCTAATCCTTATTTGCCTAAGAAACGTTCCATCTGTGTTTAAAGTTTCTCAGTTTTGTTGGGTTTTATTTTTTAAGTAACATGGTTTTGTGGAATGTATCCCTGAGATGAGCTCAGCTGGTCAGACCCTGATGCTGATAACACCAAGGTTGTGGGGTCAATCCCCTTATGGGTCATTCACTTGAGAGATGGATAATTCTTGTGGGTCCCTTCCAAGTCAGAACGTTCTGTGACTCTCTGTGGTCCCTTTTGGGAGTGTTTTGGTTGTAACAGTTTGCGTGGAACTGCTGTAGAGGACTAGAATTAGACATTCACTACATCAGCTCAGGGCTTCCATGAGTCCAATCAGAAAGATTGGTAAAATGTGGTGGAAGTGTATCCATAATGCTGCATTCTTATCTAATGAAAGTAAGCTGGTTAAGGGTCACAGTAAAGATGTTGTTACATCTGACTTAAAAGAGTGGCAGGTCTGGATGATACACTGTGATTGAGTCCTAGAGATCCTAAAGGTCATGTTCTCACTTCACTGTGAGACATACCATATTTGTCCCTAAAAAGAGTTTTGATTTCTCTTAGCAAGAATGACATCATTTCCAAGAGGCTGGTGAAGGGAGGGGAAAAAATCATGATTCTCAAGGTTAACTTACCAACTGAAGCAAAACCTAAAAGACTTTCTGGCTTTGTGCTGAATTTGAGTAATAATCCCTTACCCTTCATTTCATTAGGAGGTGTATTTGTGGCTAATTCAGATCCTAGTTTGTTGAGAATTCTAACGACTTTGTTGATTGGTTTTTTTCCTTCCGAATGACTTAATGGATGAAGAAGTTGGAAAAGTTCTCTCTGTGATCTGTGTGGGGTTTTTGTAATCAATGTAAAACCATCAGTTCCCATTCCAAACAACTAACTTCAACCCTCTCTCTGGTTTAGTTTAGTTGGTAGGGAGGCTCATCCTAACAGTGACAGGGGTCTCTGGCTCTGTTGGCACAGTCAAAATTCCGGGGCCAGCAGTTGGGATGCTTGGCTCCCTGTCTTCTGTAAGTGGGTTTGAAGATTCCACTTGTGATTACATTTTAATGGTACCATCTCTAGTTTACATGGAGCAGCCCCTTGGAGTGCTAAAGGACCGTGCACACAGAGGCAAAAATAGACTGAAGCTGAGCTATTTTCCTGGCTAAGTGGGTGTCTCAGTCCTTAAAACTCTGTTAACAGGGGCAGTTTACAAGATCTGGTGGGAGTCTTCCAGAATGTTGTGAAAAAAGACAGCTTCAAGTACTGGTTATAGGGGAAAAAAAATCTGTTAAGCATTTCTTTCAGGTATAAACAGCACAGATATAATTATTCGATCTGCAAATCTGAACTTTTTGTTTTTATGTTTTGCAAAGGTCACAATGGTTTCCATTCCTGAATACTATGAAGGAAAAAGTATCCTCCTGACAGGAGCTACAGGCTTTGTGGGAAAAGTGCTTTTGGAAAAGCTGCTGAGATCCTGTCCTAAAGTGAAAGCAGTGTATGTACTGGTAAGAAAAAAAGCAAGTCAGACACCTGAGGCACGAATAGAAGAAATTACCAGCTGTAAGGTATGTGTCATATGCTTATAAGTTCATTTTTGTCCTTTGTTATGATGTTGACATTTAATTTTGAGAACAGCTTCAGTTCAAAGTTTAGCTTTTGTCTAAAGCAAAATGTTATTGTTAAATGTAGTTTTTTATTTTTGTTCTAACAGAAATACAAAAATATAAGACCTGGCAGTGCTTCTATAGCTGCTTCAAGCTTAGTCTCTAGCAAAGCAGGTAGTTGAAAATTATCCTGTATTTAATTCAGGAGGAGGATGTTCAGCTGTAGTGCAGAAAGGAGAAGTAAAAACTTGTGTTAGAGCTTGTTAAGAGAATATGAAATCAAGTGCAAAAGGTAGTTGGCTGGGAGTTGTAAGGTGGATTGAGACCCTTTCTAAGATCTCAAGCAAATCACTTCTTCACCTTGTGCCTTCTGTTTTTTTCTGGAATGTGCTACTGGATCTAGCAGTAAATAAGAATGTGTCATCTCAATAGGAACTTACAAATGTAAGTGAAGCAGAAATGTTTGGCTTAGCAGATTGTTGCAGATTTCTGTTGGTCAGCCTGTGACAACTGGGGCACTGAAGGTCTGTGCTGTGGAATTATCAAAGTGGCTCTCTACATGATTTTCTGTGCCTGCTGGGTCAAATACTTTGCTCCTGAAAAGACTTATTACCTTGATATTCTAATGAGCTAGGCTGGCCATTGTACTAAGTGTAGAATCATCCATCTCTGTTGCCCATCTTTCTCCTTAGAGAGTATCCTGTTCATGATGGGAGGGATGAACAGGATGAGGAGAGATTTCTAGCATGAACTTCACTAAAGCAGAGTTTGTTTATTTCTGTCTAAGCCTTTCTCTTATGAAACACAGGTGTCAACAGTTTAACTTTTTCACTGAGATGCAATGTAGTCTGTACAAAGTGTGTTCTTAGAAGGTGCTGAAGGGGAATCAATAAGGAATTGTGGATGCACTTAAGGGCAAGTTGTTTAAAGTAAGGCAATGGATTTCTATGACACTGACTGGCTGAATTATAGCAGATACAAAGATGGCTGTTCCCTAGGTAATTATTTTCTGTAACCAGTCAAAACTGTACCTCATTTTTCAAAAGCATCTTCCTTCAGTCTTGTGCAATGCCATAAAACACAACAGAACGAGTTACAGTGGAGTTCTATCTTAAAATTCAGTTGCACGTTCTTTCTACATAAAACCCTCAGTTTGTCACTGCCCTGAAACAAGGAAAAGATCTTCAGACTAAGCTCTGAGATGAAACAGGAAAAATTTCTCAATCCACTTTTTGTATACACTATTACCCAAAGAAAAGTGGGGAGTGTTTGGGCAGAGAGAAAAACAGCACTAGTGTGGACTGACCTAAACTTTGGTAAGCTGTAAGGCTCAGTGTGGCTTTTAGGAAACCTGTTGTAAAAGGCTTTTGAATTTGAGTCAAAGTCTGCTTGTAGTCTGTACCAGCTCCTGTTGAGATAAAAAAATCTGATGTGATTGGAGTCTTGGTGAGCACTTATTGCTGGGGCAGGTTCACAGCAGAAGTCCTGGTAAGCAGAGTTACTGCTTGAGGCAGGAACATGCAGGGATGGAGTTGCTCATCTGTGCAGATATGTAGAATGGGGCCAGGTGTTTGTTCTGTCTTCATCAAATGATTAGAGAAGACTGAAAGTCCGTTATTTAAATGGCTTTAATATCATCAAGATTCTTCCAAAAGTCTGGGAAAATTTTAATAAGATCTATTGTCTTAAGCTGTCCAGTTGCAAAGGCACTGCCAGTAATTCTCCACAATCTAGATGGACTCATTAAGTGTTTTACTGATGCGTGAAGGTTCTGTTTCTTGAAGAGTTTGAAATCTAAATGGATGAATGTGGTAATAAATAAAATAAATGTGAAATAAACTGAGCTACAAATAGCAAAACAGTGTTGAGATTTCTACTTTCTTTGGACTTCAGATATCTAATTCCTCTGCTGATTTGCCATATATATTGCATGCAGTCTAGGTATTCTCCTTAGTACTGGTGTTAGTGCTAGTGAGAGGTGTGTGGGAATAGTGCATGGCTATGGATGTGAAAAGGAGTATAACAAATGTGATGGACATATGAAAAATAAAAACTGGCTCTTTAAGAGCTCATCCATAGTACTGCTTTTCTGTCATAATGCAGTATCACACATAAATGTGGTTAACAGGCAGTTGCTTCAGCTCCCTGGAGGAAGCTGCCATCATTCCCACCAAAAACATAACAGGCTTATTTTTCAAAATCACACAAAGTTTCTGCCCTTAGGTAAGGACTGTTTGCTGTCCCCATAAGAGTTGCAGAGGCTGTAAATGCTGTCTTGGCAGCTTTGTCCTATAAAGTGAAGCTTCATGTTTGTAAAGTCCAGTCAAGGCCTTGAAAAGTGGATATATCCCATGTTCTCACTGTAAAATTAGCACTGCTACTTCAGGTGGCCACACAATGAAACTGCATTAGCTCATGTTTCGGCTGAAAAAACATCTCCAAAAAAAAAGAAAAAAACTGGACCTGCAGCTGCTCACGCTGCTCTGGAGCTTCTTGCTTTTGCCAGTGTCAGAGAAGCAACAGAAATAAAGAAACTAGGAGAAGGACCAGTCTCTGTGGTAGAAATATAAACTTACATTGCCTGAAGTGTTGTGAAACTGCACCTTTAGGTGGCTTAATTTATAGTTTAAAATTAATTTACGTCATTCTGTAAGGAAATGTCTTTTGACTGTTTGTATTTGGTGTAACTGCGTGCTTGGAGGGGGGAAAGAAAGTACTTCTGTGGTTTTAGTACAATACAATTTACTGGCATTGAAGCAGTTGCAAGATATTGGCCCCTGGAGAGTAAAGAAGGGTCTGCTCTTCTGCAGCTTTCAAAGGTGTTTTATTCCCACAGTACTGTGTGGCTCAGGGAAACTTGCATACTAATGAGTGTAAATAAGATGAGGCAAGAATTTTGATCTGTGTGTTAAGCCACCTGGTTAGAAACCAGCTATTTATGAGGAGAATTCTTGAGGGAATATAATTTTGGTGAGATTTTTTTTCAGGGGGAATTGTTGAATGCCAATTTGATAAAACTTAGATGTTCTAATGAGGTATGCCTTTTTTCTTTTAACTAGCCAGAGAAACATTTTCATGTTGTTTTTTTTTTTTAATAATCTGGAAATTCTCTAAAACTAGAATAATTTGAAGATAGCATTTCTTATATCATTGGAAATTTGTAAATCTTAAAGCAAGACTTCTAAACCTAAAATCCAGCATGACTTTTATAAGAGTTGGAATAGCTGTTATCAAGCTTGGGAAGTGGGTAGACTGTTCCCTTTCCTTATGTTGGAAAAAAATACAGTTGACTTCATGAAGTGTCTAACATGTTCTTATGGTATTGTTTATGCACTGTTCTAACTTCCTGATGATCTTGAGAAATTAGGAAGTATAGACAAAGAATGTGGGATTTTTCTTCATTTAAGTGAAATGTTTTGCTTACCTTCACTGAATTTATAGTCCTGTTATTTTTGACAGCTCTTTGACAGGTTGAGAGAAGAGCAACCAGACTTCAAAGAAAAAATAATTGTAGTTGTGAGTGAACTTACAGAGCCTGAACTGCATCTTAGTAAACCAATCAAGGAAGAACTTATAGAATGCATTAATATTGTATTTCATTGTGCTGCTACAGTCAGATTCAATGAAACACTAAGGTGAGTCTAAAATTCTGTTTGCCCTGGTCTGGTAAACCAATGGCTCTCAAAGGGAGGGGGTGAATCAGGTGTCTGCCCAATGTTGCAAATATGCTTTGAAAGGCTACAAATAAGCTGTAGCTACATATACTGTGCTCCCTAGTAATGTTAATTTTTCTCCTGGTGTATAAAGGACAGCATAAACTATTCCTTCAGCCTGCTTTGTTAGAAAGGGAATGCACATTTTCAGAGGATAGAGTTTTGTGCGAAAAGTTGTGTGGGAGGTTCTAGTGTTTGCTCTCTTACCTGATGAAAAAAAAAAGGAGATGAAATACAGCTCAGCTTTTCTTCCTGTCTTTTAAAAGTCCCTTATTAATAATGGAGGTTTGCATTGGAAGAAGTGGGGAGAAGTAGATGCACAGGGAGAGAAATGAAAACAAGAAGTGGAAAAAATGGTGCACACAGCTGGGATTATGAGCTCCTTTGACTTGCTGAAAGAGGTAGCAAACTAATTAGTTACCATTGATGTTAATTACTTTGGGATAATGCTCCCCTTCCCTGTCCCCCACTTCAGTAATAATGTGAGATAAAGCAGTCTGGAACTTAGTAGTTGTTTGGGGGATACTGGTTTTGTTATTAATGTAACATTTTTATTGCAAAGACTGATGAAGTGTTGCTTAGCTGTACTCTTGAAACTTGATAGTACACTGTGTACAAGGAAACTGGTGCCTACAGCAAGTCTGTAGGCCGGAGAGAAAGTCTAAACTGTAAAATAATCACAGGAGTTGGTCAGCAAACTGTTATCTGCTGGGAACTGTAGAAGATACACCTGCTCTGCTGTGGTGTCCTTAAACGTGGTAATGAGCAGCAGTGAGGCTGGAGTAGAAGTGTGATTCTTGGTCGTTTGTTGTTTTGGGATTTTTTCCCTTCCTTCCATCCTGTATGGAGCCTTTTGCTATCCTACAAAAAGATGCCAGTCTCCAACTTACTGGCCCACTAATCCTTCCAGGTTGTTGACCTAACTCAACTTGAACTTGGAAGTTCAGAGGTGCATCTTATGGAAGCTTGGTGTTGTGTTGCATTATTTCCTTCATGTTTTATGGAAAATGTACGATTGGGATTTAGATTGAGGAAATCAAAGTATGCTGGTAAAAAAAGGGGTACAGAGAGAATTATCCTGAACATTGTGAGATGTTATTTTGAGCAGAAAATTAGGGCAGTCTCCATGCTGTTTTTTGGGGTATGGTGAAGAATTCAGGGATACTTTACATACCCGGCACTGAGACATTAGGAATGATTTTTTTTGCTTGTTTTTGTCTTGCTTTCTACTAATGACACTTCTGTTTGATCAATAGAGATGCTGTGCAGTTAAATGTGGTTGCCACACAACAGCTCCTCTCCTTGGCACGGCAAATGAGGAATCTGGAGGTGTTCATGCACGTTTCCACCGCCTATGCATATTGCAATCGGAAACAGATTGAGGAAGTTGTGTACCCACCTCCTGTGGATCCCAAGAAACTGATAGATTCCCTTGAGTATGTCTTATGTTTTATGAATTACTTAGGTAATCTGTATCCTTCTTCATCCTGCTGCATCCTACTAAACCATTGTTTAGTAAAACAATGGTTAGGAGTTGTAAAGATGAAGAGTTATCTTACTCTGTGCCACAGGTCTGACAGCACGACTGATACTCCCCTTTTCTGTAAGGGAGATGGGTTAAGGTTTATGGCTCCTTTAAGCTGAGCTGGGTATGGAGGGGTACTGAAGGAGAGGGATGCTTATATCTACTTGTGATGCCTCCTCTGTGCTGAGAGTGCCAGTCCTTCAGCTGCATGATTGGCTGAATCAGGAGATACTGGTAACTCATGCTGGTACCAGCATGGTGAAGGAAAGGATAAAACTAAGGTGTCTTTCCTCTACTACATCCACCTAAATGCCATTGCAAGATGAGACTGAGATGCTCAGATGATATTACTTATTGCAGAAGTGGTTTTGTTAGGTATCCTGAGAGCCCAGACATTAAAAATCTGTTTTCTGTAGCTTTAAGTTTTGAATTGGGCATTATGGGTACGAAAAATTACTCATTTGGTATTTTATTTTCTATGTGTATTAAATGTCCTGAGGTCTTTCTTAGTGGCTATCAAACTCTGAAACAGGTGACAATGTGGGATAAGTGTACATCAGTCTCTTCCTTCTTACCTATTGTACAAAATATCACCTCTTGGAAGAGAAGTAGGAAACTGAAAAAAACTAATTTAAAAGTGAAATGCCTACTTGTTATTTTAGGTGGAAGAATGTTAGCATTAAAACCAAATGAGCTACCACCTAGAATGCACATTGAGCCAGCCTTTTTTTATAATGTGGACTTTAAATACACTTAAAAATGAGAGATTGCAAAACAGTCATATTTTTGAATATCTGACTTGTGAAGAGACAAATGTAACTTAACCTGTTTGCTGTGGGCTGGGACAGCTGTGTGTACTTTAGAACTCCTGAGGGGAGGCTTTTGTAAAGTTATAGAAGGGTGATCTCTAGCCTTCACTACCCCTCTTCCTACCCTGTTCATATAGATGAAAGGAATCCAATGTGTGTCCACTTTGTAACGTGACATTGGTGAAAAACAGTAACTTCCATTTCTGTGACTAACAGACCAAGGCAAATAGAATTCAAGTCCTGTTTTGCAGGGAAGAATACCAAAGTAACAGTAGCTGCGGAGGCACATCTTTCTTACTTGTGTGCTGTGACTGAAGGTTATTATGTTTTTACTATGAACTGGGAAGCAAGATGAAATTGCAAGATTTAACTAATTTAAAGGGAGAAACATTGTGACCAGCTTGCTTCAGGGGTGGTGTGTGATTGCTCACCACCACAAAGGTGGAAGGAGTGCTGGTAATGCAGCTGGGACTCCAATGTAGTGGTATTACTTTGTAGACCATAATGCAGTGAGCCTGTGTGCCAAAGACTAATTTGCTGTGTCTGCACTCCATCTTTGAGAACTTGGTTGGTAGAATTTGGGTTATTGTAAATGAGTGTACTGCTTGCTCTGTAGTTGGTGTGTTATAAATTAATTACCAGGGCAAAAAATAAATGCCAGTATGCTTCTTTTGATGGACACTGAACATGCAATCCTCTTGTTTTTTCTGACAAATTTGTTTTCATTTAGGTATGTGTCCCTTTTTCTTGAAATGAGGAAAAAAATAGTCATGTTAACTTCACCATTTCACACCCCAGCTTCCCAGTGAAGCAGCATGCAGTAACTTACATTTGCTTCTTGTTTTGTTTCTTTAGGTGGATGGATGATGACCTAGTGAATGAGATTACTCCTAAACTGTTAGGCAAAAGACCTAATACCTACACATACACGAAAGCCTTAGCTGAATCCGTGGTGCAGCAGGAAGCTGCAGAGTTAAACATTGCCATTGTAAGGCCGTCCATCATTGGTGCCAGCTGGAAGGAGCCTTTTCCTGTAAGTCCCTGAGTTGTCACCTGACCATCCTGCTGTAGACTGTAGTACACCCTGGGAGCCTCTATCCAGTGACCTTCATAGAGGAAAATCTGTTGGACCATGAAGTTGTGTCTTGGTTGCTTCTGGATGACTGATAACAGCACATAGTGTCTAAATACTGGCATCAAAGCTGAGCAAGAATGTGTTTTGGTTGAAAAATGAGAAACACCTGAGTTGCTAGTCTAAAAATACTTGTAAACTCGAATACTTTGAATATCAACATATTTTTATATTTCATTCACTAATAAATAAATAAGCATATCACTCTGAAGGACCATGGTGTCCTACACATAGAGCTCTTGTCTGAGCCATGGGAACTTGTTACATCACCAGAATTTGCTCTGGAAGAACTTTATTTAGTGACATAGAATTAAAAAACTTTCTTCTCTTTGGTCTCCTTTTCCTCCACCCCTTCCACATGTAGAAACTGCTCAAATTTTTACTTGAAGCTGCTGACTTCAGTATACTCTAACCAAATCCTTTCCCTCTCCCCCGTCCTCACAGGGCTGGATTGATAACTTCAATGGACCTAGTGGTATCTTCATTGCTGTAAGTAATGAATATACTTAATTTTCCCCCCTCCTTTTGGAAGGCAGAAAAGCTTCATATGTTTTACTGCTGGATCTTGTGTCTCTCTGTTGTTGTTTTGTTCTTCAAGGCAGGAAAAGGAATTCTTCGAACAATGAGAGCTTCCAACGACGCATTAGCAGATCTTGTCCCAGTGGATGTTGTTGTCAATACGACACTGGCTGCAGCCTGGTATTCTGCAATTAATAGGTATAAATGGTGACAGAAGAGAGTACTGAATGTTTGGAAATTATATGGTGTATTTAGTAAGCCAGTCATGTAATGCAATCCTCATTAGTGTGCTGCTGTTCCCTCAGGACAAAGGAATCTAAGGTTCTGACAGCATTAGTCTCTCAAAGTGTAACTTGCTTATGCCAGAGGAAGACATCACCTATCACATATTATGAAGCTCTGTCTGAAAATTCTTTCCTGGGTCTTGTTTGTAATCAATACAACCTGCAGTAGTGTAGGTGATGCCTTCTCTGAAATAAAAGAAATATGATAATTAAAGAAAGAGAAAAATACTGAAAGATACTAAAGCAAAAAATCAGCCATGAAACTGATGCTTTCTCTTTTATATAAATGATGCTGTTGAGGGAAAGGATAACTTTGGGTATCTCTTCTATTGTCTGTGTTTTTAAAAGGTTGTTTTTCTTCTAACTTGCTCTTTTATCTTTTTTCCTCCAGACCAAGAAAAGTCATGGTGTATAACTGTACAACAGGTGGCACCAATCCTTTCCACTGGAGTGAAGTTGGTAAGCCATGTTTCTTTTTTTTTCATTAGCCTTAATTTAAAAAAAATCAAACCGGTTATAATCAGTAAACCATAATGCATTTTTATTTTTGAAACTGGTATTTTAGCCATACCTCTCAATTTTGCAGTGAAATGTGCTTTCTCATTAGCTTCTACTGTTAATTCTCCCCTGCAGCATTACCTCTATTTAGTTTGGTTCTTATTGGTATTTTTTTTTTTTGGTTATTCTTATTCCATTATAACGTAAACTATGGGAGAGCTGATTTTTCTGTTTGCTGTTGCCATGACCTAATCCAGTGTGTGGAGAGAAGTATTGCTCAGAGGAGCAGTAGTGATGCTGTATGTAATGCCAACATCAATAACAACATGTAGAAAAAAAAAATGAATAAGCAGCCCCCAATTAAATGTTTTGTACATCTGCATAATTGAGAGGTCTGGTAATAGTTTTGCTTTTGTGTAGTTCTTTGTGTTTGGCCTGATTATTGGTTGAGGTGGCTTTTTTAATATTCAGATTGTTCCATGACACTTCAACAACTCATGTACTGGGAAGAGTAGCCTTTAAGGAAATATGACTACCTATTTTCACCTCTAAGATATCCTGACTGGGATGTAACCCACAGGCCAACAGCTTTGTAATAGTTTGTTATAAAGAACAATACAAGCTGTTTGGCATAGTAAAACCATTTATTAGTTTTCAGGTTTTTTTAGAAATTGAGTTCTGAAGCTCAGATTATTTTTTTTCTTTCAGTTAACCTCAATACTTAAATCTATTTTACTTGGTTTTCCCATTTTACATGGGTCTGTATTTGCAAACATTATTGCTTCAATTAAACTTGGAAAATTGCTGACTTCACTTATATCCCGGTTTGAATCAGGGTATTTAAGTGGTGTCTATAAACAACAGCATAAAGTTCTAAGAGAAGATTAAAAGGAGAAGATTAATCTATAAGAGAAGATTAAAAAAGTCCTGAATTTACAGGTGTTACCAAGAATTTCTCATGGAGTCCCACCCTAATTGTTTTTTCTTATAGTGCCTAAATTTGGATAAATTGGTTGAAACTGTCATTTTAAATCACTCCAGATGACTGCAGAGTCCTCAATCTGTTTTAAAATTCTTCACACAAGCAATCAGAATAACCCTCCTCATGAAATATAGATGACTATTTAAATAGCTTTACATGCTTTATAAACTGAAATTGCTGTCACACTTAGAAACCATCAACTTCTAAGGTAGGGAACAGGAACAGAAAGAGAGAAGATACAATAAAATATGATACTGAAGATGAAGGCATAGACCACCTCTTGATTATAGTAAGAATCAGATCAACAGTATTTTAAGTTAAAAGCTTGTAACTGTTTTAGTTTCTGTGCATTGTAGAAGAGTTAGGGTGGTTATTTAAATAAGACACTGCTGTTGATGCTGTACCCTGTAATGTACTTTGAAAAGCATTACATTTTACATGGTGATTATCGAAGCTGTTGTGCAACTTTTCTTTCTCAGAGTACCATGTAATTTCCACTTTCAAGAGGAATCCTCTCGAACAGGCCTTCAGGCGGCCCAATGTAAATTTAACTTCCAATCACTTTTTATATCATTACTGGATTGCTGTAAGCCATAAGGCCCCAGCATTCCTGTATGATACCTACCTCAGGATTACTGGAAGAAGCCCAAGGTAATGGTGACTGGCTCTGCCTTGTTTTTTCTTATGACTTAAAGCTATGCTTACACTGATGTTTGATATTAATTTTTTGGTATTTTTTTCTTTCCCTGAGTGTTTTGTGACTAAAAGTCAACCTTTTTTTCCTGAGAACAGGTCCTCGAATTCAAAATGACTTTGAACTTCCTAGCAAACATGAGAATGTTTTTTGTTGGATAGTTCGGGGTTTTGAGTAGTGAAGATAAAGAGAATTAAAAGATATAGAGCAAGTGATGTTTGTTCTTGGATAATAAATACTGAAGATATGTTGATCCTTATTTTTTCCTGCAGAATACTGGGGTCGTAAGTATTTAAAGCAAATTCCATTAGAGAATGTAGCAAGATTACCTGACTTTAAGACCACCTCCAACCCCCTCTCGTATCACTATCGGCGTGCAGAGGCCATTATAGTGAGTTTTTTCCAGGATGTTTTGCTCACATTGGCAGGTCGGAAACCACGGTAAGAGGGACAGGGCTAAAAATATCTTGCCCATAAGGTGGTGGAGACTTGTAAAGAAGACATTGCCTGGGCACTATCTAGGTTTACTAACTAAGCAACAAGAATCCATTGGCTGCACTTTAAGGAGTTTAATGATTGGCCTAACAATGCTGTCCAAGGGATGTCTTGGATCAGAATCCTAGTCAGCCATTAAACTCTAGGAAGTGGCAACTCTAGTTGTTGCTTTTATAAACTGAAAATGGAATGGGGGACTGAGCTTTTAATTGCAAATTATTGCTGTAGATGATACAATTTGACCTGGTACGTTGGTTTATATCATCTCAACATTCCATTCAGTTTATAATATTTAGGTTACTGTTTAGCTAACTAAAGTGGTGAAAATAATAACTAAATAATGTAGAAGGAATATAAGGTACCACTTCAATTTATTTCAGATTTGCCAAGCCATATGCCCTTAACTCATTGCTTATGTTACATGTTCACAATCATCTGCCTTCAGAGTATAAAACCTCCACTGTGGTGACAGTATATTAACGCAAGTGAGTATTCATTTGTTATCCTGTAGTCTAGGTCTGTCTTACAAGGAGGGTAAAAGCTCACACAGCACTAGATGAGTAGAAAGGAGCCGTGTAAATGGTTTGTAGGGGAAAACTCAGCTGCAACAGTGTAATACTTAGAGCAGCAGCAGTTGCAGTCGGCCTGTATAATAATCTTCCCACATTAAAAAGTTTTAAGATTTTCAACTCTAAAGAAGGTATTGTACATAAAACTTCCTAGCCTCTAGGTTCTCTTGCATTTTGCATGTTATTTTTAATAAAAATTGATAGAAATTCCCTGACAGATACAAAAACTTCATCCCTTGCTAAAATAGGCTATAAATGCCAACGTCCTGTCTTCTGCATGGCTGGGAAGGAGTGCTGCCGGAATCTCGTCAGGCTTTGAAAGGCAGCTGGTCTGCTGAGTATTTGACCAGTGGGAGTAAATTGAGGCTGTGAATAATCATGCTGTTTAGAATATTTAGCTCAGTTTTATATTCTAACACTGCGAGTGTTGAATCTTGGTTTTGCTTTTTCCAGAGTTCTTGCTTGATGTCTAAAGATGGAATTTTGGACTTTCATCACTACTGGTATAATTGGTGACATTAATACTTTACAGAATAGAAAATAAATTTTTACTGGTACGAATATTCCTACTTAGCTTACTATAACAGTAATTGGATGAGTTTCCTGTGATGCACAAATTCCAGTTTGGAGAGGAGATGGCAGACTGAACTAAACCCAGCTATTGTTCAGTCACAGCTTTTAAGTTGGCTACACAGCCCACTTACAGGCATGCAGCTTTCATTAGACAGCACTCTTCTCTCTTTTTTAAAGGCATTTAAATATGGGAGCCTGCAACAAAAGCAGTAAAAGTAAACGAGTACTTAGATGCAAGGAAGATGTACAGTGTTAAAACCTAATGGAACAAGCTTGTGTTTTTTAGTAATACAAGAATTTTGAGACAGATCTTTACTCTGGCACTTTTTTCTAGTACTTTGAAGCTGCTTTAACTGATGGGCTGGAAGGGTGCACTGCTGTTGCTGTGGCCATTCTGTCAGTTGATAGAATGGTATTAATTACCAGGTAGCATGTACTCAGAAACTTCTAAAGACTTGGAAACACTATTGGAACTCAATATAATGATGTTCTGAGTGAAGAAAGGCTGGCTTAACTAAAAATGTGACCTTTTCTACTGTGATGTAGCAAAGCAACAGTATGTAAAAATGTAATAAAATCAGCACAAGACAATACAGATATTCTGCTAACCTGCCTTCACGTGGGTGGGTACTTGCCCTCTCTATGCTGAGTACACTGAAGTCTCTATTTTGTACAATGCAGGAAAAATAAGTAATGAAATCACTGTGCAGATTTAACTGTACTGTTGCCATGCCATCAGGGTATTGTATTGCAATTGAATGAAAATTTCTATCAAGTAGAAGAAAAGGAAGAAATTAGAAATGGGTCAGGTCTATGATCCTTCAGAACTAAATGATTATGTTAATAATAAAAATCAAAATCAAAAATCTTCCTGTTTTCAAAGCACTTATCTGTTGTAATCTTTCTGCAATGTGAAGTCATTCTTTTGCACCTCACTTGTGGAACCAATGTTTTTGATAAAATGGAAATCTTTTTGCTGTTTTTGCATCTAGTTGAAGGTTCTTGAATTTAACGATTCTCTGATAATATTAAAAGGTAAGGAAAGGGAAGGAAGAAATAACTTATATAATATTTCTTCCAAATTTGTATAGAAAGAACATGTACAAAAAGCACTGACATAATGAAGATTTAATATTTTATGCTAAATTATGCTCTAGCATTGTGCAGTAATGTAAATAGTCTAAGGGATGTCTTGGATCAGAATGTGCAACTTGGTGATAAACCTTAGCATCAAAGTTTAAAGGTAGTGTTGTTGGTGGCTTGCCATATATACTTAGTTGCATAGCAAAGCTTATTAGTTGTCTAATTATCTTTAATACAAGGCATAGTTTGCTCCTGTAACTTTGCATAGTGCTTAGCACAACAGAACCGTGTGTTATTGAAAAGCAATTCAGTATATTTGAAATGTTAAATCCTTTAAAATGCACACCAAGCAGATCTTCCCAGTTGCTCTGAGAAAATAACATATCCTATGAAATATTTAAAGTTGTAGTTCAAAGATTTCTGCAGCAATTCTTATGTTACTGCTTCTTAGAAAGCTAAAAGAAAGGTGTGGCTGATGTATGGAGGGAGGTATGAAATTAGGTCTTTTTCCATCTGTCATTTCAATTTAAAGCTTCTTAAAACTGGAAGCACCTTTCATGTAGTTACTGTCTTACAAACCAGAAATGAGTTAGGAGCATAATCAGCTGAAATAGATCAATACCTTTTTATCTCTTCACAGTGCTTGAGTTGTGTGCTTAAAGCAACCATAGAGCTGCTAGAAAGATAAGAATTTAGTAGTGTCTTACAGTTCAAAATTTACAGCCAGGTGAAAATCTGAACAAAGACAAATCTAAAAGCTTGCTATATGTTTTTTAGAGAAGTCTTTTTTTTAAAAAAAAAAGTAATTATCTGTAATGTTTCTGCAGAGACTTGCAGACTGGCAGCCTGTAGATCCACTGAGGGGTCAGTCTGTGTTTGGCATCAGGACTGTTTTTAACCTGGACATAATAGGTTGTGTGTAAGACTTCTTCAAATTGCTGTTATAGCCTTAAGCCAGGTCACATTCAATTGTCTGGTATAGAAACAGGCCCACCTAAGTTATGGATAATTGAATTAACTTGCTTAAATTTTAATTCCTGTCATGTGTTTCTCAAACTGTTGTAATGTGCTTGGTCTTGCTGGCAGTTAGGACTGCGAAAACAGGAGGCAAAATTCTACCTTGAATCTGGGTGAAAGTGACCCAAACAGGCTGCCTGGCAGTAATGCTCAGTTCTGTGAGATGGTCAGCAGGGCTGGCTTTTTGGTCTTCAGCTGATGAAGAAGGTGTGATGCAATGCTTGATCTTGTACTGACTGATTATAATTGGTGTTGATATTTATGACTCTTATCCATTGGCTGTCTTTGGAATACCTAACCTTCCAAACTTCAGGTTGAGGGATAAAGTTCCATTGTGTGACTTCATGCTGGGTTTTGAGTCGTGTGTGTTGCCATTGGCAGGAGGAATATGGTGCCATTAAAGTTCAAGCTTAGTCTGCCAGAGCTACACAAGTGTCCACTAAAGGACATTCATTGCTGATATCTCTCAATGTCACCAGGCTACTTTTTCCTCCCCTGAAAGAGAAGTGTCATTTCCTGTTGATTTAGTGCAAACCAGCAAAGTGTCACTGAGAAACTTGGTCCACTTCTGCCAGCTCTGGCATTGATCGAGCAGCTGAGATAATGCAGAGAATTGGATTCTTTGGGCTGGTAGAGAAAGAAACTAACCCTACGAAGAAAAACAGTTTTTTCCTTGATGGGTTGAATCAGCTGGTTCTGTGGTCAGTTGCTAAATCCAATTTGAGTTGGAGGGAGGGAGGGGAAAAAAAAAGCTTTTAAGCTTTTTTTTTTTCTGTAATCAGCTTAGCTAAGCTCTAAAATCATATCCATGAGCAGAGACAAAAAGAATCCCACCAGAGTATTTGCATTAGTTTAAATTTAGTTTGTCTTTTGTTTTTTGAAGGAATGAAAACCAATGTTAGTCCAGAAACAAGTTCAAAATATACACTTATCTAATCAGATATTCATTTGCTCAGTTAATATTTTGCAGAGGCACAAGGTTTTTAAAGCACTCTAAAATTCAGCTGCTTGTCCGGCTTAGAGAAAGGACACAGACTGGGACAGTTCAAAAGGGCAAGTCAGGTTAAATAATCTTCAGATTTTCAGTGGACAGACCTCTGCAAAAAGGCTTAAATGCTGTTTGGCGCTAATTTTATCCAGGCATTTTGTCTCTGAGGTCTTTTTGGCTTATCTGATGAGTGAGATCTTTGCTTTCCAAGTTTTGAGTTATTTTCTTAATTTTTTGATATAACTAATATCCCGTTTTTTCAGTTCAGTTTAGTCATAGTTGCACAGGATATGTTTTGGGTGCAGAGTCTATGTTCCCAATTATTTCTGCATCAGAGGAGCTCCAGTTCAACTCAGCCCCCACTGGTGCCAGCTTGCCCAACTGGTGAAACTCTAAGCAGTTGTTTGAAAGCTCCTAGAGTTGCTTAATAATAAAATCAGCTGCTGGTCTAACATCTGAAGTCAGTTCTGAATTACTAGATATATTCCTCTGAGGTTTAAAAAAATACTTGTGCTTTTTGTGCCTTAGAGATTACATTTTTCAGTGGTTTCTGTGGTTTGTGTTGTTCCATTCCATGAGAAGAAAAATAGGAAATTTTAATGTTTTAGAGACTGAGATGCCAGCTGCTAGTGACAGTAGGGGACACTAATGCAATGCAAAATACTTTCTTTAGAAGACTTTCTGGGACAATGTGCTATATCCCTTCTACAAGTATGAATGCATCAAGGCAGCTTTCAGAGAAAAATAAGTTTGTTTTTATTGCTTCTATGATTTTGTTGACAAAATTTAGCTTCAGAAAACTATTTCCTGTTAGTACTGGGTTCTGCTTGTAATGATCAGTGTCCTGCTATAAGGATCAAATTGGAAGCAGTTTTCCATTTCTGTGAGATGGAAATACCTTGAGTACCCAAAGCAGGGATTTAATAGCATTAGGCCATGTGGTACTAGTTAGTACTTATTAAAATTGAGTTGCCATCTCTAGGACCGAGACACTTGAAACAACTTTCTTGTCATAAATGTGGAAGCTTTGCATCTGAGAGGCTGGATGACTCATCCTCCTTTTTTGGGCCACTTCAGATGGTATGATCAAAGAGAAACTTGCCCAATTTGATCCTTATAACATAATTTCTCTGTATTGCAAATGATGGTTTTTTTAGTGTTTCTTCCTCTGCATAATAAAGGATGATGGAAGGTATTTCTGCATATTTTGAAGTAGCATAGAACATAATCTGCTATGATGTGTCTGTACCCTTAAATGTTATCCTGACCTTTGCTGCCTGTGGTTTTAAGCCTTGATCTCTTAGTAACTATAACGAAAACCTCTGTTCTGTTACAGAGATCTGGTCTTGCACAATGTGCAGGAAGATTAGGGCAACTTCCTCCCTTATTTAAGGGGAGGTCCTGTACAGACATTCTGCTACGTGCAATTTGAGACTTCTGTCAAGTCAGACTCTTGAGTACAGCTAAATATTCCAGTGTGCTGAAGGGAAAAGGGTTCCATCTCCCTGTCCCAAACTAAGAGTTACCAACAGAAGACAACATATTGTTCCCCCTAATAAAAAAGAAGAAATGGTGATTTGCAATTACACTGGGAAGTAGGATTAGGAAAAAAAGGACTGTGATAATTTCTGCTTCTATGCAGAGATTGGACAGCCAAAGTTCACTTCAATACTATGCAGAAATACCCTATTGATGTAATATAATATGCTTTAGGTACAGAGCAAGATGGGATTTTTTGAGATGGGGGTAGGGGGTTGGAGGGTAAAAAAATCTTATTGTCCATTTCACTTGTTTGAACTAATCTTTACTCCTGTAACCTGTCCATTCCATGCCTGGGACTGCAGGATGGTGAAGACAATAACACGTCTTCATAAGTCCATGGTGCTTTTAGAGTACTTTACTAGCAATTCTTGGATCTGGAGCACTGAGAACGTGACTATGCTGATGAACCAGCTAACCCCTGAAGACAGAAAGGCAAGTGGCTGTGTTCTGTGGCCATGGAGACTGACAGGGGGTGGCAGCTCAGCAATTCAAGGTGGAATAAGAACTTGATCTAATGTGCAGCTAACCTAGGAGGAACTCAGCACTGCAGGTTCCTAGGAGATCTTTCAGATGTGTCAGGGCTCTGTGAAAGGGCACACCAGTGACATGAAGAGATGAGGGAGAAGTAAAATGAGGATGATGTTTGTTGAGGGAGAAGTTATTTCTTCCCAGGTTTAACTTTACTCCCAGTTTTCCCTACCTCCTTTACCAACAACGGCTCAGGTGCCCCAGTTGCATTCAAACTTCCCTTTTGCTATGACTTTGTTGGTTAATGTTCAGCAGAATAAAAATCAGCAATCATCAAATCATAAATGTTACAGTTCTAGAAACTCAGATTCCTTTATGCACTTGTAACAGCTTTGTCATTCTTAAGATGTCTTTGCCACTGAAGTGTTTTCCAGAATCAATTCAGTAGTTACATTCCAGAAAAGCTGCCAAATTTCTAAACAAGATGTCTAATAGTAGGAAATAAAATTGCTTTTGATGATTTTTGTGCGGATGGTATTTGCACCCTTTCCTGTCCTCTTCCCTTCTCCTAGCAACTTGAGTTCAGGAAAAATTTGAAAATCAAAATGCCGGACACCAGAGCTTTGAACTGTTAGTATTTTCAAATTGCTGCATTTTGTTGGCATTTAAACACTGTTACTGTAAAATCTTGAGATGAGGAAATCAATACATCAGTAAAAACTTGTGTATCAAATTCACCAGAGTGATCTTCTCTCCTGCAGAAGGCACTCAGATGGTTGTATTTAAAATATAACTGTACAACTCTAAGCACAGCTAACAGACCCCTGCACTTACCAAACAGTGAACTTGGCACAGAGCAGTGTTTATTTTAGGGCATATTAGAATCATTTAGTTGCTTAAAAACAAATAACATACTAGAAGATAGTTATTTTTAGAATGGAATTCCTTACAGACAGTTGAAATAGGAAAACTGAGAAGTGGAGACAAGAATATTACTACTGAGGAGGGAAAATAAGGCATGAAATTGTTGAAATTTGGAAGAGATGATGTCAGAAACTGGTGGTTGAATCAGAAATGGAACCTAAATCTGGACTGTTTCTAGGATTCAGGATAGGATAACTTTCTTATGTCAAAGGCAAATTGGATTAATCTGGCATAAAGACATTTATTTTCACTTAAATTATGTATAGGTGAGTTTTTAGGCAACTAATAGTGAAAGCTTTTCTCATATGCAGACATTTAATTTTGACGTTCGACAACTACACTGGGCAGAATATATGGAAAACTACTGCCTGGGAACGAAGAAATACGTGCTGAATGAAGAAATGTCAGGCCTCCCTGCAGCTAGGAAACACTTAAATAAGTAAGTATAATATTAATTTTTTTATTATTATAATTTTAAGTATAAATTTGTATTTTCTGTGCCCTGCACTTAATTGTTCTTAGTAGCAACTGCTTAGGTTCTCCACAATTCTTCTGTTCCAGTCCAGAGGTCTGAAGCGTTTTCTAAAGCAAATTTGTTGCTCCTGTAAATAGGGGCAAATTTGTTGCTCCTGAAATAAAGTTCTGAGTTGCTGCCAGAATTAATAGTTACAGTGTCAGTCTGGGACCACTGGTGTGGATACTGTAATCCAGGTTTTTGATTTTACCCAGTTATCTTTTGGAAGGTCAAAGGTACGTGGCTACACAGGTCAGAATGGCTTCTTTGGGAGGTTTAATAGAGCAACAGCTGTTCTGGAAATGGGAACTTTTGAGGCAGGTGAATAAACAGGCAGAGACTCTGCACTTCAGAGCAGGACATTTTGATGTGGGTGCTGTAGGATGACCTCCTTTAGCCTGTTCTCTATGGCTTAATTCCTGCCATTTGGATGGATTGGTGCTGTCCAGAATTTTATTAGCACAGTTGCCCTTGTTTTGTTCTTGGCTGATTCATCAAGGCAGCTGTAGACTTTCTGATTTGGCTCTTTCAAGAGTGAAATAAAAATCGCCTTGTTCTTCAATGCTACATCGTGTCTGCAATCCTGATAGCACAAAGATAAATAATCCAGGTCCTGACTTGTGTTGTCATTCTAATGACAAGGGTTTGCAGCTGTGGAGGGGTTTGGTATGTGTTAAAACAATAAATACACTTTTGAAAGATAGTATCTGTGATAATGGTGGAAATAGCTAAACCAGTGTTCCTTCTGGGTTGTTTGGGTGGGTGTTTTAATTTCTATTTAGATGCCATTAAAAAGTGCATAGAAATGATCACATAGTTGCTATTCTTTGTGCAGAGGATCATTGTGAAAATGACACAAGAAATCATCTTGTGTTGGAGCAGCCTCTGGTTGGCCCCAGCTCTAAAGTTTATAAGTGAATTGTTTAGCAAGAGGTTTAGATTGTAACTTATATTTACTTTGAGGTATTAATTTGGTTTCTTTTGTTACCATCTAGTTCTTTAATCTGGAGTCCACTGCCTTAGTATTAACCAGATTTGGCAGCCCAGGAGACATTTTTCTCTTGGGAACCACTGGGTAGATTTGTTCCTCAAGTGGAAAAGATTTGCTTTTGTAACCCACACATTTAAACTGTTTTTCTCTGCAAGTAAGATATGTAAAGGAACCCAGCCTTACCTGTAAACAAGATAAAGGCAGTATTTCCCTAAAAAGGGCTGCCTTTAAAACATAAATTATCACAATCTATTGAGCCAAAGAGGTTGCTCTGTTTCTAAGAAATCTGAGCAAATTCTAGTTGCTGTTTTTCTTGGAGCTTCCTTCTCTACATGAGAGAAGATTGCTATAAAGCACAGTTGGTCTGAAAGGTCACTTAGTTTATCCTACACTTTAAATATAGTTCCTTGAGAAGGAAGGAGTTTAAAATTGCAGTGAAGAGACTGGGTTCCTTGGCTGGAAATGTCTGGGAAATCTGATGAGTTCTTATGATGGGGTGAGGTGGTTTGTTTTTTTTTTCTTGTTATTGTTACCAGTGGCAGCTGGAGTTACTTCTACATGTTTAAGAAGTTTTAAATACATGGTGGGGAGAAGGGAAGTTCAGAATGTTTTTTGGTTGGCAACCTTCTTAGGTGAGTTAACACCATGATGTTGGCTTCAGAAGGTTTCCATCAAGCAGCTCTAAAGCAGAAGTACATGTGGTGAGCAACAGGGGGGCTGACTCTGCTCCTTGGTTTCTCATTCTGCTTTTCAGCAGTGAAAAGCCTTCTCTGTTTGTTGTTCACTTTTGTCATAAACAAATTGTATTCTACACCAGAAGTTAATTTTTAGAGCGTTCTTTTTTCCTCGGAGTCTTGGTACATTGGCCCTTAGTGATTGCATTTGTTTTTCCCCAGGTTAAGGAACATTCGCTACGGCTTCAACACGATCCTGGTGATCCTGATCTGGCGTATCTTCATTGCAAGGTCACAAATGGCAAGAAACATCTGGTACTTTGTGGTTAGTCTGTGCTACAAGTTCCTCTCCTACTTCAGAGCCTCCAGTACAATGAGATACTGAGGAAGAGAATTTAGCATTAGGACATCTATGCATATGGTGGTCTAACTGCACAAACCCTGTAACATGTAGTCATCTCACATTTCATGAGGCATAATTTCATTTTTAATTGAAGTGCGAAATAACCGGTATGGTATTTGTAATGTTAGCTGTGTATCTTTCTGGAAATGGAGCAAATAAAAAAGGGTAAGTGCCACACTGAATTGGCTTAGAAAAGCATTTAGATAATTTTAACTCTTTGACCTGGAGAAGACATATTAGACCACTGACCAACATAACTGTGCAATTTGGAACGTGTTTGATTGGAATCTGCCTTAACATGATTTTTTTCTATTAAGTTTTACTCCACATTGAGCAAGATAAATATTGGCATAGTAGATTCTAGTTGCTGTAGACCTATTTATTGGAAATTCTTCTAAATTACGAAGGGTTTTGCAAGTTGCAAAAGTATATAAATGACTGGATCTCCTGAAATAAAATAGAGAACTTTTGTGATTTGTCTTTAGGTTTTGCCACTTCTTCCCCTCCCCTCAAAGTAGGGATGCAACAATGGTGCCTCCTTTGCTTAAAAAAAAAAAAAGCAATTAAAAAATTAACCAACCTTCCTTATTTACTGAAAGGTCTTTGTGTATATCTGGGCTTCAGAATGCACTTTGTGATTCAGTTCTGTGCTTGAACCTGACTGTGTGCAACTTGCATTTGTGTCGGCATGAACAATTTGCTACTCTGAAAGCAGAATTGATCCTTGCATTGAGCAGATAAAAGGAAGTGTTACCCGGAGAGGGGTAAATAAAGTTGTTGACTGTCTTCTTTTCAATGACTTTGTTGTTGTTGAGAAGACAGAACCAGCACTTCTTCTGACTTCAAAGGGTAAATGTAATGAAAAGGAATTTATTATGCTTGATTGCTATTTATATTGTTGGTAATAGTAGCTGGACAAGCTGTAGAGTTTCTTTAAGAGATACACCTGTTTTCCAGTTGTAAACAATGTTAGCAAATGCTTCTGAATTAATGATTTTTTTCAAAATCTCTGAGCTGTTAAATTTGATACGTGGGCAACACCAATGTACAGGAACACTTTCTCATCCCTGCTCTAGTAAAACCTCATTTCACTGGGCAAGCAGAGTAACATGCACCTTGCTCCAAAATAATGGATATTAACAGTTCTTCCAGCTATCTTTTAACTTATTAGGTTTAAACCTGAAGAAATCTGGGGGTTTTTCTGCATGCTGCTTTGTTTCAGTAGAGAAGACATTTGTAAAAATGGCAAGTTGTAAGAAAAGATTGAATCTTTGTTTCTTTAATCCGAGGCAATACACAAAGATCCCCTTTAAATTTTGGTTGCACAAATTTGAGAACGCTGTAGTGTTCCTCTAATTCATGCACTGACCAGCACCCTTGCCCAGTGTTTGTTCATTCAAATCAGTTTGTACTGATTAATTTGTTCTTGAATCTGCCTGGAAAGGCAAATAATTACTTAATTACACAAGAACTACATTATACCTGCCCTTGGTAGTTTTTTGTCCTATTGAAATAAATTTGTAAAGAACTTATTTTGCTATTCTTCTAAAAACTCTTACTTTAAAGAGAACACCTTTCCTGCAGGTGTATATCTCATTTTGAAAAGATAATGGCTTCCTTGTTGAAGCTAAATATTCTGTAGTAAGTAGTTAAGCTGTAATTCCTTTTTTAAATTACTGGTGTATATATAAATCTAGTGATGAAAAGCCTAAATGGTCTAGGACCACACCTTGTGTGAGAGATCTCTGACTGTGGCTGAAATCAATTAAGGCTTCTGTGCTTGGAGATGTTACACTTTAACAGATACAGTAGGTATATGACATTTTTAGCTGCCTCCCCAAGTATCTCACTAGACCTGAAAGTATGCTTAAGCATTCCTGAATTATAGACTTTATTTAGTGGGGCCTCCTGCCCAGTGGCACCCCTTGTCCCATGTTGGCACATGGCTGAAGTTTGCTAAAGATAAGTACATCATACTCTGAAAGTTATTCTGTGAAACAATCCACTTAGGAATTTTGGTTGTTTCTAACTATAAACATAATATATGAATAGTATAACATGATATTTCTAATGTTGAGTTGTTAATACTGAGATAAACTATGAAGCCAATGCACTGATTACTTCTGGTCCAAGACAATGCTTAGAAATTTAGTCTTCTGGATAAATAACAAAGAGAGGGATTACCTTAAGCCTAAGATTTTTTAACCTCCACACTAAACATTTGCCAATTTAGAAACCCATTTTTCCCCCTCTTGGGAGACTGTTGTTCTGTGCCCTATTGGTATTTTACACCAATTCATCTGTCATCCTATTGAACTGACAGTAGATTCAGTGTCACATTTATTCTGCTGGTCTTGTCACTTCCTGTGATCAGTCTGGGAAATTCTACCTGGAACTATTGAGTTTTTTCCATATGGGAGCCCTGTCCTCCTGCAGTTGTTCACACCAGTGATTGCACATAAAGGATGTTGGTCAGAGATATAATGGAACTATATTTTGGTCCACGAAGGCAGACTCAGTGTTTTGACTAGCAAGTTACAGGAGGGGTATCAGCTGGTTAATAGGAAGAGGAACAGACTGAAACAACATTATCACTGAACTGTTACTGGTATTTAAATTGGGGACCAGGAAAAAAATTACATTTTCCTGTAATGTTTTTCTCTGCTGTAGGAACAGATGTTTGGAAACAAATGCTAAATCTGTGAGCTTTTATAAGACATAAACAGAAATAATGGGTGCCTTTGTTTGTAAACCAAAAATAAACAAATCCCTTGAAAGTGTTGTTACAGTGTTGATTGTATCTTTTTATGTTGTTTAGTCTAATTTGTGGAAAATACCTGGATAATTTAATACATGAACATGCTCTTTTCTTTTGTGAGAAATTGTGAAAATCAAGTTCTTGACTAATGTGCATTTTAAAAAAAGCAAAACAGAAAAACTTCACAATCCAAAACATAAACCCCAGAAAACCCACCAAAACCCCAGAATCTAAACCTTCATGAGCTGAAATCAGAGCACATGGTGAGGTATCCCTGGTCACATTGACTTTTTTGTGTGTCAGCCTCTTTTCCCCTTGCTGTCATTGTTTGCTCATTTGTACTATCAGTTTCAAATTTATTTAAATACTGTGGACCCACCTGCATTTTCATATGGTTTAAGAAAGGTACTGTGGTTTTGCAGAAGCCTTAGGATTAATATTTCAAGCAACTTCAGTTATTTATGGCATCTACGTTTTGTGGTGGAGGAGGGAAAGATAGTGGATCACCAAAATGCTGTGGGTTTTTTGTTTTTTAACCTTTATTTCTTGGAATATTCAGTTTTCACAGATTCCTCCTTTCTTCTGTCAAGCATACAATCCTAAAGATCTGCAAGCTGTGGTTTGGGGTCTGCCAGCTTTAAGCTTAACCTTTCCTTTAAGACTGAAAAACCCAACCAAGATGGTTTTTGTTGGTCTGAAATTCAAACTTGGAAACAAAGAACAAAAAGGTTTTAAGGTGCTGTCCCCTGTGTGTTGTGCTGTTGAACATTTTGCCCTTTCTTCATAGAGTATTAAATCCTGTGTTGTTGAGAAGCAAAGAACAGGCTTGTAAAGGTAACTTGGATTGAAAAGCACTCAGCACTGAGCTGGGAGGTATTTGTACCTATTTCCCAGCCTGTTGAGCAGACTTGAAAACAGAAATGAAGAAAAGCCACCCAAGAATCCCTGCTCTGGGGAAATGCATTTAAGTGTATTTTTGTTTGTTAATCTCTTTGTGCTGAAGCCCATGCAGTTTTTGTCTGGCCAGGAGACATTCACTGTGTGTTTGAGTAAATCTCTAGAAAGAGTGGCGCTGATGGGAATGTCAGCTCTTATTTTCAAGATGTGCTTGTACCATCATAAATTTAGAAGCACAGGTTGACAGATCTCACTCACCACTTTCAGTTCCTTTCAGGTCTCCTTCCTCTCCTGTGGAGCACTGCTCAGCCCCTCAGGCAGCTCTGGCCTCCTTTCTGCCTGCAGAGCACTTGGAGTTAAAGGTTGTGTAAGCGAGCTGCTGCTCTGCCATCTCAAACTAAATTTAACCCCGTTTCCACTTCCAAGATATTTATAAATGCTTTTCTCCTTCGTGTTATCTCAGTGCTTTTCTTCAGTGCAGGAACTTTGGCTTTCCCTTCTTCACAGCTATTGTGACTCACTGATAGGTAATTAGTAATTATGCAACTGTCTCTTCTGGAATATGGAACAATGACAGCTCTGAGCAGCTTTTATTCTTACTATGGGAAGCGGGAGGAACCATGACTAATTGGTGAAAGCACAAGTTCCAACACATTAATGCACTGGAATGCTCAGAGCCCTAGGTAGGGTGAATGGGACTTTTAAAATTCTTGATTCATTTACAGGCATTAACCTCAAGTGTTGGGACTGTTACCATAAGCCTTTAATGTCATTCTAATTGAACTGTTATACCTTTGAGGATTATGATTCTGTAACTACTGTCACTTTTGGAAAATTCGTGGCCTGATGTGGAGAAGCAAGGCCTCTTTTGCTTCTTAATGAGCATATGGAATAAAGGAAACCTGCCTTAGATCCTTAGAAGTTAAAAAATGAAAACCACCACTTAGTTAAAATGTCCTGGGGTGTAGAATGAGCATTAAATCTTAAATTGCCCTTGCCCCTTATGGTAGTTTCTGCTGTGTCCTTTGGGTAGAAACAGCAGTCCAGTCCACCAGCAGCAGAAAGGAGCTGTGCTATTCTTGTTTTCATCAACAAACATCTGATTTGCCACCTCAGTGAAAATTATTCAGTACTTAGACACTATTAACTTTTGTATGTCAGCCTTAAATCCACATTCAAGATGGCATAATGTAATTGAATTATTTTTATCTTTATGAAACTCAGTTGCTCATCCTTTCTTCTTTCATTCCTGATGAAATTATCCCAGAACTGGATGCCCAGGACACAAATAGTTATACTTGCTGTTTTAGGCACCTACTTGGGTGGAATTCAAGAATCTAAAGCTAGGGGACTTGATTTCCTCTAGTATACCACTTTCTCAGTATGATTCAGAATCATAAGGCAAATGCTTAAAATAAGCAGAGACTTTGTAAAAGCAGTCACATTGTGGGGTAGAAGACAGAGAGACCTGTGGAAACAAAAGGAAGTTGTTAAATTAAGGGAGAAGGAGGCTGAATTTGGCTAATATTTGTTCTCATGTATTCTGCAACTGTGAAATCACCTTTACTTTGAGAGAGACTGGTTGTTTTTTTGTTTGCCTCTGTCTTTCAAACCCATCTTACTTTTCCTGTTTCATAAAGGCTCTCCCAATTTAGGTCAGAAACCTGCTATTTGTTGCATGATGTGCACAGCATGTAGGTTCAGAATCTTGTGCCTAGCAATTAGGGGAAGGATTCAAGTGAACTTCAGGCCAGATCTGATGTAGGACTCACAATAATCACCTTTTTCCTCTGTGTCACTTTGCAACAGTGACAATCCAGTAGGCAGCTTCCATGTTCAGGTCTTGAGTTCAATGTCTCCTTCCTGAAGAAGCTTTTTAAAAAGGAAGACCTGACTTCTGGATTTAAATATGCTGCAGTAAGTTCTGGTACTGGAGTATTTTATGGAATGTTAGATTGCACTGAGCAAACTAACTCTTCAAAACTCTTGCCTCCTTTGTTTTCCTTCCCCACCCAAATCCTGCCATCGGTGCCTCTGCTCTTGCCACCCACTCAGCTGACTTGAGACAAAAAGATTGGATGCTCTCAGCTGTAAACACTTCATTAATGGCAGGCACTGCAGGGAAAATGCCACTTTGGAGTTTTAATAGTATTAAATTCTACTTCTTGGAAACAAAGGAAAGGCTTCTAATTTGCCTGGGCTACCACTTGCAGTTTTAAGGTCATTTAGTAAGCAGAGCATGTCTCACCACTTTTCAATCCAGGTGTGTGGTTTTAAGTCACAGCTAATCTCTCGTTGTCAGTGACACCTGTGGTTTTCCTCTGATAAATATTTGATTTGGAAAGAAAAGCACACAAGGTAACTCCCACTCTTTGTGACTCTAATTGGAAACCAAGTCTATCCATTTTTAATAGGAATGTGCTGCACTTAGCCCAGTCAGTCACCTTCTGGAGGGATCAGCTGCTGCTTTGCTGGTTCCTGCATTCCGTGTGGTTCCTGCATTTCAGAGCCAGTGGGTGCTTAGCACCTGTATAGGAGTTCAAAGAGCAGGAAATGTGACTCGAAATCCTATGGGACATTAGGTGGCTGAAGATATTGTAGGGACTTCTACTCCCATAGTATTCTGTGAAGGCTTTTTTATAGCAGGTTAGAGAGACAGAGAACAGTTTCATGTTTTCAAATGTTAAGTGATCTCTGTTTTATCAGTATCTGCCATGAGTGCAGAGAAAGTATTGATAGGAGTTAATATGTTGGTAGAAAATACTAATTATGTCTAAATTAATGAACTAAAATATTTTTAATGTGGCTTGGTAAAAAGGGAAACGCTCTGAAAACTCAGGGACAGAGAATATGGAAGCAGTTGGTGCTTTTTTTTACACCAGGTGTAAAAAAAAGTGCTTGTCCTAACACCTATCAAATATCTTCTAATTAGAAATGAACTTTTTTTTAACCAAGTGCAAAAACATCTGCCAGTTCTTCCTGGCACTTGTTTTTTTCTTTGTTTTAGACTCGTGCAGTCTTGTCATTTTAGTCATTCTGGTAGAAACTTGGGGGGTTGCTTCCTGTCTTGTTGAAATGTTATTATCCTGGGAGCAAGCAGTGATCAGTGTTGCTGTCATGGAAGCTGAATGAACAATTTGGAAAAAGATGCTCCTTTCACTTGTGGGAGCTTTCCAGGTGCTTGGCATGCAGATTGAGCAACTAACCTTTTTATGGCAGGCATCTTTTGGGGTTAAGCTGGGGGTGTGGTAGCATGGTAAGATAACTTGCCTGAAAGAGCATCTCCTCAGGCACTTCAGAGCCAGAAAAAACACCCCAAGTGTAAAGCCAGTGTCACCTGCACACTCTCAGTAACACCCTTCATAATCCTGAGAGGCTGCTGTCACCACACTGAAATGGTTTTTTGCATTTGCTGTCATAAAGCTATTAAAACATGACAAGTGAAGATGATGACTTGCATCATGAGGACTGATTATAATCTTTAAAGCATGAAATCTTCATACAGGTCATCCTTCTCTTAATTCCTCTTTCCACCTATGGCACATAGGCTGGCTCCTATGTTGAGATCACCTGGTTATTTTTAGAAACCCAGGTGGGAGAGTTTAGGACAGGTAATTATTAGCACGTGGGGCTGTCAAAAGACACAGGTGTTGCACAGTCACTGCCTGGGGCTTTGAAGCAGAACAAGGAGTTCAGCTGTACCTCAAGTGATGCTGAAAGAATGGGCTGCCAGCACATGAAACTGAGGCTGTCTCCTGTTTCATTCCTGGGGTTTTGAGGGCTGATGGCTGCTGCATCTTCTCAGTCACCCTTCTAGAAGCTGTTGCTGGTTCCCTTGAGCAGCAGCAGTTCCACAGGATCCCTAAGGAAGTCGCACACAGATGGAGATGGACACAGAATGCAGGTGGGAGACGGTGGAAGATGAGAGGAAACATTTCAGCCTTACTGCAGGAATTACTGCTTGAGACTTGTCTAAAGCCTTCTGCCCTGCTACCTTATGATAGCAAGAAATACTTGTGTTTAAAAGGAATGAGTAAGTGGCAAAAAAGTGTCTGACTTTATACAAGTGGGTTAAATAAAGCCCATTGCAGAGCCATTGTTGGCTTCCCATTGTTGGTAATGTTTGCACCTGGCTGAAAGAAGAGTAGAAAATGAAAGTTAAAAAGGAAGGTAGGTGATGAATCACTGCTCTTAAAATCTTTTTACTGCTGTCCTTTTCTTTAGGGTGGAAATTGTAACTGCCTTAGAGATCATGTTAGGGAAGTAAATACTTTACTGAATTATTGCAAACACTGATTTTTGCTCCTGCAGGAATTGGTTTTAGGTAACTGTAAAATTGCTGCAGGGTGATGTCTCAGGCTGTTGAATTCTGTTCTGCCAAAATGAAACTATCTGAGGGAAAATAAAAGGTACAAAGGCTGTAAGTGAAATTTGATTTTATTGCAGGTTTTGAACAACAGACTCCTGGCCACTGTCTGGGATGTCTTTGCACTAAAATAATTTGAATACACATGATAGGGATTGGTAGGCTCTGCTTGGATTTAACTGCAGTAACATTTTGAGCTGTGTGTGTTATTAAGCTTACTAGAAAAGCAATATTCAGTATTCTGAAGAAGTGGCATGCAATTACCCTTGATATGCACTCAGACTGTGACATCATCAAAGCAGATTTTCTGACACTGCTGTTCTTTTACTTCTTTTTCTTTGGATGACTGAAGATTAGTTGTTTGTTGGGAACTGAGAACCAGAGCCCAGGTCACTCTTACCTGGTAATTAACTTCTTAAGCAGAGTCTTGCCTCAGGGGACTGGTTGTAAGTGGTGCCTGCTACCAATGTTGTACTTTAAAAGTACTTGAGTAAATAATCTATAGAGGCAATACTTTTAAAATTCATTGAAGTTTAATACTTTGCAGACTAGATGTTGTATGGTGATATTTAGCTAGGCTGAACTGTGTTAAAATTAAACACTTTCTATCTCATTATTAAATAGCAGAATAAAATGCTAGTGCCAACTTCCAAATACAAACCATCCCCTCCAAATTACATGATTTTTTTGGGGTGTAAGTTCTACAAGCATGTATGTGTACACACACAAATGTATGTATGAGTGGCTTTCCAACGTCCATCTTTGTAGCAAAAGCCTAAATGTTGCAGTGCGAGGTGGACAAGAGGGTTTCCACAAGGAGCTGGAAGGTTTGTCATGTCCATTTCACCCTTACACGTGTATTGAATGCACTTTAGGGCCTTACAGTCCTGGGCTTGTTTAGTTACTAACAGAGAGCATGTGTTGTCAGTAAATTCTGCTCCAGGACAGTTGAGTTGTGAATAGAAAGGATTAGTAAAGAGTGTGAAAAATTAAAAACTATGGTATGAGAGCTATTGTTATGGATGCATTAAGAGGTGTGGACTGTAGTTTGTTTCCTGTTGGGGTTGGAAGCTTGACAATTGGAAAATGAACTTGCTGAGAGACTGTGTCAGAGCTTAAAAGTGCTCTTTGCAAACGCTTCAGCAGCTGGCAAGAAATGGAAAGGTCAAAGTTGAGGAGTAGGTTCAGCTGCTTTGCATGAAAGGCACTTTCCTCCTGCCAGTTAATGAGAACAACCTGGGACCTTGTAACTGCACACATTTGAGGGGATAAAAAAAAAGCCCTTTCGTTTTCCTACAGCTCTGTAGGAGTTGTGTTCTAGAGTTAGTTTTTAAAGCCAGCTGGAATGCAGAGCTAAGCAGTGGTCGAGGGAATGTGCTGGTACCCTGTTAATAACAATATTGCAGATGCTGTTGCTCTGGTGTGGTTTTTTTTGGAGTGACAGCTCATTTAAAAAGGGAGGATCAGCCAAAAGAGGAGGTTTCCCCGCGGGGCTGGGCACTGGGCTGGTGTTGCAGGCAGACCTTGCGTGATGCGGCCCTGGAGGAGAGGGAATGTGGGAATTCCTGGAGGCAGTTGCAAGGTGCTCAAGTTCCTGCAGCATCTCCCTGAGCCCTGGTTGTTCTGGAGTCTCTCAAGGCTTCCATGGTCAACTCTGAAGCCTGGGGGTGGAACTGTCAAACAGGCCAGGCCTGATCCTGCTGCTGTTGATTCCAAACCCAGGAGCACCAAGGGAAGGAGCAAAGTGAATTCCCTGTGGAAACAGATGTTGCATCAAGGAGAAACTGAATGGCAAAACCAACTCCTGTCACTGATTCAAGGCCAGGCTGGATGGGCCTTTGAGCAAACTGCTGCAGTGGGAGGTGGCCCTGCCCACGGCAGGGGGCTGGAATGGGATCATCCCTGAGGTCCCTCCCAATCCAAACCATTCCACCATCCTTGTGCACTATTACACTTCACAGGTAAGAGGAGTGTTCTGATTAAAGAGACGTTTCCTGAAAGGAAGAAAGATGCCTAAACAGCCAAACCACCCAGCTCAGATGTCTTTTGAAGTTGGCCAATTAAAGCTACACAGCAGCAGATGATTTAATTTAAACTTCAATTCTAAAAGCAGCACATTTTGCTTCAAGAACCACAAGCTCTCTATAGGAGAGAACTTTGCACAAGTGAAGTCTGCAGTGCTTGCTGGGTCGTTTGGGTGCCAACAGCAATCAAATTATGGCAAAATGGGGCTTCCTCTGGGATCATTTGCTTGGCCAAGAAGTCAAGATCATTAAGCCTCAGTTGGACTTCTCATAACTCCTCTATAACTCCTTTATAGCTCCTTGGAGTTGTACATACAGAAGTTTTTGAGTGTCCAGATAGTCAAAAATATGTGTAAAATATGCAACAGAGGAGTGGCATCTCAGAGGTTCTGAACTGATTGTTTGTTTTTTCTTGTTTTTAATTATTTTAACCTTTCTGCTATTCTAACCTTTGCAGTGGTCACTCATGCAACACTAATTGATATGAAATCCTAGTTTTGTTTATTTAATTGTATCACTTAATAATAGAATCTTGTACCAGGGATTGCAGAGTGAGCAATGAATGAGTATAACTAAAAAAAAATAAACTTTCAAGTTTAAGAGGTTTTAAGCCAAAATCCACCCAAATTCTTTAGTCAAGATTTTTCCACTTTTATTAAGTCTGGACAGTTGCTCTGTGTGTGTTAATTTTATATTTAATTCAGTCTGGGAGGGAGAACCTTGGCTGGACGCAGCTCACAGTGACAAAAGCTGCGAAAGCCCAGAAAATCAGGCTGTAACCAGAATCTTCTTGTGCCCAGTGGTGAATTCTGGTGGGAGAGGCTTTGGGACACTGTAGCCTCAGCACACCATGTGAGTAACCATTCCTTCCTTGTGTGGTTCCCTCCTGCCTGTAACAATGAAAATATTGGAGACTGCTTGGATTTTTAACTCCTCACAGTCCTAAATCCAGCATCCTTCCTGCAGGCTGAGAGAGGGTCTGAAGCTGCAGGAACCTTTTGCTTTGCTTTCCTGCTGCCTGGGAGCAGTTCAGGTTGCCAAAGACTTTAAGCCCACAGAGGACCTCTAACATTGCAGGTAGAAATATTGGGGTGTGGTTTGTTTGTTTGTTTGGGGATTTTGTGTATTCTTTTTATTATTTTTTAAAATTTTTTTTCCTGCTTAGGTTACTCTGGAGGTAAAGTTGTGCCTCACTGAAGTTTGTGCTGTTTTCCTATCCTACCCCATTTTCACTCATCCACCTGCCCACACACACAAATGTACCAACTCAAGCTTTCTGTGCCGAGGCTTTTTTGTTTTAAATTATTTTTTTGTTTGCATGAAAAGATACCAAAAACTACAGTTTACCCTGACCCTTGCTCTAGAGAAAGTAGAGAGTTCCTAAACCATGAATTAGTCATGGAACCCCATACATATTACATTAGAGCAAGGAACAGTGCAGAAAGTGGTGTGTGCTAATTCAATACAGACCAGCACAGAGTGGCACAAAACTACAGCACTCTGCAGTATTTGTGATCTGCAGTATTTGTGATCTGCAGTTCCGAGGGCTTGACATGGCACTTTCCTACATAAAAAGGGTTGCATTGTGCACAAAGTTGTGAAAGAAACACTGCTATTCAGGGTGTTTCAGCTGGGGGTTTTTTTCTGCAGGGAGTTAGTATTTGCTGTCAACTTTGTTGTGTAGCTGGTTTTTCTTTGGCTTTTTTTATTTTTTCAGAACTGGCCAAAGCTCTTGCATGATCAGCACAGTGCTGCTCACAACTCTGTGGCCAGCACCCACGGCCATGAGGTCTTGCACAGAATTTGTAGGTGGTTTAATTCTGTCTCCTGTTCACATCAAATTAAGAGCAAAGCTTGTCCAGTTTAAATTAACATTGTGTCTGACTTGGTTGAATTCACGTGTCTTTGAGCCAGGAATAAACGTGGTGACCAATTTCCTCGTGCCACTATGTCAGAAATTAATGTCCTCAACAAAGAGGGCTGGCATTAAAACTTGCCTGCCTGCCTGAGGAGGCCTCCATTGCAGAGTTCTGTAAAGAATTCTGTGGTTTTAGCTGCTGCTGATGGTGTGAATGTCTGATATCTGCTGATGAAAGGCAAAAGCCTTCCTGTCTTGGAGCCTGGTGTGGTTTCTGTGGTGCTCTGTGACGTCAGTCAGGGGCCTCCAGCTCTTGGCTGAATTGCTCAAGAGACATTCTACTTCAGTTTTCCACCCACTGCAGTTTCATGTCAGCCCTGAAACTCCTTTAAATCCATTTTCTTACACTTTTAAGACTCTTCTGGTGGGGTGGCTGTACATCCATGCCTCTGCTTCACAGCTTGCATGATCATATTACTTACAAACAAACAAAGGGGGTTTTCGATTTTTCTACAGATTTAGCTTTTTTGCTTTCACTCTTTTTGCCTCTTCCCTTCCCAATTATTTTTTCAAAGGCTTCAGTTGTGTTTGCACATTCAAAGTACTGAATAATTTTAAGGCAGAACTCTCATTTCCTCCTCATTATTTATATCTACACCAACGGTTGCAGAGACAGGGAATCCCCTTGGTTTCAAAACAAAAGTTTTCTACTTCCCCTCACTCTCCCTGCTGTGGTATTCACTGCAGCACAACGTCTGTTCCCTAAAGGAAAGAACCAGAGTTTCATTGCTGGTAATACCTGAGCCACAAGGCTCCTGTGGCAGCAGGTATTGCAGGTGGCTGCAGTGGAAGAAGCTGCTTATGAGCAGGAGTCTGGTTATGAAAGTGAAAAAACAGGAATCCGGCTGGAGAATTCAAAGCTATCCACAGCTTAAACCCAAATGATTTTGTGTCAGTGCATCTACTGGTACAAGGGTGAATCCTACTTAGGTTTGCTGTGGGTTTGCAAATTCCTGCCCCTTGTGCCCTCAGCATTGAGAATGACCCCAAAATGGGCAAACCCAGACAAAAACCCTGCAACAAGCTCTGTGCTGGGCGTGTGTCACTGATGTTCATCACGTGGTTCCTCATTATGGTTAGAGAACTTTGCAGATTTCTCAGTTTTCCTTAAGCTTTCTCTGCAACCACGAAAACAGAGTGAAATTGATTTCTGCAGAGCCTTGAAATGATCGCGAACCAAACCTTTTGATATGGCTTTAAACATCTCATCGTGTTTGAATCAGTTCTGTCTTGCAGTACAGAGGAAAAAGGATTTGTGTTGATTTTTACAGCTGCTGGCGTGGCTGGCTGCTGATAACCAAAAGATGGGATGTTAATAACCCTCCTCGGTGCAGAACTGGTGCTGTTCTGCCATCTGATGGCAGAGCTGGAACAGGACAACGCTCCTGCCTTTTCCAGCGCAGGTTACTGTGGGTGTATCCCACAGTATCCCACTGGCAGGATAAATGTCAGTGCAGGGGATCCTGCTACTGGCTGCATTTTAATTGAAAATGAAGGAAATACCCCATCCTTGTTCATTTATCCTGGTTGGCCTGGCTCTCCCCATCTCTCTGGAATGGCTTGCTCTTTGTGCCTGGGCTGCCTTTGCTTCCCACACTCTCACATTGCTCTGGGAGCATCAGGAGCAGAAAACAAAGTTCTGATTTTAACTTTTCTGCAGTTCCCCCCTCTGTTTCTCTTGTTCTCTGTGTCTCCATTTCCACGTTTAAAAATGGGAACTGCATATCTTGCAATCTTGTACAAACCCAAACCCACTCCCTAGGTTCCAGCCTGGAAATACCCCAAATTTCAAAAGTTTAAAATCGACCTTTCTACAGTTTTGGCACAACATAAATAGCTTTATGACCGTGCTACTTCTTCACTCTTCTCTCCTCCTTTCTGGCTTGTTCTCCCAGTAGCTGAGGGCTGTGAGCCTGCTCTTGATTGCATGTGATTGTGGGTCCTGAAAATAAGTGATTTAGCCATGGAGACCGAGCCTGGAAGAGAGCAAAGAGACCGTGGGCCAGTTTCCTGTACCAGGGGAAGCTGATGTCACTTGGCTAATCAAGAGCAAATACATGGATTACTCCTGGACTTCCTTCTCCTGGACTTTGAAGCTAGTTGGAGAGGTCATTCATCTCTTCCTACTCTTTGGACCCAGCTCCATATCCCGGCAAGGCAGAGGGACCCACTGTGAAACAGAGGCTGTGCAGGGACACCTGGAGTCACCTGGAGTTCTCTCCTTTCCTCTCCTATTCTTGATGTGACGTGAAGTGCAGACATGACTGACAGCATAGACAGGCTGATGTGATATATTCTTGTTTTAAGTATGTTTCTGAAAAAATCTGCAAGGATTCATCTCACTGCTGCCTGCCCGAGATGGTGTATTTATGTATTTTGTGCGTGTTCTGTAAGCATTATGATACTGTAAATCCTTACCCATGTTAAAAGCAGGCATTGAAATGTATTCACTGTGCTCTCCAAAAAATCAGGTGATGTACTGGATTTACTATTTTTTTTATTTCTATTTACCTTGAGGAGCTGCCACTGTGCTATTAAGACTTTGCATTTCACAAAATATTCCCAAGGGGAGTAAGCTGGGAGTTAAGTGCCCAACTTGCTTCTGACTGTTGCTGATTTGTTTAATCCATATGCCAAATCTTAGCTGAAAATCATTAGTATTGATCTGTCCTTACAAAGCTTTTTGAGATGTTCAGGTCAAACATTTAAGATAAGCACAGTTTTATTCCCTCTGTGTTCCTTCATTTGTCCTTTCCCAATTAATCAGTTCAAGGCTGGACTCCATCCGAGGGAAGCTTTGGCTGATACTTCAATGCCCTGTGCTCTTTATAGCCTGCAGCATTTCTGCATTTGTTGACATTGTCACCTTGCTTGGTTTTGGTCTTTTTTGCTTTGAAAGGTAGAATTTCTGTCCAGGAAAAGCCTTAGTTACAAAAGGAAAATTGCTCATCACAGATGTAAGTAACTGAGCCTGTATCTATAATTCCCCTATATTGGAAAATGGAAAAATGGAGCTGCAGTGAAAAGTGGGAAAAGGACAGCAGGTGCTGTTTCTTTTAATGCTTGGTTGACAGTTATTTTTGGCTGGTACATCAACTATTGAGCATTGCAGGATGAAAAAGTGCATTTTGTGTTAAAATTGTGCTGCCTTTTTTTTTTTTTTTTTCACAAGAGGCTCAACTAGATCTTGATGTGTATCCAAAATCCTGAGTTAAAGAGACCAAATGTTCTGGGAAACAGTGTCTTGGGGGGTTTCTATGGGTTATGATTGCCCCAAGTGCTCCTTGGGACATTCCTGCCATTGTGCACTTTGCTGTGTGCCCTGACAGGCCAGCTGAAGAATTTAGGAGGATATAGAGAGCTGAAGTGAAAACATTATCAAAAGCCAACCTTTCAGTTTTACCGCTCCCTCTGAGTCCTTGCTTGAGCTAATTGGAGGCAATAAAATATACTCAGTGTCTCTCTGAGGCAAAAACCCTCAGACATTTCAGTTTTGGGACAGGCTGTGATGGGAACACAGCGAGGGAGGAAGTGTTCAAAGTCTCACAAAGTCCTCTGCATCCAAGGGAATGGGATCTATGAGGCTGACTAATACATGGAAGGATGTGGAGCAGCCCTAAGCTGTGCAGAGGTGGGAGCAACTTTCCTCTTTAAACCCCAGAGTTACTGGGTGGCTTTTAACTTCTGCTGTGCTGCTAAAAGCCTATAAAGATACTCTGCCCTTTTGGGCATCTTCACCTCCAAAGAAAAGGGATTTCGTCACCCCTGGATTGTGACAGGTGGTACCTTCACATTCCAGAGCCCCTGGCTGAGGCACATTTGCTCACCAGAACCAGGCAGGAGCTTGAAACACAAGCTTGTCACAAAACTTGGAACAGAACTGAAAATTCTGGGTCTGCTCTCAGGGCAGTGCTGTGTCTAAAACAGCCTGGCTGAAGTTTCAGGATGGATTTTGATGCTTTAAATTGTATGTGGGGGTTACATTTTGAAAGGAATGGGCTGTTATGTCTAGGGCATAGATTCATTCCTTTGCAATTTTTGGTTAAAAGCTTTGGTCAAGAAACCAATCCAGCTCAAAAAGCAAATCCAGCTACATAAAACAAGCTCGGGTCTCCACACAGCCTGGCCAGGGCTGAGACTGGCATGAGGAGAATGGCAGCAGCACTTCCATGGGAGATGGGGCATGGTGATGATGCCCTCTTGGCATCACCAACACTTTGGGTTGGTTTAAAGCCATCAGGAATCTGCAGGCACTGTGAGAACCCACATCAGTTGCTTTGGATCATTTGTGAAGGATTTACCTCATGGTTTTCGGCTGTCAGTTTGTCTTTGGTATAGAAACAGGCACTTGTCAGCACCGTTTTTATTAATAAATGGAATTAAATAGATGGAATTCAAAACTATGCCGGCTTAAAACTTTTATCTCTGACCTTTTTAGAAATACTTCTTTTCTTAATTTTCAGGCAAACAGTTTGCTCCCCAAAAAAGGCTTGGGTGACTGGAAAATCGTGGATGTGAATCTTTCTGAAAAATGAGCTGATAGCCCAGTGAGAATTGTTACTGCAAAGTTTTAGTTTGCAGGTCTTTTTTTGCAATTTTTACCCAAACCTAGCTATAATCCTAAACTAGAAGACCAAATTCATGTGGAAATATTGAGCTGAAATCTTGTAGTTTGTCTTTTGCAAGTCAGGTATATTTCTCAGTGATCTCTGCTGGTCTAAAAAAGTACATGAATCCCAAAAACGTGACTCCCAAGTGAAGGTGTAGCAAGTTCTGCTTTCAGATGTGACTTTATTTGTACAGAGGAAAAAACATAGTTGCGAATTGCAGAGGTACCTAATGTTATGATCTGATGAACTGAGAATCCCTAATTCCCTCAGCTTTTCCATTTATTGATCTTTGAAGTAACGTGAAGGCTCTGCCTGAAAAAGGTGAATGCCAAGCCCCCCTCTCTCATTGTGAGGGTGGATGGTGGCTTTTAATTCATACTAAAACTAAGGTGAGTTTTTGCTGGTGCCATTCAGAATCTTTCATGAGTTTTTGGGGAAATGGTCAGCAATAATGGGCTTACCTTGAGAATTAGAATTGATAATTTTTTTTGTTACAGCAAACTTGGAGTCATTGAACTTACAATAGGTTGAAACTGGTGAAAAATAAGTTTGTTGGAAGATCAAAATTCCTGCCAAACTATCCAAACATAAACACATTAAGTCCATGTCAAAACTAGTCTGCTTTCAGTTAAGAACTATTGGATTCAGAAGTATAGTACATGAATTATAAGATGTATGAAGCTTAGTATTTCAAGACATTATATCTTGTTTAGAATATGATATCATTGATTTTATTGAGCTTAGAGGTTTCCCAGTTTCCCAGTGACCTTGCAGACTGTTAGGATGTGACCAGTGACCCTCAAAAGCACAGCTCATTGTATTTAAATAAACCAAACCCAACAAAAACCAATCCCATTAAAATCTTGTTTTTCTACTGATCTTCTAATCAATTACTAACGAGCCTTTGCTGCTCGTTGTACTCTCCACCCCTTGTTCCCTCTTCTCTTAAATGTCACATTGTCAGTGGGTGGATACATTTTTCACCTTTCTTCCTCCTTGGACAGGAGCAGCAACATGAAGAGACTTTTCTAGCAAGAATTAAACTTTCTCTGTCCTGCAGTTGGGCCATCTCAGTGGTCAGCACAGCCTGTGTTCCCTCCCACCAGCCCTTGACTCCTGTAAAACCGTTCAAAGCCAGCAGAAAAAGCAACTGGAGGGCTCTGATGATGGGCATTATCAATATTCTTTGCTTTCTCTTGGTCTTAAACTTACTAGGATGTGTGCATGTTTATTTTTAATGCCCTCATAGCAAGGAGCAGCTGTGCACGTTTCTACAGCACAGAGCACACTTTGATTTACAAGCATTTACTTCTCCCAGTGAACAGCAAAAGAAGGGACAGCCCAGGCTGACTGGCATTAATTTCATTAATTTCATTATTTGAGGGCCAGCAGGAGCAGGCTCTGCCTGCTAAAACACAGTTTGTTTGGGACAGTTCTTGATTTAATGACTTTGTTTTTCTTACTACAAAGGTTTGGGACACAGAGCCAGCTCTGCACTGAGATTCAGAGCAAAGGCATGGTGGATGGAGATCAAGTGGTAAGATTTGACATTTGTTTGTGGCCAGGAATGCTGCTGGCAGAGCTGCCTGCCAAAGCTGCCAGTTCTAGGGGCAAGAGCAGCTCCCTGGTGTGTGGGAGATGCCTCTGTCTCACCAGAGGATAAAGGAAACAGCTTCAGGAGACCTGTAAGTAGGTAGCAGAGGAGGAGAACACAGAGTAACAGGATGAGAAGGCCTCCCCTTCTGTTCTGCCATCCCAGGTAAGGTGCAGAATGTGCCCCTCTGTGCTTTTCCTGTCTGACCCTCTTTGGTGCTGCACAGAAAGTGATGCCTCTCTGTGAGGAATTGGAATGTGCTGATGGTTTTCCATCTGCCCATGGGCAGGATGTTTCTATTCCACACCAGTGGCTCCTGCAACATCACTCATGACCACAGAGATTGTTTATTCTTTTTTTTATGCCATCCTGTTGTGGATGAGTGCAGAGCTCTGCTGTACACAGACCCCACGGCTTGGGGGTCTGGAGGGTTTGTTTTGTCCCTGCAAAATACAAATGTATCCCTGAAAGAAAGCAGCTTCCGAAATTTTTAATTAGAGCTGGAATCATGTTGGTGGTATAGGTTTCAGACGTTGCAGAAATGGAGATTTCCTCAGGACTGGTAGGAAAACTGCACTCATAATAAATTCTACATCTATAACAGAAAAAAAACACATATGCAACTCAAAGTTTCTAGGACAGGGTTTATATTCCATTCTTATCAAACTGTATATTCAGAGTAAAAGTTGGGGTTTGCTATCCTTTGACTGGCAGGAGAAAGAATGAAAAACTAGAATTGAATAAACACATAAATGATTGTTGGGGTGGTCACTGATGGTGGATTGGGGGGGATTTATTGGGAAACCCTTGGCCAAACAGTAAAACACCGAGCATGCTGCCAACAACATTATAAACGTGTGGTGTGTTTCTCAGGTCTGTAATATTGGCTAAATATAAAGTGTTCAGGAAACAAAAAGTGTTGCCTCCTCAAGAGCTGTCAAAATTCTTGGGGCAAATAGCAACTGATATTCTCTTCATGTGAGTCCTATTTCCATGTGTAGACCTGCCTGGGTAAGTGTTGCTAGCAAAGCATGCCATGGTAAATTCATTTTGCCTCAAAAAATAAAGTTTCAGAGAGGATTTCAGTATTTTACAGCAAAGACTTCAGTGATGGTGTGTAGAAGAATTATGCCTTTTTAAATTTGGAAAACTCATCAGTGGAGATAAGTGCTTTGTGGCTGTATTGATAAGTGACTTCTCCTTCAATGAGTTGGTGTTGCCCTGCAGGGCAGGGTTTGGGCCTGGATTTCCCTCCCTGTGTCACAGACTCCCCGTGTTTTCACTCAGCCCCAGGATGTGCCTTTCCCCCAGCGAGCTGCTGGGGCTGCTCTGAGTTACAGAGCTCTGTGCTGTGCCAGCTGCTCTCCAGAAAGGTAAGAGGGAAATTTCACATCTTTTTCAACAGTTTTAGGTCCTGGTGGTTCTGCTCTGAGGCAGTGACAAGCTTGTGAGGCAGTGCTGAAATCGAGAAGCTGCACTGGTTTCACCCCCTAAGTTATCCATATGGAAGTTTTCTTTCCATGAGTAATTCTTAGGAAACTTTTGCCTGATTCCTTGACGATTCAGAACAAATAATGTTAAATGTGATTTATTATTAAATAAATAAAATTAAATACTTTCAAATTTGCAGCAAAGTCATGATTTATCATGATACCCATGGGGTACAAACAGAACACAGCAGATCCTCCCTTTCCTTGTCTTATATCTTAAAACACAGAGTATTCCTTTTTTGGAACAATTAATGATAGCAATTGTTCCTGCTTCCTTCATGAAGATTTATTAATTTATAGAAAACAAAAATGGAAACCAGCAGCCTGTAAAGCAGTCAGGAATCTCTTGGGATTAAAAATTGCAAAGCAAAGGGGCTTTTAGAGTTTGTCAAAACACAGATAATAAATTTTGGTATAATATTAATTAAAAAGTTAACTTATCACTTTTAAACTAATCTTGCATAGGAGAATAGAATTATTCAATGCTGAAAGAAAGAAAAAAAATATTTTGTCTATCTGATTTTTTCATTCATTTATTTATTTATTCCCATTTGCCAAGTACCAAATTCTTTCTGGCAAAACTTTTTTTAATGTTTCCTCTGTTTCCTCTTTCCCCTGTCCTTGTGTCTTTGCACAAGAGGCATGTGTAGTGATAATTAAGGAAGAATGGAAAAAATCAGATAAATGAACAGGCTCACTTCTACAGAAAGCTATTTTTATTTAAAAGCTGATGTATGTTGCAGAGTGTTTGAAGACAGTGAATATTTGGACTGTGGTGAATCATCTAGACTGGGCCTCAGGTGAGGGCCTGTGAGGCCTCAG
>JBBMKD010000216.1:6194967-6218727 GCA_037834095.1 Argya squamiceps | reverse complement strand
CCACACGATGGCAGCACCGCCGCACAGCTCGGCCCGGGGCCGGCACGGAGCCGAGGCAAAAAAAAGAACGGGGCCAAAAACGCTCTTCCAAACATCCTCGAAAACAAATGCCCCGAAAGACCCCCAAACCCAACCCCTACGAGAACCTCGCCCTCAACCAAATGGAAACCAAGAAACCCTACAGAATACTCTTTCAAACTATATAAATTCATTAACCTAACACATCAAACCCACAAAAATATAAAAGCTTGGTCAATCAGTAATCAGTAATCAGTACACACTAATCCCATCAGAATATATAAAAACAAAACCTTTTTCTATTACTAACATAACAAAGAAAGATCACAAAATTTAACTAGATTAAAAACTAAAATAAACCTACCTAAAAATACGTAGAAAACTTGTCCCATTATATCTAGCCGAAAAACCTCATACGTATTAGGCATAAACTTCCTCCTAAACAAATATTTCAAATACTCCCAAAAACTCAAATAAACATTTAAGGTAACTACTATAAAATCAAAAAACATTAAACAATCAAACACCTTGCCTAAACTATAAAAAACCCCATTTGAAATAAAACTTCTAAGAAAAGAAACCCAAACCAATCACCACCTCAACAATGCACCACCAACAATACCAAACAACTCAAAATACTATCATTCCCATCCACAAAGTAATCCATAAACTAAAAAAAATGAAAAATAATCAACAAAACCCACTCACCCTTCAACAATCACATTTAACCTATACACAAAGCTAGAAAAAAATAAATATTTTGCTATAAACTATGGTATCTTAAATAAAATAACTCCAGCATTAAGCACTACTGTACCAAACACATTAAAACTCCAGTACAAACTAAAATCCAAACCAACAAAATAATAACCTACATGGTTAACACTACTAATACATTTTTCTCCATTCCTCTAAAAAACCAAATACAAGCCTCCATTTACCTTCACCTAAAATAACATACAATACACCTAAAACTAACTAACTCAAAAATAAAAATACATCCTATCATCTACCATAACTTAATCCAAACTACACTGAAAAATTCCAACTCCACATTATCTACAATACATCAGCATCATAATATAAAAAACCATGACAACACAAATACTTAATGAAAAAAAATCCATCCAAATTCTCCCAAAAAACAATTTCACCATAATAAAAAAAACCCTACTAAAAAATCCAATTCCTAAAACTGAAAAAACAAAACAAACAATATCAAATTTCCTTCCAAAATCATCCAGAAAATCACATCTCCACCAACCAATAAAAAAAATCCCAAACATTTCTAAATACCATATACTTTAAAAAAATGCATATTCCTAAATACAGCCAAATTATAAACCCTCCGTAATTACCAAAAAACCCCCCAATTTCCAGTAAAATCCTAATCAACAACAAACCTTCACCCAAATCAAATACACTCATACAATAGCCCTTGACCCAATCAAAACAAAACTAAAAATAAAAAACATACTCCACTGTACAACCAAAATCCATAATTTGTCCTACAACCTTTAACAGAAAATATCTAACAAAACTCAAAATCAACCATTACAATTCTAAAATCAAAACTACAAAAAATCCAAAACCAATTACATCCCAACAACAAAAAAAGAATGCTTAACAACCTATAAAAAATCTAAACATCTCAAAAATAATCAATACTAAAATACAACTCCTCCTAACACCCTGACTACCAATACTAAAATAAATGTTCCAAATAAAAGTTCCCTCTATCCACCACACCACCAAATCCACATAAAACAAATAAATTACTCTCATCACAAAATGCACCCATATCAAAGATCTAAATTGCCCTCCCATCTTAAAAGTAATTACAAATTAACCCAAAAATAAAAACTTTAATATCACTAACAAAAAACCTTGAAGACAAATAACACAAACTAAAAAACTTCACCATACAACCACCAGCAAAAAACCCACACCACTCTTTTCACTCTAACAATTCTTACACTTTCATTTTTACAATTCTTATCATATCATAAAAATGAAATAGAAATAAAAAAGCAACCATTTAGAACAAATTACAAAAACTACTAACAATATCAAACCAACTCACTAAACTCAAAACCATCCAACTAACCCTAAACATTACTTAAAAAAACCCCAAAGCTCTACCCTTATACTAATTCATAAATAATAACCAATACCCCATAAAATAATTTTTAAAATAAAAAAGCTAATTAAAAACATAAAATCCCAATCCAAACTACTGAAACTTAAAAAATACCACTACCCAAATAAAAAATCTACCTATAAAAACCCACCATATTAATGCCCATGTCCCCAAAAATAAAACTAAAAAAACAATACAATAAATTATTAAAAACTACCTTAAAACCAGTAAATAAAAAACCCTTTCAAATATTAAAAACTGCATCTAACAAAAACCACCCAATTAATTAACACCCAAATCTCCACTTGCCAAACAAACCCTACCCAATCTGAACACTTACATACAATAAACAAAACCAAAACCCCAATGATACATATCAAAAGTCTATTCAAAATAACTATTTAAATTAAATACGCCTCAAATACAAACAAATGCATCCATAAGGTCTTTAGTCAAAAACCAAATTACACAGAGTAAATTATACAAAATAAATAATATGGAATAAAAACCACATATAAATACCACTATTTATTAAACAGCACTGCCTCTATCTATATTTAACTGTATATATATAAATGCATATGCAAAATTAAAATATATTAATTTGAGCATTAAGCTGACAATATAAAATAAAAAAAGTCCTAAAATGATATTATAATATATTACCCTCTACTTTATGGCCAAACATAAATTCTATAATTTTAAAATAAAAAAAAATTCTTTCAACACACAATTTATATACCATTCTCACATTGTCCCCCAAATTCTCTCTCAACTATATTGTCTAACACAAATAAGCAAAAAAAATCCCTTTTTTACCTAACCTCTCATTTATTAGCTAAAACAAAAAAAAATTGCCAAAACCATAACTTCTCCTTCTACAACTATTCAACTTCAATCCAAAAAAACAAACTATTACCAAAAAACCCCAAGCCACAGCCCAACTCCAAAAAAACCTAAACCACACCTGCAAAAACCCCTCTACATCTACTGATTTTTTCTACACAACAAAAAAAAATATTATCATCTAACATTATTAATTTTTTCCTTTTTTCCTAAGTACACCCTACTTATTAAAAAAAAAAATCACTTTTCCTCAAAAAAGATTTCCTTTAAAATGTATTTAAATAAATTCCTTGTATTAAAAACCACATTCACTTCAACACATTTCCTCCCAGTTTGTCTCAAGCAGACACTTTCTAAGGTGTGGATCCTGTTGTGGAGCACCAGAACCAAATGAATGTGCTCTGGCTCTGAAAACATCAGCGACACCAGTCCCTCACTCCTTGCTCTGTTACATGGAAATAGTAAACAGCATTACTCCTTTGTGCGTTCTAATATTGGATCTCACTTGTTTGTAGTCAGTAGAATCCAGCTCCTTGAAAAAAAATAAGAGAGGATCTGCCCTGAAGAAAGAAAATAAGGCATAATCCAATAAATATGTTTGAATTCCTTCTCTTAAGACATTATTTTCTCTTTTACTGGATTTTTCATCTTGCTCTGCTTTCTTCTTACATCTACAGCATCAAAAGAGAGTATGTGGATTTGTCTCTTGGGCAGAATATTAAGAACACAGCTGAAAGTGTGATACAAAGTCACTCCTCATCACAATTTCCTTCTCACATTGATGTGTAGCTGGGCCCAGGTAACATATTGTTCTTCAGCTGATAAGCAATTACGTGAAATTGCATGTGTTTATTATTCTTATCTAGGGAAAAAACAGTTAATTCATATATTCATGTAATTTAATTTCCCTTTTTCTTACATATGCTGGGAACTGTTATTTGTTCCTGGCATTTCCTATATAATTTTGAATCAAAATATCATAATGGGGAATCTGTCTTTTATTTCTGTCTTGCAAGATGAATACGACCCTGTGCCCCCCTTTAAGACTGTCTAATTTAGCAGGAAGCCTTTTCTTTGTGACTGTCAACATGGAGAAAGACAACACTGGTGTCTGTGGCAGACTGCACGATGAGCTCAAAATTGGCTCAAAGGAAAGTATTTGCTTCTAGAACACGTTTCTGAGACATTGTCATTAGCAGGACATAAAATTTTCCTGCTGCCCTGCGTGTCCCACAATGATTATTACAGCAGTTGCCATCTTATTCCCTAAGCCTAAACCAGTATAGAAAAACAACTTGAAAATTGTGATTGATAACACAGCGAATTGAAAGGTAGCATGTCTGCTCTCCTCATGTTTCAGTCTTCTGCTTTGATTTCTGTGAGAACCTTCTCCACTAGTGACAGGTAAATCCCCAAACTAATTTCCTTACTTTGTCTTCAGCTACATCATTGAAAACTAATCTTGTCTGGGTTTTATTTATGTTCAGGACTCCCCCTCCCCCATGAACTTGTGCTCAAGTAAATATTATATTGGTGGTTTCAATCTTGACCCTTTGTAACACTATGCAAGAAAACAGTTTCTTAACAATAACAAAAAATTAACTATGGGAACTCTTCAAGCAAAATATGTTCGTTTTACACATTGACAAGTCACACCTAAAAAGAAAAAAGTGTGTGTTTTAATTGTGCTTTGGTTTTTCAACTAAACCAGTATAGAGTCTCCACTTGCTCTACATCCTACTGCTGAAAGGAAAAGAAAGATGCAAAAACATATATGAAAGGGTGTTATTTCTGAATTTATTCAAATTCAGAGAAGGAGATAGGAATAAAGTCCTGATTGTTTTAGGAAGTTCGCTTAACTGATGGGTGTGTTTTTAATTTTGCATTTTTATATTTTACATTTTCCTCAGTACTTTTGGTTGGTTCAGGTGTTTAAGGAAAGGCTGGACGCGGCACTCAGTGCCATGGTCTGCTTGACGCGGTGGTGTCTGGTCACAGGTCGGCCTCGGTGACCTCAGAGGTCTTTTCCAATCTCATCCACTCTGTGAAATCAGGAATTTGACTCCCGGGCCAGCCTGACCTACCCGGGCTGAGTGGGAGTCCCGGTCGGTGCCCGGGTCCAGCCCCCGCCCTGCCCCAGGCGGGACCCGAGGAGGAGCCGGGAGGAGGAACCGGGAGGCGGAACCGGGAGGCGGAACCGGGAGGCGGAACCAGGACGAGGAAGGCGAGGCAGGAGCTGCGGGCCGGGGCTGAGCAGAGCGGGCGCGGCGGGAGCTGCGGGCGACCGGCCGCCATGGAGGCGCCTGCGGTGAGGGGCCGGGGCCGGGCTGGGGCCGTGCTCTCACCGCTCCCTGCCCTCACCGCCTGCCCTTGTCCTCCTCACAGGGAGCGCCTGTGGCCATCGCCGTGGCCGTGGTGGCGGCGTCCGCCCTGCTGCTGCTGCTGCTGCTCCGAGGGACGGCGCGGAGGCCGAGCGGCTCCGTCACGCTGCAGGACCCGCTCGCCAAGTACCCGCTGCGGCTGCTGGACAAGGAGGTGCCCGGGGCTCCGGGGACACGGGGCATCGGGGTCCGAGGCAGTAGGTCCGCTGGCCTGCGGGGGCTCGTGGCCGTGGGCTACCCCAGGGATCGAATCCGCAGAGCAGGGTGCAGAACCCTCCAAGGATGGCTGCGGCCCCCGCAGCCGCCCCGCGATGCACCCAGGGTAGAGCAGGGTGTGTAGAAGGGTTTATGCCGCGCTGCGAACTGTTGTTTCCCGGTGCTTTGCGTGTGTGAGTGCTGGCTGTCTTCCTCCCTCGGTTCCTGTCCTGGATGCACCCTGAGAAGCAAGCCCGGCAGCCTGAGCCTTCTGCACGCCCTGTGTTGCCCCGTCTTTGGCCGCAAGCATGAAACGTGCCTTGGGCACAGGGTTTCCTGATTTTATCTATGTAAAGGTGCTGTAGGGATTGTGAAGGCAGACAAAAGTCACTCCTTGTGGAAGTAAAGAGGAGAAAATTGCTTCTGAAACTCCTGGTTATTTCAACTTAATTTTTCAGAGCCATTTCTGTATCCTTTCCCAGCATTTGGCTTGCACGCTAACAAAGAGCAGGCTTGCTAAAGCGTATTGTGTTGAGTAGTTTGAAATTCAGAGTAGTGGTGATGCTGACCTCATTCTAACTTTGGTTTTTTAGGAAATCAGTCACGATACTAAGAAATTCAGATTTGGGCTACCCTCAACGAATCATATATTAGGATTACCTGTAGGTAAGTACTGTAAACACTTAATTACTTATATTTCGGGTTTCTCACAGTTCTTGGACTTCTGACTGTGAATTTAAGGCTCAGGAAAGCAAGGAGTTGAAAGCTGTATCTGAATGCTGCTGTCTCAGAAGGAAATGTCACGTTTCCCAGAGGGTTGTATTTCTGATCTTTTGTGAGTGCTTTGTCCAGTTGTGTGGTGTAGGGTTAGAAATGGAGCAGCGAAAGTGGACTGAGCCTGATGGAATTTGTCACCAGTCAGGATATAAGCCAGAGTGGTATCTGTTAAAGCTTTTTCATATTTCTTGTTTGCATTCTACTTCCATCTGATCCCCTCAGTCTATTAGCAATTGTCCTTATGCTTTTGGCAAATACAGTAACACTTGTAAAGGAGAAAGGGGACAACTCTGCTGCCTGGGAAGACACTGAAATATTTACAGCCTTTTCTGTGCATGCACTTACCTTTGAATTACACACATTTCCACGCTGCTTTATCTGGAGTTCCGTAGCACGAATTTCAGCCTAGGACTGGCCTTCTTTCCTGTACCCCCGAACACTGATGGCACTGAACCTTGGACCTTGAATCGATGATAAAAGCCTCTCTCCCTGATCTGCAGATGTGGCTCTGCACTGCTTGGCAGTTCCCTGTGCTGTATGGCAGGTGTCAGGGTCATCCTGTTCCATGTGAGCATGTCCTTGCATGCTGCTTGTTTTTCTCCAAACTCTCTTCTGGCTTGTATGGGAAACAGTAATGGAATTAACTAGACAAATGGTAAACCAACTGAGATGTGCTCTGCAGTGCTTGTGTTTATCCAGATTAATTCTTAAGAATTTAGGAATAAGATCCTGAAACTATACTACTTCCTTGGAGATTACTGCTCTGTGCTGAAAAAGGAGAAGGAACTGAATGTTTCATACAGCATTTATATGGCAAAGATTTTCTCTATGAAATTTGGATTTCTCACGAATCCAAAGATTGCGTGCATAGGAGGTTACAATACCTGCCTTTCCCTCTTGTCCTCTAGGGATGAAAAAAAAAAAATCCAATTTTAATCCTTTCTCCCCAGGCCAACATGTTTACCTTTCTGCAAAAATCGATGGGAATCTGGTGATTCGAGCCTATACCCCAGTTTCCAGTGATGAGACAAAAGGTTATGTTGATTTAATTATAAAGGTAAATTTTGTTTTCCTGTCATATGGGTAAGTTGCTAATTGGAAGGAGGGCAAGTACTTCATTTTACTGAAATGATTTGTTTTGATTTTGTCGTCAAGTTTCGTTCTCTTTCATTCAAATTTCATTTTAATCAGATCTCATATTTTTCAGATAGGGTGACTGCATGGCAGACAACTCATTTCACATTGCTCTTGAGTAGTAAGTTGTATCCTGTCTATCTGCTGTGTGGCACTGAGGGATGGCAGAGGGAGAGTAGAGGGAGAGGAGAATCACTTCCCTGGCAATACTTCAGGAATTTCTCTAATATCTTTTATTTGGCAGTGCATGTGTGGAAGTTGAGCAGAGTGCTTAATTAAAAAGTTCTGGGGGCTCCAAGTATCAGCTGCTTGTTATATAAAAGTCCTCATACCTTTTCTATGTAGCAGTCCCACGGGCAGCTCCACACAGCTCTTGGGGTCTGTCCATCTATGCCAGCAGCTGCTCTGTAGACTCAGTGCCTCAGCTCTCCTTCGCACAACGATGAGAGAAGTATGCCTGGTTCTAGCCACACTGACCTGGGACTCTGCTGTGCCTAGTACACAACTCCAGCTCTTTCTCTGCTGCGGTCTTCTCACTTTTTTATGCAGTTCTGGCTTGCTCCTTCCCATCCCCAGCATGGCTACCTCACCCTTTCTGTCCCTGGCACACCCTCCTGTCCCTCCTCAGAGCACAGCCAGCAGACTCCGACTGGCTCCCTCCCAGCTCACTCAATCTTTATCCCACCCTGAGCTGGGAGGGCAAGGCTGCTCCCACTCTTGGATAATTAACACAGCTGCAACATACCAAAGTCAAGGCTGCTCTCAGCACTATCTGTATCTGTCTCCCCACATGAATGGATGCTGATCTCTCCCTCTAGATGCCTATGCCTCTGCTAATGCTTACTGCAAACAGCTCTAAGCAAGTCAAGCAAGGGAAATCCTTTAAGATAGAGCATGCAGGATTATCTGATCCCAGGACTTCTGGATTTCCTAATCCTTTTTGATGGAGTTTGTCCTTAGGCAAAAATCCAGGCTTTTTTTTTCTTCATGCTACAAAGGTGGTGAATCATTATGAATTGCTTAATGCTTCTTACATGCTTTGAAAGTTGAAAAAGCTGTTGTGTGGTTTAGTGGGAGGGTTTTAGAAGGAAAAAATGCAGCAATGCTGTTTTCAGAAAAAGAGCAGCTACAAAAGTGGGGTGGCATAAGGCAATAGTGAAATGAGGGCAGCAGCCACATAATCTGCCTGCCACCCATCCCTGTTATCCTGGCTCTTTGCAGGGAGCAGAGGGACATGTGCCCAACAGCACTTTTTACTTACTTTGGCTGCTTCCTGTTGCAAGAGATAACTGAGAGCAAAGAATTGCCTCGATTTCTTTCTCAGGTGCTGAATTTCAGGATTGCGTTCTACAGTTTGCGATACTGTCTGCAGGAAAGTTAGTGGTTGGTAATGTGCAAATGATTGTTCTTACAGGTCTACCACAAAAATGTGAACCCCAAGTTTCCAGAAGGTGGGAAGATGTCCCAGTATCTAGATAACATGAAGATTGGAGATACCATTGATTTCAGAGGGCCAAATGGACTCCTTGTCTATAAGGGGACAGGTACTGTAACACGAAGGTGGGAGAGCAAAAGGGGGGTATTGATTATTTTCAGAGGTGCTTTATAAAACCTGACAACTGTAGAGAATCTTTTTCTTTAAAAGTGGAAAACAGGAAAAATCACCTCACTCGATCATGAGTGGTTTGAGCTGCCAGAGTTGTTATGATGGGAAAGAGTACTTTGTGTAAGGAGTAAGTGATAAGCGTCTTACTCCTGGGACTATAAAGCTGAAAAAATTGCTTTTGTATTATATGACTGAGAAGTCTGCACTGGAAATAAAATACCCCAGCTATACATGTGGAGGGAGGTGCTCCAGATGTTTCTTAAGCAAGTGAGATTATGGCTTAAAGTGCCCTCTGAGAATCTCAGTGCTCTTACTGGATAACCAGCTGCCTGAGGGCCAGCTCCATTTCATAATCAAACCAGGTCTGAGTTGACTGTGAGGAAATAAGCTCAGAGGAGTAATCCTCTTGGAGGATACAAGTGAAAGATTTTGCACTGAACTCGACTGAGAGGAGTTGTGCATTTAAGTCTCACCTCAGAGTGCTCAGCACTTCCCTGAATGCTGACCTCCTGTGATCAGCAATCTCCTGATGAATCTATCTTAGCAGAAGGGAGGGATGTCCAGATGATTTGTCTGTATTAATTGACCATCTCTAATAATTTCTTCCCAAGGAATTTGTATCCATGTTTGTTTGGAAGCTAATGTACCTACAGGTTTGGAATTTCTTCTAGGTACCTTTCTTATCAAGCCTAATAAGAAGACTGAAGCAGAGAAAAAGTTTGCAAAGCACCTGGGGATGATAGCTGGAGGAACAGGTAAAACTAATCCCCTCATATGGAGTGTCTAGAGAGTGAAAATGTCTTTGTGCATACATATGAGGACTATCACTGTACTTTAGTAGCAGAGTACTTACGTCTGCATTTCTTTTCATTAATTTCTTCTCATGGTGGCTACACTAAGGCATTCCAGTGGTTTGAGCTCAGTCCTGGGGAGTAGCAACCTGAAGGTTTGAATCATAATTTACCTTGTGACCTCAGAGAACTCACTTCATCAGTGACAAAAAATATTTTAACAGAGTGTCTTGAGGGTAAATGATGCAATGGAGAATCCTGAAGAGAAACGCCCTGCATACAAGAATTGTGGGTTTGTTTTAGAACTGTTTGTCATAATAGAAACCCCCAGTCTCCGCACTCCATGTGGATTAGAAATCCAGAGATGTGTAGCCCTGTGAAAACTGAGATCCCGTTGAAGGGTGAAGGGAGGCAGCCTTAATACTGAAACTGTAGCTATGAAAAGAATTACTTACTTTATAACCATTTTGGTTTTTAACAGGAATAACTCCTATGTTGCAGCTGATCCGTCAGATTACAAATGATCCTAAGGACTCCACAAAATGTTACCTCCTTTTTGCTAACCAGGTGAGTATTAGTATCTAATCTCTTTGTTCTTCTTTAATAGCCCACTAGTTTTTGCTGGCTTCTGAGCTTTTTAAACTGATGGCACATGTTTCATACTCTTTCACACTTAGGCATCTCCTCACAGTTTCACTGAATTCCTACATTAGGGAATAAACACTGTGATCAGACCCTGATCCCTCTGCTCATCTTAGTCCTTCACTGATTTCAAGGAAACAGGATTTGTTTCTACTAGTCTGTTTGTACAGTTAACCTTCACCACCCTGGCCCAGGGACATTTGCCAGGGCCAGGAACAAATCCAGCTCATTGAGATTTTAGCCTGGATTAAAAAGTTGTTCTAATTGCCATCTTTAGGACTGTGTGTTTAGGTGGCTGCTGAGTCTCACAGTTTGTTGTTCTTAGTCTCAGTTTACACAAGTCTGTAATGATAATAGCTGTCATGGAAGGGGCAAAATACCAAATTACTTTCTTAACTTCCATAATTTTTATCATTGCATTTTGTTGTGAATGGCAGATGAGCTCCCATCAGAGGGCTCCTGGGATGGTTTGGAGCTAAACAGCACTGTCATTTTGCAGACAGAAAATGATATATTGCTGAGAGATGAGCTAGAGGACATTGCCAAGAGGCATCCAGATCAGTTTGTGCTGTGGTACACACTGGACAGACCTCCAAAAGGTAGGGACACGTGGAAATGCCTTTGCTCATCCCTGTGCAACAGTCAGAGCTTCACTCTTGCTCATGGGGGCATCAGGGTAATGTCAAGTGTTCTCGTTGTTCCTATACTTTGAAACTCCTCAAAAAAAAATCTTACCCCACATCCTGTTTTAAAAAGGGATCTAAGCCAGGTGGGCCTTAAAAAGTGGGAGCTCACAATTAACCTCATTTGTGTCAGACGTGCTACTCAGTGCGTCTCGTCATGAATTTCAGTTTGGGAATTTTCATCAAAAGGTCAGCTCTGTTTTGGGCTATCTCCCAAATCAGGTTATGTTAGCATGCTGTTGGCATTAAATTGTTTAATACCTGCAAGTATTATGCACTTCCTTTTTTGTTTTGCAGCAGCTCCAGGTTAGATTCTGGTGAAACAGAGCTGCTATGTGTATGGATTAAGGCATCATTTTCCTACTTGGCTCACTTCAAATGGCAGATGCATTCAATAATACTACTGCTTGAAGTAGTTTAGCATTTCTTTCCTCTTTTAATTAGTTGTCTCTTATCACCAAACAGAGCTTTTGTTATCACTGAACTTTGTCATCTCACTGCTCCATCTAAAAAACAAAGTACAGGTCTCAATACCTCTCCCTGCCACTGGGTGACCCCTCTTCACTGGAAAAGCTGATTCACTCTTCCATTTTATTCCTACCTGCTCATTTCTTTTAAATTTTATAATTTATTGTTTTAAGACCTCCATGTCTTCTCAACCACATCCTTGTTATCTACACGCTTGTTGTCCCTGTGGAAGGGGATCACTAGGTTTGAGCTGAGTGAGAAATTTAACCTCTCCTGGCTTGCAGTGAAGGTGCCATAACTTGATTCTTCAGCTGCTTAATGAGGTTTAGAAAGGCTTGAGCCTGTACAGAGATTCAAAGTAATTGAATGAATTTCTTTGTTTCAGACTGGAAGTACAGCTCTGGTTTTGTCACTGCAGACATGCTGAAAGCCCACCTGCCTGCCCCTGGCAGTGAGACCCTCATTCTCATGTGTGGGCCACCACCAATGATTCAGTTTGCCTGTCAGCCCAACCTGGACAAGCTTGGCTACCCCAAGAGCAGCACATTTGCTTATTAACATTGATGTCACCTGATACTTTTTTTGGAAGTACTGCATATTTTTCTACAGGAACAGTTAACCTGCAACTGTGCAGCATTTGGTGTGTGTGTGTGTGTTTTTTAACCCCTTGATGTAATTTCTGTGGTTTATAACTTCATAATTACCTTTTGTGTTTTAATACTAAGAAATTGAGAAATCCTCTTGAATTTTCCTTGTAGGAGTCAGTCTGACCTCTGAAATTAGTATAAAACATTAATTCTGAGGAGAAAAAAATTAAGATGAGAGGTCATCCACATGAATTTGTGTTCAATCATTCCACAGTCAGCAAGCGAGAGGGAAACATTCAGAATTTATTCATAACAGTCAAAAAACAAGCATTTATACCAGTGTTGCTAACTAGGATTTCTTACTACATATATTTAAAAGAACAATCAATTGTTTTGTGGATTGACTATTCACAGCCAAATTAGCACAGCAACACACTTGAGTTGTAAATACAGCATTGAAAGAACTAGGAAATGTTGTGTTTGGAATATCCCAGGGCTGCTAGAGCATCCAGTCCCATTTGCAGTGCTGTAATAAGTCTGTTGGCTAATTGACCTGACAAAGTATTTCAAATGCCTGTGGTACCTGAGCTGGTCACTAGCACTGACTGCATTGCCAGGCTGGTACATTAATACCTTTTATTAAACATTAAACAGTGGTAGTTTGCTGATGCATAGACTTACTTCTCATTCTTCTGAGTTATCTTTTTTCCAGTTTGCGGTGATTGAAAAGAACCTGCCTTGATTTTACCACTGTGGACAGCCAAATCATGTGTTTATCTTCTTACACCTGACCACAGAGTGCAAGGTCTGTCTTGAGAGACTGGTGAAGTGAGGACCAGGATAGATCACCTGTAGAAAGGACCCCAGGTAGTTCTCAAAGAGCCCTTGCTGCATCCTGTGGCCAGCCCTGGAGTTTCGCTCTTATTTGGGAGGGTTGTGGGTGGCAGTGACCTGCCTTCAGGCTATATTAGAATCTAAAGCAACACCTGCAGCCAGCAAGGAGAGAGTAATGCAAACCAGCCCTATACAAAGTACTTTTCCTTACAATTAAGGAGATTTTTTTCTGGCATTTATCTGTTTACTAATAGAGCTTCTTAATAGCTCACTAATACAGGAGGTGCACATGTAACAGATGCCACAAGTAATTGCTGCTCTAAAGGTGACAGCTTCACCCCCAGACCCTCAAAAAGTGAGAGGCCATATTTCCCTCTGATGCAGTTCTGGCTAGCCCAGTACAACAGCAACAAATTTATTTTGTCAGGTGTTTTAAAGAAATAAATCTTTGTTTTATTCTGGTACTTTCCTGGTAGTCTCAGAGTTACCATTTCCTGCTGCAGTTGTTTTTCCCTTAGGTAAAGATTTGTGAACATGGCAGCTCGTCATCCTAATAAAAGCAAGGGCTTGGTGGACAGCATTATGTTCCATTCTTCCCATCCTACAGTGCACTGACTTGGATACAAACAGGGCAGGACAGGTGCCACCAAAAGGAAGGAGAGTTTGAAATCCTTTCTGGGGACCAGTCTGGCAAGACCACAGGAGTAGTGAGTGAGCCATTGCTGCTGCTCTCACCAGCATCCAGCTGAATTCCGGGTAGCTCAGATTAACCCCCATAATACAATTATGTATTAATGATTCCTGCACTACAAGTTCATTATAAAAATAAAAAATTACAAAAGGTCTTTCATGTAACAGTACATCACCATAGCACGTAAAAGACAACTGAATAAAAGGACAAGATGTTGGCTTTCCTGACTCTGGGTACGAGTCCCACTCCTCTCCCAACACTGTTTCCTGTTACATGGTGTGGGAAGCACAGAGCAGAATTACCTGTAACGTGTGGCTGTGCTGACAATAGGAAATGCTACGTGGGAGGTGGCAGTGACAGGAAAGAGGTGAAGCTTTCCTGCTGCACGGCCTCCAGCTGCTCCTGGCCACTCCTGCAGGCACCAGGTACCAGTCGTGTTCTTGGTCATGCTGAAGCATCATCTCCAGTCTTCAAAGGTCGGTGTTAAAAACCTGCTGTCATTCAGCATTTCATCCTGGCTCAGCAGCGTCTGAAAGAACAAGATGGGGAGGACTGAGGGTCTTTGGTGAGGGGCCTGTGCTCCCAGAGACCCAGCTGCAGGGAGAGCAGGCTCACAACACGGGGTGAGCACCATGCACAGTCAAAATGAATTCCTTCACCTTTAAATAACTTTTTTGCTTGGGGAAATTCTTAGAGATTTTGTGTCTGGCATGCAACTCAACTATATTTCATAATTCTTCATTATGCCTTCTGGTCACTTATTTTTTAATAAATTAGCTTCTATGGAATGATGAAGCAAAAGTGAGGTGTTTTGTTCTGCACAGAGTTTTAGCTCATGTAAATTTTCAAAAGTTTGTACCTCATTCCTAGCTGCTGTGACTTGAGGTGGTGGTTACCTTCAAAACCTTGGAAGAATTGTTTTCGTTTTGTCAGAGACAGCAGAGCTCGTGAAAACTTAAGAGAGGCCTAAATGAAGCTTAATTTCTAGAGCAATTTAAAAGCAGGGGGTTTTTCTGACTGGATGTCTCACCAGGCTGTAAAGAGATACTTAACAAGAGCCGAGACCCTCTTACTCTTCATTACCACCAGCAATGACCAACTTTCAGTGAGTTTTAGCAGAACACATTTGTGACTTTTGAACAAGAGAGGAATGAGTACGTACCGTGAGGTGGGTTATGCCTTGAGAAAGAGCCCCTATTTGCATTACTGTGCCTTCTGAGTGTTCCATCTGTAAAAGCAGTCAGCAACTAGTTCAAATCAGACAGCATGTGCAATTTTATTCATCCTACATGCAGCTTTGGGAGAGATCTGTGTGTGGACAAATGAATTTGGGGTGGGTTTAAAAGCTCCTTAACAACAATGCCTCTGTGCTACAAGGTATGTGAAAATGTGTTTAATGACAGGAAGAGTGGATCCTGATTAAGAGAGATTGATTCCATGAAACTTAGCCTCTGCTTCACAGAAAAAAAAGAAAAAGCTTAACTGATACTACCAATGAAAAGTAGTATTTTCCCAATGGTCTAACACTACTTGTATTTCTGGTACGCTTCTTTCACAGGCAAGAAGGCCTTGATACAGTCCCACTTCTTTTTACATAGAAATGTCACCAGTTCTTGGCATTGGGATTTCCTGCATGGGCCACATGCTCAGAAGTCATGCTTAGTAGACAGACCATGCCCCTAGACAGTGCAAAATCCAGTCTTTCTGTCATGCTTGAATAACTGCACAGTGCAAGTTCTTGGCTCAAAGTTAATGCATTCCCTCACAACTTTTAGCTGAGCAAGTGGACATCCAGGCTCACAGTCAGGGTTTGGTGTTCTCCCTGTTTAGGAGCAGTACATTGAAAAAGACCACGGTCAGCCAGTGAACATGAATGAGATGTTAGATGCACTAAACCATGCAAATGAAAAAATTACCTTCACAGTTAGTCTTTTCAACGTTGTGACCATTCTCTTATGAAGCTTAAACTGTTTTTATGTCACTGGAGAAAGGGCAGGTTACTCCAGCTGCCTCTGTGTTGCTCTTGTGTGTTGTCAAAGTTCACACAAGGCTCCAGGAGCATTCCGTTTTTCAGGGTTTACATCCCTTTACACAAGAGCAAAGTTGAAATAAAACGTGATGATTTTTAGTCTTCATAATTTCTCTGTGTGCTCTCTAGGCAGTTTCATTCACAAGTTCACTACTACATTACAAAAGTGAATTAACTATTGGTTTATTAATAATTTGTTCATTGCTGATGCATTGTCTTCACATATATTGTCTAAGCAGAACTACTCCCCACTGTACACCATGAAAGAAAAAATCAGTTGGATAATTACTTGTATTGTTAAAAAATACAACCTAGTTGTACTTAAATATAACTTGATAGCTTTGTATAAGTTTGTCCAAATGAATTTATTACATTAAAAACCACCCATAAAGATAATGAAAAAAATAGTGTGCCATACTAAAATTATGAAACCTGGAAGTACGAAAGTCTCATGTTTACTGCAACCGTGCCCTTGACTGACAAAATACCTTGATCTTCAGAGTGTAAAGGTGTCATAGTCCTGAAAAAGGGCTTGGGGATGGATGAGTTTATTATGATGTTGATTAAAAAAACCCCCAACATTCTTAGTCTGGAACTCTTTCCCATGTCCACAGCCAGTACTTTTCTCAGTGAGTTCATGCGGATGTAGCAAAGAGTTTGTTACAGGGGAACATTTGGTTATTTGCAAGCTTTGGAATGCATGGAGAGGATGAGATGAGCATGGCATCAGTCTGTCTGTCCCACCTGATCCAGTTCCCTGTCAGTGAAAGAACTAAGTCCTTTGTGGCCACCATAGTTTTTTGAAGTACCATTCGTAGCAGCTGGGCTTGTATCCATAGGACAAATGTAGTCTGTTGATTCGTCAAACTTCTTTTTCCTTAAGTTTCCAAAATGCGAAAATCCAAGTTTCTTTGGCTAAAATAAGGAGTCAACACAAGTAGTTTTGAGTAAGACAAGGTTGTTTTTTAAACATACAAAATACTCTCCTTTTTCATTTACTGCTATACCCTGGTCATTCAAGTATGTAGATTCTGAATCAACTACATTTGTTCTCAAATCGGAGTTACAGTGGATGATAAATGCATTTATATGATGTTCCTTCTAAGAAGAGAGGGAGCAGATTGCATGCTTATTTTTAGGACACGATTGAAACAGATACAAAGTAAAAGGTCTGGTATGCAGAATCAAGGTAGCACTCATAGAATTCACCTCTCCCTGCCCATGTTTGACAGCAGTGCCTACCCGAACTTTGGCAGTGGTGGTCAGAGGTGTGTATGCTGCTGATTCCATGATTTCTCTTTTTTCTTGTTGTGCCTCTGGCCCAATTAACACATTAAAATTGGTGGTGAGATGGCGGCGCAGGAGGGTCTTTTGGGGTGGGATATTCAGGAGCATGGCCAGCGTGTCACCATTGAAGCGAGGTTCGAGAATCTGGGAAAAGGGCAGGATGTTTACTTTTTATATAAATATTTGCAAACTACTACAGTGCTTAGCAGAAGATTTCTCACGAAGTACCTGTTCACATAGCTCACTCATAATACTGGGGTTTGAATGGGAAATACCTGAAAGGAGCCAAGAGAAAAAGCTGAGCATGATCAGGCAAATACGTGTTTATCATCAAACCATATGTTTGGGTTGAATAAGTTTCCTTTCAGAATTTTCTGCTCTACTCAGAGTACAACCTTAATCCTAGTACGATTTCTACCTCTGCATTTTTGCAAAAATTCTGCAGCAGTTAGAATCATGGTGTTTCAGAACCCTGACATTACTGAGCTGCAAATAGTTCTGAATGTTTTGAATGTAAAAAATGTTATTCCTGACTGCTGGGATTTCAGGGTGGTTATTTAGCATGGCTCAGAGTTCTGGTAAATCACTCAAAGAAACACTCAGTGATGCCTAGTCAAAAAGCAACTTTAGCACAGCACAGTTCAGGTTTCATTTTACGTGCTGCTGTCATACACTTGTGCACAGCTCAGCTTTGATTATAGCATGTTTTAGCTGTTCCTTTTTTATTTTAGTTTTCCTTTGTAACATGAAGATGCATGGGTCAGATAAAGAGGCTCCTTAGAAGGCCTAATCACGCTGTCATATTGCAGATGTGTTTGTTCCTGTCTGCTTGATGAACATCAGATAAAAGATGGTTTATATTGCAGCCTGTCCATTTTTAATCGTGCAATGGTAAATCCTTACGATCAGACCCCCGTGCACTCCGCTGCCTCGAAGGTTGGGCGCATATTCCGCCAGATCCACCGATCTGAGCCACTCCATCACCCTGTGGTTGGACCACTGCACCACGTCGGAAGGAGAGACGTTGTTCTGTTGGAGGGACCACAAAAGGTGATGACACCATAGCCTGGGAGTGCACAACTCGTATCTCAGTTCAGATAAAAACAGCCTCCCTCCTCTTCCTCCAAGGGCACTTGTTCTTCCCTGACTTGGGGATTGCTTCTCTTCAAGGCCCCTTTCAGGCAGTCTCTGATGACATGGCAGACCTGGTCTAGTACTGACAAAATCCCATGTGTTGCATCAAGAGTGCAACAGCAGTGATTACAGAGTACAGGGATAAAAAGGGAAGGTTTTGACAATTGACAGTGTTTAATGATAAGACAAAACTATACTGATCACGTAAGGGAAAAATCTTACAGATTTTAAAAATGAGGTCAGCCAAAACCAAATCATTCCAAATTATTCTCCTGGAAGATGAATTAACTTTTTTTCCCACTATGCAAATAACTTCTGAAGAAAAATGCATGAGATTCAACTACTAAGTAGCATAACTACTGCTTTAGGAGCAAGTCCCTAGATCACCGTACACTGCTGAATTTCTATCCCCTTTGGCGGGGACCAGGGAATTCGTGCTTCCTTAAAATAATTTATTTTAACATTCTTTTACCTCCTCAACTGGCCTCCTGCGTAGACAGTGGGGGTTGAAGCCGTTGATGTGCAGGACGTGAATGCACATTTAATACTCAGGTGATGCAGCTGACTGGTGACTTTCAGGAAGAGAAGGTCATTCTAGGAAGGAGAGAGACTTTTAGGGGGCACAGAACACACACCAAAACAGACACACTCCCCAAGAAGGAAGAGTTTAAGTTTGCTGTGTAGTTTTATATAACACTACAGTAACCGTGGTTTAGGAAAGATGAAAGTGTATACTTTAAAGAGGGTTCAGGTTTTGTTAGGGTGGAGATTTGGGCAGGGGGGTTCTGCTGGTGGTTTGTTGGGGTTTTTTTTTAACGTTGTACCATAGCAAGACCTGGTTAAAAAAAATGAAGGCAGGAATGTAGCCTGTTAAAGCAAATCCAGACTTGGATAATGGGAATGGGAAGAAAACACGGTGGCTGCGTGTGGTTCACGGTGTGCTGTGGATGTGGTCAGAGCTGTACCAATCATTGGATTTCCTGCTGTTACTTTGCTGAATGCTGTTGCTAACTTGGTGTGGAGAACAACGAGCTCCAGAGGTTACACATAATTCAGGTCATTTTACTTTTAATCGTTGAAAGAAGAACTTTGCAGAAGTTAGCCCTGACTTGTTTTATGGACCTTAGGAACAGATTCCATGCACTAGGCAGCACAAAGGAGTTATTACTGGCACCGATTCTGTCTCTCTCACAGATATTCTTTAACTGCTCACATTCAAAGGAAAATTTAAAAAGTGTTTGCTTATTCTGAAGTGAAAATTGGTAAAGCTGAGGAAAAAGTATTGTACTTACCACAGTCAAGTACTGCAACATCCTTCCATCTACTCTGGATTCATGAAACTGGTCCTTGTACTGAGGTAAACCAATGTCATCAAGCCATCCTGCAGATGTGAGAGCAATGAGAAACCAAATCCAGATCAGTGAGAATGAAGCCCTTCTCCACCTCTTGCCTGGCCGCTTTTGAGGCTTTCAGGTGGCTCATTCTCCCTATTCCCCTTTCCTGGGGACAGCCTCTTGCCAGCAGCCTGAAAGCAATTCCCACCAACCAGCTCTGTCCACAGCAGCCCTCTGATATTTGACATACAATGTGTGATGGAGGACAACTTCTGCAGCGTAACGGAGCTGTTCCTAGATTGAGCCTCCCCATTTAATTCCCTGCTGTCTGACAGAGTTCCCCATGGAAGAGCATACCACAAGCTGTATGTTTGGATGACAAGAACAACACAAAAATCCTCAATTCCTCTATGGTGAAACTTAGTGCTTTTTAAAAGATGTTTGGTAACTGCTTAAACACGAATCAGGCTGCTCTTTCATAGAGGTGGGAGAAATTCCTTCCCAAACAATTCCATGAGAGTCCAAACACTTACGTGTCACCCAGATATGATCAAGTTGTGCAGACTTCTCATCTTGTTTTGCATTTATAGCTTTAATGGCCAAAACCAATTTCTTCCTGTGCAGTGGATGCTTTATTCCCATTTCCTGCAACAAAAACCATCAACAAAGAGTTTCCCCTGCCTCTGGCTCCTTTCCTGTGAGGTAACTATGAAAATTGATACTGTGGATTTCAGAAAGATAGAGACAGGGGTTAGGAGGGACCTAGTTCAGGATCAGCAGGTAGAGAGAAGCAGTGATTACCTTTTCCATGTCCTGAGGTGTGGCAGTTAACAGCGTGTGGCCTGATGTCACCCACTGCCGGGCAAAAATCACATACTGGCCCAGGCCAAAGTCCTCAAGCCAGTTACAAACTCTTTCAGTGCTCCACTGAGCAAATGGGGCATTGTGATCACTGAAAAGCACAAGAAACATTGGGAAAATCTTAAGGAATAAATATCCATACTGGAAAGCTCATCCTGTGCCAGAGGCAGCACCACAGCACATCTGTTGTGCTGTTTTCTGGGGTGTCCTGGGAAGTTGGCAGCCCAGCCACAACCTTTGGCCGAACAGTTGCAGGGCAGATAAGAATTTCCCACTTTCTGTTTGAAAAGAGGGAAAAGCAAATTGCTGAATCCTCATCCTTATGCAGATGTGGAGGTAATTATTCTCCTTGTACTTTAACAGGGTGAAATTTTTGACACTTCAGCAAGCAGCTGGAGGGGTGCAGGCAGGGGAGATTCTCAGGATGGGTTTTGCTACCAGAGAAATTCCTTCCAGCTATTGTGGAATTCCACGTGGACCGAAGTGCTTGGGCAAACTCCCCAGGAGGAGGGTTTGGCTGCGGTGCACATTTAGCAGCAGCAGGCTGTGCCAGGGAGGGGAGGAGCCCTTACCTCTTCTGGCCTTTGGTGTCCTTGGATCGGGACAAGCGTGGCCCAGCCGTGGCCCGGAGGCCGCCCCTCCGAAACTCTGCCAGGCCCAGGTCGTCTGCAGGGAAGTTACCTGACTGAGTTCTTCGTATTCTTGCAAGACAAGAGTGCCACGACAGGGCTGTTAGCTGGTGACAGAGGCTGTCTGTCCTGCATGGAAACTACAGTGACAACTAACAGCTCTGCTAACCTCCCTGGAAACTGCAATTGCCACATGCCAGAGGCGGCTGAAGGAGTTCTAGGAAATTCAGTCTGGACCTAACTCTGGAGGGAAAAGAAAGAGCTCCGCAGAGCGGCAGTAACACTTTGCTCCAGTTAATAATCCAGACTTGGAAATGGCTGCTGTTACTGAAGCAGATCAAGTGGACACAGCTCAACTGTGCCCTGCTTTCTGTTCTGTTTTCTCTTATTTTTTTACCTGCTGTCTTTTGTAATGAACAACTTGCTACAATTTAATTTTTCATGGCTAATAAATCTGCTGGCATGCTAAATTAATAGCATTAAGATGACAGCAGTGCCTTATTTCTTTCACCAGCATGACACTGTGAACACTCCCAACAGTTTTTCCACCCCCCACTGTGTACATAAGGACACACCCAGGCAATCCCAGATCTGCTTCTGTGAAGCCCAAATTTTTGGTTATTCTTGCTTTAGATAATTTTAGATTTTGCTGGGAATTGGTTTCATTCTCAACTGAAATGCTTTGACAGTGAATTGAAAAAAACCCAAAACAACACGACCTTACTTTCCCCAGATTTTCTTGATCCCTTTTGGACTCTTTCTGTTTTCTGGAGACCATGGAGATTGTGGACCTGAATCCATTCCCGAAGAGAGAGGTGAAAGGTCATCCGAGACCACTGTACCATCCATGTTCTCTGTTTCTCCTGGGTTAAGAACAGTATTATAGTCACATTTTATACTAATTATTGATAAAAGTGTCATCTGGGAGGCTGATGTTTAAATGCAGGACATGATACAAAAGTACAGATACCTATAAAATTGTTCTTGTATTAAAAAAACCCAAAACAACACACGCTCACAGAAAGTGAAAAAACAGCTGGACATTTGATACAAAAAAGGTAAAATAATAAAACATTGGGTAAAATAATTTTCTTATTTCAGTCTTTTCTATTTAACTACATTATTTGAATTCATTTAAGGTCTTCTTGCCTGCTCTTAATACCTCAACTCCTCCATCAAAACCAGTGGGAATTTTTCTAAATTCAGTAAAAACAGAATGAAATCAGGAATAAGTGTCATAAAAAGAAACCCCATGTGAATGACACACAGCAGGAGCTATTACTTCATTTCAGTACTGCATGTAAGGAGTTCAGTCTAGAGGCCCAGCTGGGATTAGTATTTCATAGGGAAAGGGAGGGGGGAAGGAAAGAAAAAAAGGAAGCAGCAAAATGAGTATTAAAGTTGCATCTTGTTGGGATACAGTACCTAGCACGGGTGCACTGACACTCCTGATGCGATCTTCAGTCATCCCAAGAAGCAGAAAGCCAGATGGAGAAGCAAAGAAGATACAAAACACCAGCAAAATGAAGTTACAGAAGGGCAAAGTAGTTAAGCTAAGCATTAAAAGCAGAAACAAAAAGAAAAAGAAGCAGTTATGCTCAATGTGGAAGTGAATATGCACTGGTGTGCACAAGGCCCAGGAACTCTGTACAGATCACCTTAAATAGGTAGGGATGAAAATGGATCTGTTTGGGCTTTCCTAACTATTCTTGAAAAGTTCTAGTTCTTAAAGCAGAGACTACAGAGCTCTACAAAGCCCGCAGAGTATCTGAAATGAAGCAATGGTTAAGATTACATCAAATTGCTCTGAAATACAGAATTAGAGGTGGAATGAATTTACTGCACATGCAAGAAACAAACCAACCTGCTGAAAAAAGTTCTCTTAACTCAGTGTATTTAAGAAGCCATTGCTTGTTTCTAGAAAAAGAACATTTTCCTTTACAAGCTCACCCACCCTTGGATAATCCTGCAGTTAAAGACACTACATGCATTGCCTACAAAGTTACCGTCCCAAAAAAGCTCTTTCAAAACCCCTAAACAACCACAACCTATTGCAACCTTGAAATAGCAGTGTGCTAGCAGCTTTATGGACCAGGAGGCCTTAAACCAACTCCCACCAGAGCAAAAAAGAAATTACAGACAAAGCAAAAAAAAAACCCCACTGTAACTTAAAGTGTAGGAAGACTTCAGAATCACAAGGGATACTCTTGTGCCTGAGCTTCCAAGCTCTTCAGCCCTAAAAACAATACCTAGTCCTGTGCCTCACTCTTAACACCTTTTTGTCAACAAATCTGTTCTTAAGATGCCACTGAAAAGAAATGAATACAGGCTTCCACAGGAAAACAGAAATTCCACAAAAATTAATACAGGGCTGTGGTTGTGGAATGGAATTATATTTGTAGTTCCAAAATCCATGGATGTTTTTCTGCACGTAGTAAATTAAATTTTCACTAGAAGGTCCCCCACAGCTAAGCAACCAACAGTGCTGATAGAGGGATTTTTTTACCCAAAATGTTCATCTTTTTGATAGTTGTACCGTAAAGTTTCAAATGGTATTGTCAGGTGCAACAGGAAAAAAAAACAAACAACAAAACCTCTAACTTAAACTCATCCTTCAGTCTGCCATGAGCTATGGGAATATTTCTGGTATTTGTTAAAAAAAAAAAAAGAAAAAAGAAAAAAAAAAGGAAAAA
>JBBMKD010000216.1:6119974-6194867 GCA_037834095.1 Argya squamiceps | reverse complement strand
TGGAAAAAAAAAAAAAGGAAAAAAAAAAAAAAAAGAAAAAAAAAAAAAAAAAAGGAAAAAAAAAAGAAAAAGTAGGATATTGCCTAAGTGAACATCACAGTGCATTGTTCTAGAAGAGCAGCTTCCATCCCACGCTATGTCCCAGCCCCTCAAACAATTTGGATTTTCCCTCTGGGAGAGGCCCAGGTACATACTCAGGCCTGGGACGCCGTTGTCATCGTTGTCACTCATGCCACATCCATCGGGGGAGTTGTACATTCCCTGCTCCCCGTTCTGCAGGGCTCGGGGCAGCTTTCCTGGCAGCGTTTGGTACTTGCTGCCCTTCCCCACTGCCTTACTCTGTTGTTTTTAAAAGAGGGAAAGATAAAAAAAATACAAAATCAAATCACTCCCAGCATCTAAAATCCGGTACACAATGTTCTTAAAGCTAAAAGCGTGAGAAAAAAGTGTGGCTCAAAATGACTCCACTCTCTGCATGTTCCTGCTTGCAGATAACTCAATTTAAACCCATCCATCAGCTGACAGTTTCCTAGCTAAGACACAGCCTTGCTTTCCCTCATCTGCTCCTCCCACTTCATCCACTCTGCAATACTTTAAAACATATGTTAAATATCACATGGTTTTGCCACAGCAATTTTTCTAGCTGTCTCCTCCAGGACAGTGTGCTCCTATTCGGTAACCCCATTCCAACGAAATTGTTTCAAAACATTGTCTGTGACAGGATGATACATTAAAAATTCAATGAGATAACCACTACTTTATCTGTTCTTATTCCAAGGCCTAGAGGATTCTTTGGATACTCCAACTGCAGGCCAGATTGCTTAGTTCCTCACCTCCTGCTCCTTTTTTGTCATCTGCAGGAGTATACATCCTGACTTGTACCGAAAATACTGTAAGAGTAGAGAAATTGTATCTTACATCAGCAGTGTGTATTCTGAGACTGACTGACCTCAGCTTCATGTAACAAACTTTTAGATAAAAAGTATAAAACCAAAGGATTTCCCTCTCAAATCTTTACCCTGTGTTTTGTTTGTCAGCACTGGAACTATGCAAACATTTTGAAAAGAAAATGAATACAAAAAGCAAACCAGCCATACCATCACAGCACATCACATCACACCACACCAGAGAATTGTTAGGGAAGGTTGCAGTTAATATACCTCTTGTTCTACAACAGGCTGTGCTGGTTTTCCATCTACATACTATGGAGTTTCAGGGAGGGCAATTTCAAAGTTTTATGGAAAAAAGCAACAGACAAATGTTAGTATTAACATACATACATGGAACATCAAATATAGTCTTATTGCTATAGAGATGGTGCTTAATGTATGGACAATATATTACAAGGACTACCTCTTAATTTCATCTCAATCCAATATTAAATACTAATTGTGTTTGTCCATTCCCCACTCCACAAAATTCCTGTGTAAGTTCTGTTATAGTCAAAGGAATTTTGCTATTTTCAGGTTCCTGGGTGGTCCTTTTAGACTTACTTTGAGCAGGGAATTTAACAGCTGTTTAACAGACCAATATGAAAACAAGTGACATAAAATAACACACACAATCCAGTATGGATCCAGCTGAAACCATAAAGAGCTCTGATAGGAACTGAGTGATAAAAATTCCACCACGGTTAGGTCAGGGACACCAATGTGGTTTATTATTTTATTATAATTATTTCTGGAAGCAATGGGAATTGCAGCTTTGAGCAAGGCAGAATAACTCCAGCACAAATGTGTAGGCCCAGCCTTATGACAGTATATCGCAGAGACAAATTCAGATTTTTGATTTAAGATAAGAAAATAGCTAAGAGTTATGATGAGAAAACCTTCATCAATTTTTCATGGAATGAAATGTTAGTTCTGATTTGTCATATGTGTGTGACTACAATCAAGTGAATGCAACACCAGTTTCACACCTCCTGTTTGGTTACTATCATCTCCAGCAATTCAAGAAAAATAATAAAATATTTAAGAACTGGAGCAATCATATTACTGGTATCTGGTTTAAATGACTTTACTGGGTATAGGTAACCTGGTATTAAGCCTAATTTGAGCACAGAAAACAACAACGGTCTCACAAAGCAGATTTACAAACGTGTAGAAAAATGTTTGTGTACATAATGACAAAACAAGACTGTGGGCCACAATTTAACAAGACTTTGCAAATTGGCAAGTTTTATTCTGGAACGGAATGAAAGCCTTTGGAGAGCTCCTGTTGCATTAACTAAGGCAGCATCACTGCCATCTCCAGGAATGCCATTTGTATCAGAAAGCTAATGGAAAACAGTTACGTGCAAATACCCAAAATGGAATCCTAAAAAATGGAAATACCCAGTCCCATTAGGAACATTTAGCTACTTTCAGGATTAGCTGCCTTAATATTTTTGGTGATTTGGAAGTAAAAAAAAAATATTTTAAACACACCTATAAACAAAATAATACTGCAGTTTAACAAAATTACCCCTCATTATTTCTGGTATTTCACTTAAATATTTTTGTTTCTCTCAGGGCAAAAACTGAATTTGAAGGTGTCCACACGGGTCTGTCAGCCATCTTGGAAATGAGCTGTTTTAGGGGGCTCTTTCCCCACATACAGAGTTAGTGGGGGTTAAGTTACTGCATTTATAACAAAAAGAATATTTATACTTGATCTTTGTCTTCTAGTAGTGACATTAAACACCAGAAGCTGTGATTACAAATTAACCAACCTTTTCCAAGCATTCACTCTGCAAGTCTTCTAAACTACTCGACTTTTTTTTCTGTGGAACTCTTAAAAAGAACCAGGCAAAAAAGCAGAAGTTAATCCAACATGGTTTGTTTGCATATCACCAATGTCTCACACACAACAGCTGCATAAGTCACATAATGTCTGCATGAAACATAGCTCAGCAGTAAGAGATTAATTAATTTTATTGTGTTTTTATCTGAAAATCACAGTATTGAGAACTGCAATAGATGAAGGCAGAAACAGCAACAGCAGTGAAAGGCAGCCAGACGCAGTGGGCAGCTTGAGCCTTGTATCTGTAGATGATTTTAGAAGCTCTTAACAAGCACATCAATAACTCTGTGAGCAGTGTGCGACATTTAGCGATTTTAGAAAGGAAAATTGTTTTGCATTTCAATGAAAGTTACTCATCCTTACCTATTTGTGATTTCCAAAGATTCTTCCTGCTGAGAGGTTAAATTACTTGAAGGTACTGGAATGCTTCCACTTTAAATAGAAATAAATTTTATGGTTTTAAGGACTACAGTGCATATATCTTCTCAAAGATAAAAATGCTGATTTATTCCTATAATTCAAACCTCAAACATCTAAGCACTGCAAACCTGCATGACAAGCACAGGTTTCACAAGTGCCCAAAACTGCAGCAAAGCCAAGAACAGTCAAGACAAGATGCCAACAGTTAAACAGTCTAAATAATACAATTTAGCATCACCCACATGAACATGAGAAAGAAAGGTCTTGCCTGATTTCCATGGCTTTGTGTGGCACTGGAGGGAGCACAGCTGGTGACAATTCTCCTGCAGAGGCCTGGGTAAGATACAAGACTTTCAAGCCTGTTGCTGAATCTACTGTGCCCATACCAAGAAATACAAAATTTGGCCAGGGCTGAACTCTCATCTACATTACTACAGACAAACCAACAGCAAAAAAATCATCTATACAGCAGAACCTGCTTCTAGAACATTTGTACCTCTGTTTTCAGTAATTCTCCTTGAGAGTTATTCAAAAGATTCCACTTCCTTAAAGTTGCCTCAAGTTCCTCTTCACTGCCACCAGAGACAGAAGAGCCTGAAAGTATTAGAGAGTAGAAGCAGAAAGGGAGAGAAACAGGCAACGTTTGCTCTCAGCAGTATCAGTTCAATAATCCAGAGCATCATGCCTTGTTCCTTGCTTCTTTTTGTTTATTTACTTAATGAACATTCAAAGAGAGATTTACTCTCATTCCCTATTTTGTGTGCTAAATAAATTTACTCTCATTCTGTATTTTTGTGTGTTAAACACAAGTTTCCATTCTGCCATGCAAGGCCTCAAAATACTGTTATTGCTTGTTAATGTGATGGTGTGCATGGAACAGAACTGTCCTTTCACAAGGTCAAGTTTCCCAGATTAAATTCAGTGCTGAAAATTATGATGGCAACTTAAAATGAGATTGCCCTAAAACCCACTCCACTTCCTACAGTGTAAATGAGAAATGGGACAGATTTGTTTCTTCCCCGCAGATTTCAAAGTTAAATTAAAAGAATTGTGTGCAGCAAAGCAATGTGGGTTTTCAGTTGTTTCTTCCAAATCAAACTTGTCCAGTCAGCTGTCAGGGTTTTCCTTAGTGGAAGGGAAATGAGTTCTCCTGGTATCGTTTTATGTTGTAAAACATGGCTGAAGGTCACAGGTCACAATGGTCACAGGAAACACCACATAAACTTAAAATAAAATCAGGAAATAATTCACAAGACATTTTACCATGAGCTGCAATCATTATGTCCTTGACCCTTCTGTACTGGCTTAGCAGCAGTGTCAGCTCCTCTATCCGACGGTCCTGTGGAAAACATTAAATAAATTGAATTACATTTAAAATCCTTCACTTTTAACTGCTGAAACACTGTACTACATCTCTGTGATTTTCATGAAAACCGGCTCAGTCTTTCACATGCCTTGTAAGAAATGTTATTTGTCTTTGTACACAACATTTGCTGCACAATGTGAAATTATAGAGTTAAGGAAACCACAGGAGTTTGACATTAGGGCTATTTTGAAAAATAAATGTTATGAGCCACGTTAATGCTCTTCAGAACTAATGTTGCCCTGTGTGGATTCCCCAGTTGCTAAAGGAACTTTTTAGGGATGTATATTATTGTCCATGTGATGATATACGTGTGCCACCACCCAGGAAAATCCCATGGCTTGATTTATTACCACAAAAATTATTGTCTCCTGAAGAATGAATTCCCTTTCTCATTTAGTCCTTAAACAAATTATGTTATTCAAAACCTTTCAGAGATTCAAAACCATAATTTAATTCTTAATATGTAGAACAAAGATTATTTTCTCACCTTTTCTTCATTTGCAGCCAATAATGTCTCCATTCCTATCTTCAACCGCTGAACTTCTTGATCTAAGAACGTTTTAAAGTTTTGTAAGACAAATAAGACTTGCTATGTTTACTGTAAATAAATGTTTTGTGGTACTCTCCCTATGTTCTTACTAATAACCAAAACCACGTCAGTGGCATGGCCAGTGCACTACTAAACTACATTAAATGCAGATTTTTTCAGAAGCTGAACTATTAAAAATATTGCACAACACAAACATCCTGGTTCTGCTTACAAAAGACTACATAACACTATTTTAAACTCAAGCAATGGAAAAGAAAAGAAACATTGAAGCTCATTTTGCAAAAGATGAGGGTATGTCTGCTGTTAAATGTTTAAGGAAATAATTTAAAGTAGGATTGAAAATATATTCCATCTGAGAAGTGGTTAATGTAAATCCACAAACTTGGGAATGAAAACCAACAAAAAACTGGTTTGATACAAGGAAATTCTGTAAAATGCTATTTACTTAAATGTTTTGGTAAGAGCAACTTGGTTAAAATCTACATCATGAGCCAATGGAGAATTTCTCATACACAATTTAGTGACAGAGGTTATCCAGTAGTGTTATAGTCAAGTCAATTAAAATGCACTCTCAAAATGTATGAGGTTGTTAATCATGTCCTAACTTTGCTGAACCAAATCTCTCGTTTTTCTCTGCACAATAGTGCCAGCGAGTCCTCCTGACTAAAGCAATGTGATGGAGACAGAACCTGAAATATTTCCTCTGTTGTCACTACCACTCGAGCTATTCATGCTTTGACATTAAACTAGACAACTCCTCCCCAAAAACCATGAAAACAACTACAGCAGCAGGCACAAAGGGAAAGAGGGGAGAGAAAAGAAAATCAACACTGCCAAAGAGCATCTGTGAAAAAAGCTTTTACAACTGAATGCTGAACACACAATGTCATAGCTAAACTGTTTGAAAAAGCTGTAATTAGTTTTTATTGCAGGGATTCTGGAAAGTGCACACCTTGCAATTATTAAGTTTTAAAACACGTAAATGAACCTCACAGGCATTTTTTCAGAGACACAGGACATGCAGAGGTACAGCCAAATCAAAAACTAAAGCCAACAGGCAGTGGGCAAACAATTGCAAGACTAAAAAGATCACAGTCCCACTAATTTCTCTTAATAAATATTAGACTTCAAAAAGGACTGGTGTCAAGGTAGATTTAAGCACACTAAAGCAAATTTTACTTACAATATTCATTAACATCAACAAGTATGGGGACATTTGTTCAGACTTTAAAAAAAAATTAATACAATGATTTAAAAAGTGCCTAAATCCTCCCCTCTGAAGAGAAAGGCTTTCAATTAAAGCTGTCTTTCACAATATTAGATGGGGTTTACATATGTGCAAATAAAAGGGGGGGAACTGTTAAGTTTTGGCTCTGTTAACCTTGATAATGTCCCCTTGAAGTCCAACAATTTGGTTTGTGAACCTCTGACCTTTATTTTTGCAGTGAAATCTTACTGATCAGGGTAAGGAGCCGTCTGCTTGCTGCAAGCAGTGAAATCAGCACCTCGTGTGAATTACAATTAGACAGCCAAATCCAAACAAACATTCAATTATTGCTGCAGAATGCATCTGAGTTAACATTGGTGTGAAAGGAGCAGTGAGATAAAGCCAAAAGGGAATTGCAAGGCTTACGTTTTTCTTTTAGCCTTCTCCTATAAACTTCCTCTACGATGGTAAGTGGTGAGAGTCAAATAAATAAAGTATGTAGAAAAAGCACATATTAGATAAATTTTGCAATTTAATTAGGATATGTATTCTAGCATACTACAAGTACATTGACATAATTTTTCAACTTTATTTGAGAAGATCACTTAAAATGCTGATAAATCAGTAATTTTTCTTTCCCCAGAAGGATTGTTACTGTTTCCATCCATATGCAGTCTAAGTGCTCTCCTTGAATGCAGCCCATGGATTCTGTGGTGGCTTTGATTCTTCTGCAGCTGGAACCAAGGACAGTTTCACCACACTTCCAGAAGCGGAATGCTGCTGAGCTCTAGATCACTGTAATTCCCCTATCTTTCCTTCGAAACATCATCAATGATTTGGGAATCTCACAGAAAACACAAAATTCTACTAGTAGAAGGGTTCCACTACCAAGCACCGCTGTCAGACAAACCAATTTTCTGGTTAGGCATGCACTTCTCTCCATGCACAAGCTCTGCAGCTGAGTGAGGGTCAGCATAAGGGGGTGTTAAGTCACTGTGTTGGAATGAACCACAGGAGGTTCTTGGGGAGCCCTGGGAAGGAGGAGGCACAGCACATGGAAATTCACATCCTAGCCAGAGCAGTCTCAGGAAGGCTCAGTGAACACCCACAGAAGCTGTTAGAGCAGCAAGGCTGATCCCTGTGGTAACCAGCACACAAATAATCCTGCATGGATGAGTGTTGGTGCTGCAGAGGAGAAAGGTCCCCAGTCCCGTATTCTCCTGGCCCAGCAATTGGCAGGAGCCCCAGGGAAAGAATACTTCAGGGAAATGTGGCACCACTGGTTGAGACCAAAGGCTAAACAAACTGGTTTGTTTGCCATTGACCTGTGTCAACAGTGCAGGCTTAAAACAGAAACCTGCAATATCAGAGAACCCTAAACCAGGCTGGCAGGGACACTGAAAGTCCAGCTGGTGCAAATTTTCATGGGACAGGGAGCCTGAATGAGACACAGTCATGAAGAAAGGAAACAATGACTCTCTTTTAGGACATTTGGACCTTGAAACACTAGGCTAGCTACTACCATGACCCTTTTTTCCCTTAAAAACCAGAAACTGTCAAGATTTTTCAATGACATTTGCAAGGTATACCTGAAAAATAAATTCCCATTGAACTACAATGAATCTTCACAATTATAAATAAAACACCAGCAGAAAAATTTCAGGACCTTGAGGATACTTATTTCAATTTGTGCTGCCTCTAGACTGGAATAGGATTTCACACATTAAAGGTCTCTGCCAGAACGCAGAATTAATTGACACCACTTTTCCTCCCAAAATAAACGTTAAGTCCATTCTTGTGTTTCTTTGTATCCCTTTGCAATCCATAGCAAAGCTAAAGTTGGGTTTTGAACTTTTAATTTTGTTTGCCCTCCTCTTACCTCTCTCTGCCACTTCAGTGTATGAGGAGGTCCTGGAGAGTTGACTTTGCAAGCGTTCTATCTCTGCATCTTTGAGAGCCAGTTGCTCCTGGAGCTGGGCTATCTCAGCCTGAAAAAGAGCACAGCAAAGTCAGAATAACTCCCCCAGCCACTGTCAGTGAGTCTTTCCCAGGAACCAGAAGATGTCTGAGTGTAACATTGTGGTTGGGGTCAGTTACCAGCTCAGGATATTTCACAAACACTAGAACAACTATACATATATTTATGCTGCTATTGCTGTTAGAGAAGCTCATTTCCCTCCATGTAATTTGCTCTTGGAGAAGACAGATGTAGAGAAAGGTAACGTTTTCAGGGATTTCTGTAGGCAAGGAAACTCTGGAAAGCTCTCAATGCTACAAAGTTGGTCATATAATAATAATGACTATTACAGGCAACTCAAACTTTGCATGAAGACTCTAAAAGATATCAGAGGATTTTTAAACAGATACTGGTTATTTTTAATCCTAGTTACTACTTATTAGTATAACTGAGAATCTATTAATGCTGAGCCTTCTCAGCAAGACAACAGAACTGTTTTTCCTCAAAACAGCAAATAGGACAGAAGGAAAGCACAGCCTGGAAAACAACCACACATGCAGAAGAAATACCAAAGTTCATTTACATTTAGTGGAAATTTAGCATTGCCATTAGATTTGGATATAATATCCCACGTGAAAGAGCTCAACAAGACTGAGAGAATTCTGATTGTTCAGCCTGAAATGCAGTGATTCTGATCTGATTTTTGTACTATAGAGAAAAATAGCTAACAGTATATTTTAGTAAGTTAGCAGTTTGATAAGATTTTCTTCAGAGGTCTCAGAACAAGGGGAAAAAAAATCAGGAATGTGACCAGTTTCTCAAAATACTAAAATAAAGCAGGAAAGATGCAAAACACCAAACATTGTCCAAAGAGGGAGAAACACAGATTAATTAACACACAAACTTATATTCAGCAGGAAGCAAATGGTTGGATTGCAAGATAACATCACCACTCTGCCTAAAACTCCATGTGGAATAGAAGAATCTGCCCTGTTGCATCTCTGAAGGGCTCCTACACTTCCCACTGGCTAACATGCTATTTATATCCAGCCATGGATATATTCCAATTTCTCATTTACGGAGCTGGAACAACAGGAAGATAAAAGCTTGCAGACCTCTTAATATCAGATCTAGATCTGGATTTGCCTCTCCTGGTCTACTTGATCTCAGAGCTCTTTCAAAAGCTCTCTCTTCCTGTCTAATGTCTAACTCTTGTCCTCTGTCATAATTTTTCTGCTTCCTCTCTCTTTCCTTGTACTTTTCTTCCTTTCCAATCCTGCATCTTCTCTGCCTCAGTGGGTTTTATGATTCTTCTTTCCTGTTTTCCTTCTGCTCCTACATTTTCCATAATTTCTATTTGTCTTGGCAGCTGGCCACACACTGCTTGAGAAAATATTTTCAAAGACTGTTCATCTCCACCACGTCAGAGAAAATGTGGATTGAAGAACTATTATCTTAATGAGGAAAAAAGACATGACAGCAACATTCTGTTATTCATCCAAGAATTCTCAAAAGAAAGAAATGCTAATACAAATAATAGCTGTTTGTCATGTCTGGATCAAGCTATCAAGCATTAAATAGAAAATTCAGTTTAATAATTTGAAATGTTTCTCCAAGATTCAACCACAACTCAAGAGTCAATCATTCTTATCAACAGGGATTATTATTACACAAATGAAAGGAGATGTTGATTCCAGCACAAGAAGGAAAAAATCATATGGTGCTTTTTCATCTAGTGGAAAAGGGCTAAAAATTCAAACTAGAAATAACAGTGAGAGTGTTCCACTAGAAAAGTTAATTACTGGGGAAAATGATTAAATGTTTCACATGTCAAATTTCTCCAGATTATGATCCAGCAGCTTTGCAGGATTGAAGGTCAACAGAAGTGTAAGGCAGCTGTGCAGTGTGATATACACAAAGTCAAAGCAGATGATCTAATGGTGTACTTTGGGCTTAATGTCTATGAAAACAAATTCCATGGTAAGAAAACACCCAACAAACTTTGCACGTCTCTTCAGGCTGCAAAGTATATCCCACAGAGGCTTGTCACCATCACACAGATGAAGGCCAGGAAGCCTTCAAAGAGGCCTTTACTCTGAGCACCTCTTTACAATTCAAAATCCCTTTTGTGGTTTCCTAAAATAAGAATTGCAAGAAGTACCAGACTGAAAACTGCATGGAGGGAGCAGAAGGCACAAAGAAAGATACACCATCTTCAAACCAAGATATTTATTCCAAAGATTATTAAAGAAAACTTGACTTCCTAGCTACCCTGCCACCAGGTAAATGTCAGAAAAGTAAATATGGACAAGGGGAGCACATCCCTTCCCAGCTGATAGAACCCTGTCATTAGAAAATGCCAAAGATTCTGCTTACTTTAGTTGCTTTCAATTTCCACTCGTACTGATTTCTTTCGTTTTCCAGTTCTTCCACTTTAATTTTGAGGTGTCTGAGTTCCTGTAACAAACCCTGCAGAGGAAGAAGGAAATTGAAGGTAAGGTTTTTCTGGCAGATATTAATTTTTCACAGTCCTGAGTTACAGATCATGCATGAAACACACAGTATTCAGCATTGAACCGCCACACTAAAAACCTGTGACCTACTCTAAGAAGCTGCCCCTTAAATGTCCCTTCCCCTATTCCTTGACAGAATCGTGTCTTGCTTATTCTAAAGGACAACGTCATCAAAACCTCAATGGAGCTCTGACAAGACAAAATGTCTTGAACTGAGGAAAGGAAAAGTTTGGAGGAGTAACCCAATTTTGGACTCCTGTGCAGTACATACATCAAGCACCATACTAGCATCTTGGATTACATTAAGATTTATTTAGAATGACTACCAGATTTGACTCTCAGATTATTTTTCCAACCTATAGCTTATAGTTCTAAGAGTGCATTAAGCAGTTCTGCATGAACACAAGTCCAGAAACAAAAGCACTATTTCCAAAACAGGCGTAACACACAAAATAGTTATTTTTATAATATAAACCAGTGAGAGAAATTACTGAATACAAGCAGATTACTTAGGAGATCTGGGCATGCAAATCTTAACTGAAGAGATGTGGCAACAACCTGATTTGAAATCAAGTATTAAAATGGTTTTATCTAGGCATACAGGTATCATTCCACCTTCAGTGAAATGAAGCCATTTATGCAAAGTAGCTTTGTTTTGCCACGTAATACATTTTTGATCAAATACAACCAGGATCTGTTATGTAAATTCTGGTACCTGCTAATGTCAGGGAATAAACAAAACCGTGTTGGATTTGCTATTTTAAAAGTACAAGCAGATTATTCTTATTATGGCTCCTTTCACTAGAAAAAGAAAGGGTACATGTCAGAGAGTCTTAGCTGAAATTATTTTATACCCGTGTTAAGCTTTTAAGAGATCCAGGAATCAATAATCTGTGTTCAGAGGTCTGGTTAGGCCACACCATCAAGCACAGCTAGGGTGGCATCATCATGAGGAAAAGCTGCAAACTATCAAACCATGCCAGCATGCCACACATCAGACAAATCTCAACCCCCAAATCCAAAAAACCCATACCCCACCAGCACTGCAGACTTACAAGTGAAATGAAAACTGTGAAAAATCTGAAAGGGGTGATTGGGTTTTACAGATTTCTGTGCTTTAGTGGACGGCCATCAATGGTGACCAAATTTGTCCCAGTAACTGGGGTGGAGAGTCTGGGGTGGGATTTTTTTTTTTTTTCTGGTCATTTTTTAATGGCACTCTCACTCTTTGCTAATGAAAGCCACAAAGATTAATGCCAAAACATTCCCAAGACAGCTCTGGTTAGTGGAATTTAGTTTCTGCAAGAGAGAGAAGAGGCAATACAGAGGCTTCTGCCTTGGAGTGCTTCTCATACTTCACACTGAGAACAATTCTTCTGGCCCAGAGGCTCTACTGGTCTTGCACCAGATTGAGGACCATTAGGGGTCAAGTCTGGTTTCCTATCTTGAGACTTTCTTTCTTGGATCCTACTATTAATTTCCAGCTGCAGTTTACACATCTGCTCCTGTAGGTCACTGATCAGGTTCACTACTGACTGAAAACATGGGAGGAAAGAGAAAAAAAAAAAAGACAAAAAAAATAAACAGGTAAGAAAAAAAATGATGCAAAGAATATATTTCTACAGTTGCAGCACAAAGAACTACATGAAGCACATCAAAGGCAAACTAAAAAAAGACAGATGATGGGTTTCCTTTCTGATAAAGTAGATGTAAATGGGTATAAACCTGAAATATTGCACAAAGCCAAGTTTACATGGAACAGAATGTACATTCCAGGCTAACTCATGATTCTGACTCTGAAGCTAAGACCAGAAACCTATTTGGGAAAGTTTTGTAGTCATATGAGGAATAATTTGGAACATATTTTAATATGCTGGCTCAGAGGTACACTTTTGCTGAAATGGGACTTGATTGCATTCATTTTTACTTCTGAATTATCCAATAGGAAGAAACTGCAAAGTGCTCAGCTGGGGCCATAGCCTACCCTTTCATAATTTATACACATAATTTACTAGCAAATTAATTCTGTTTCCAGGTCTAGCACGGGGAAGAAAAATAACTCCATTACCTCTCTCTCTATCTGGGCAGGATCTTGATGTGGAGGAGGAGTTAAGCAACAGATGCAGGAGAAATCAGGAGGATAACACAAAAGAAAAAGTAATTATTTTAAAGCGCACCAGTTTGCTGGTCAGCCTCTCGGATTTGTGTGTATCAGTGACACACACACACAAAATCCATCTTAGAAAGCAACCCAAAGTCAAGTATGAAAATCTATATGATATTTCATCTCAATTCCCCAACTCTGTAGCAAATAGCACTGAGTATTTTTTCAGGTATCACAAGTTTGAAGTGCCTTTCTCTTAGCTTTCATGTACATTAATAACCTAAGTCTTGTGGTTTCTCAATCTCCTTAAGCAGAACAAATGTGAGGAGCTTAATCCATCTTCCAAAGGAGAGAAAAAGATTTGAGTAGACAGAACAACAGATGACATGGCAAATCATTTTTTTATTATTTTCTTCATTGGAAAGAATTTTCTTCATTTCTTCATTCTTCCAACAATCCTCCTGTAGACTCTGCAGTAAAATTGGGAGCCTTAGAGCTAAGGAGCAGCCAGGACAGGGCAATTATAGCAATCCACAGTCAACTTTAAACTTTCACAAAGATTCACTTGACTCATACAAGAGTTTCACGCATTTGAGTGTTTTGTAGCTCACTGTGCTTAGAGACGAAATTCAGAAAAGCCATTACACACATTTTACTTTATACATATTATGCTCAGTCAGGATCACAATGTCTGATGCTCATCCTCTGTCACCCAAGAAACCTTTAATGGACAGAAATGAGGATTAGGTTTGTTTTTTTACCATCCTCTCCACAATCAGGTACCTCCCAGGGCAGCAGCAGCTGGGGATGGAACTGGCAGGGGACACACATCCATCTCCCTCACTTTCTCTGAAGCCCTGAGACTTGGCCTGTGCTCCTCTTTGGCAATGGTCTGTCAAACCCCACGAGGTGCTGGAGAAGGGCAGCTCCAACAGGATGCACAAACTGGCAGCTGCTCCACTTGTGGTGACGTGGGGGAGTCCAGAAACACTGCTGCTGCTGCTGCCTTGCAATTCTCTCTTTCGCCTTGTCATTAAAAAAGGGAAAAGGGAAGCACTCTGCATCCAGAGTCCCCTCAGGGCCAGCTTGACAATGCAGAAATGGCAGAAACCCTTCTCCCAGTGGAACTCCAGCTGGCACCTTCGCAACTGTTTCCAGTTCCAAGGTAGAACAGGTCTTTTTGTGGTTCTTTCACAGCATGAACATTTACTAACACTACCTACAACACCTTGATTGAGATGAGACAGGGCACCAGGCTCCCCAGAGGAAGTCAGTGGCTCACTGACTCAAATTTCTTTGGAATTGCAAGTAGCTTTGCACTAGATATTTAATTCAGAAGTTACAAGAGCCACAAAATTCTTGCCAGCAGCTTATAGCCAAACCCACAGACTTAGCCCATGCCACAAAAGGAAGAGGTGGGACAGACAGAAAGTCTCTTTTGTCCACGTTCAGGTAGAGCAGACACCTGGGCAGCCATAAATCTTTTGACGATGCTGCTTCCTCATACCTTGCTACATTAAGAAAAACACATTTTCAAAATTTCTGAGGCTTCTCAGGTAAGAGAAAAGCTACACAACCCCCTCAGGTGAGACTCCATGAACCTTCACAGCATTACTGTGTCAAAAGTAGGACATTATTCCACAGAAAAGGAATTAAAATGACAAAGCCAGGAGTGAGATAGCCATGTACGAGGAGCTCTTCTCCTGGCCCGTCTGTAATGTATATAAGTAAATGGGACTTTATATTTAGTATGTGCTTTTGAAGAGCCAGAGACAAATGGCATTCAGTGTGAAATCAATACCTTTGAGAGGAGGTTAGAGATGCTTGATGAACTCTGCTGCTAACTAAAACCAAACCTACATGACAGCTGCACAAGACAAAGTGAAACCAACCTCACACATTAAAACTTGCTCATATTTAGAAGGATGTCTCAATTTGCTTACTTTCCTCCCAGCTCAACCAGAAAAATAATTCCATACATAAATTCTAAGTGACTGGAAACAGCTGCTGTGAAATAAGCCGGCACAAAATTAGAATAGAGAGAAAACACAGTTGAGCCGAATGATCCTGCAGTGCTACATTTAATTTTAAACTTTTTAAGCCCCATTGTGATATTTACAAATAGCAGGGTCAGCCACAAAGTATCATTAACAAGTTGCTTAAAATGGTTCAACTACAGGATGCCAAAACTAAGAGCAAAGTAAAGGTAGATTGTTTTTGTCAAAGTGGTTTCTTCATTATAAAGATGTAGCTGGGCAGTGGAGGCAAAGACTTCAGAAAAACATTCAAAATAATACAAAGTTTAAGCTGCTGTAGTCTGATAAAGAAAATCAACTAATAAATTTCATTCTGATATTTGAAATTGTCTCTGTATTGAAAAATCAATATAATTTACAGGAAAAGGAGCACAAATAGGATTAAATCATTAGAATTTAGCTAACCATTCAATTTGATTGAAAGCAACTCCTGATAAATGGGATTAATGCTTATTCAGGACAATCTGAAATAAATGCACAAGTATCTCAACAAGCAAACCAAAAATGCTGTTTGTTTCCCAGAGCTCTCCTTATGACACCCATTCTCCTTCCTTTCCACATGCAAGGTGGAAAGGTTTGCGACTTTCAACATGCCAGAAACCTAACCACCCCTTGGGGTAGTTAATAATTCAGCACACACTCAACACAACGATTCTCAGCTTTTCCATCAGATTAGAATCCTTTTCCATCTCAGCAGGAGCGTGTCCTATCACTTAGCAATACCAGCAAGGCATCCAGGCCATTGAAAGCTCAACTTTTCCACCCAAGGGGGCACACAGCTCCCAGCAGCAGCAGCACAATTTCACAGTTCACAGGACCAGGCCTCCCAGGCACTCAGAAGTCCTGTCCACAAAAATGCACCCAAAATCTTCTCTGCTTTCCAGGAGCTGGCTGTGCACACCCTGCAATAATTTAGGCATCCTCATCCCTGCATTCCACACGCCATGGGAAGCACTGGGAGCAGGATGCCATCTTAGCCATCAGGTGCTGCTCAGACCTGCTCAGATTTTCAGGTAGCCTGAGAGTGCTCTGTACACAAGGCGCTGGCAATTATGCCTGCAAGAGCACGAGAGGGGCCACAGGTGGTAAAAACAACAGCTGGTGCCTCTCTGGCTTGCAAGCTCTGCCAGAAATTACTCTCTCCATGTTATCTTTGAATCTCTAAAGAAAACTTCAGAGAATAAAGAAGTTGAAAGCAAACACACCCCAAATGAGCTATGTTACTGCAGGCAAGTACTGATGCACAGTTATCACCTAATTCCACTAGCAGAGTTATGGAGAGCAAACAGTTCCTAATGCTGCCTGGATTTCAAATTCTCCTAAGTCAATATGGAATAAAGTTTGGGGCTTGTTTTTTTTCTTTTTCAGTCAGCAATGTATAAATCTCAGACCCAGCAATCTTTCCTTTCCAGGCAGTCCTCTCCCGGTAGCTGGCCCCCTGACAGGACACTGAGTAGGGTAACACATGGCAATTTGTATGAATTTCTCTCTTTCACGATTGCTTTCCCTCCCAGCTCTCACCTGCTGCTCACCACCATGACATGGGCATTGCTCAGATGAATTCCCTGCTTCATACTCTCTTTCTTAACTAATATAGTAGAACCCAGAGCTCCTTTGATGTCCAGAACTCTCCACATCTGAAAGGGAGTAAGGGCTGGAATTGCCTTCAGCCCAGGGTATTCTTTTGCACTACTTACTATGTAGCCACAAGGGGACAGACACATTCGAAGCAAATGCCCTCTCTCAAGTGCCATAAATACATTAAAATCCCCAATCTTAGCACTTGTGGCCCCCCTGACACTGCTGAGCTGACAGCCTTTGCTGCCTCAAAAATGAGGGAAGAGCTCTGGGAAGTCTAGCATAGTCATGCCAGTCCAGCTCTCAGGGAAAGAAAAGGGTTAAGTGAATACCCACAGCAATAAATGTTTCTGGAAGGGGCTCTGCCTTGATGAAAGCCAAACAGCAACCTCTGAAGTATAATGAGAGAGAGGAAAACCACATCCCAAAAATGCATAATCATACTCCTCACTGAATTCGTAGGATCAGTGACACAGGCTGTGCTACCAGCATGGAAAATCCTATTCCATGCTGATTTCAGCCCAAAAGCTCAGGTGTGTGAAACCACACCACAGACATGTGATGGAAAAAAATGAACACAAGCTAATGAAAAAGCTCACCTCAGCTTTGTTCTGTTTCTCTTCATATTCACTCTGCTCCTTCTCCATACCAACCAGCTTAATCTTCAGGTCTGAAACTTCAGCCATCAGATCTAATTTCTGAGTCTCGAGTGATGTGCGACTTAGCAGCTCCTGAAAGCAAAGCAGAATATTTTCCCCAGTTATTTATGTGAGCACTGACAGACTGCCGTGTATTTGATTGGCAGGCCCATATTAAACTCTCAGTTTGAGCCTCAACGTGTTTCTCAAGGGCTGCAGTTATTTTCATCTAAATGTTCTGTGTTAATCACCAAACCACTGTGTCCCACTCCTTATTTCAAGCAAATGTGTGGCAAAGTTAATCCCTGGGCTAGACATGAAATCAAAAACAATCCTGAGGCTGGACAGACACAAACCTACATAATGGCACATTACAAAAGAGTCGGCGTCTTCCCAAAACACTCATCAGCCAAAGTTATGTTTTAGGATTGTCTCGTGTTATCCAATAAAGGATGTATTGCAGAATGAGCACCTTAACCCAAATTGAGTAGCAGAGACAAGCAACACCTCTGCAGTCACACCACTAAATAGTAACTTACACCATGTAGTAGCTCAATCAATTAATTCTCTGGTGGGAACACAGAACTGGTCAATTCTGTGATGGCTTTTATGGAGGGAACTGCAGTGAATCAAATGTCCTAAATAGAGCCTAAAAGGCAATCTCTAAACTAAGAAACACCATCAAGGACAAACAACTGGTCATGGCTTCTGCTTGTGTGCCCCAAGTCTGTTTTCCAGATTGCACAGCAGACATGCTTTGGATGGAGTCATATTAGTGTGTTTGGAGAAAGGTCATCATTCACACCCACATTGAATCTTTCATTTTTCAGGAAAGCCAAGGCAAGAAACCATCCAAAATTAAACAGACTGTATTACATACATCAAACGCCTCTGTCACCTCTGTTTTCGAAAAGGAAAAAGTCCCATCAGGAGTTTAAGCCTTACTGAAAAATTCATACTTGGTCTTCCAAGTGCCAAATCAATTTTTAACAAAAGAATGTAGGCTTCCAAACGGTTAAAAGATTTCATGATAATTCACAAATCCCATTAGTGTGTTGATCATATGAATCACACTGAGGAATCACAGCAGACTGCTTTGAATTACATGGCAGTGATTTAACTGAAGTTGCCACAGTTAATCTGGATCTACGCTGATGCTATTGAAAGTTCAGAAATCACCACGTCCAGCAGTCTTTTCTCATCTCTTCCTCTGCCCCAAACTGCACAGTACATCATAAACCACGGCTTGGAGAAGCCACAAAGGTTATTTCAAAGATTACAGAGTTAAAGTTTATTTCAAAATCTGCTCTACATGTAGGTTATTTTAGTCTGGTGGGGAATTGCACAAAGTAAAAATGGTACTAAACTTGCATCTGTATTGCAACACCAATTATCTAAGCCACCCACTGATCCCAATGCCATGCCCACTCCTGCTGACATTGGCAATGATATTTGTGGGTGGATGGGAAAATAAACAAAAATGTGGCCTCACAGTTTCAGCCTTTTTTTTTCTCCAAATGAAATAAATCAGGCACTAATCAACTAATCAGGAAAAGATATTGCACTGACTTTTTTATTGAGAAACTCTAAGAGGGAGTCACTTAATGAAATCCCTGGAGGAGCTGCTTTCTACACAGGTGATTACAAATTACCATTATAATTACAAATTACCCCTCCGTCTTCCAGAAAAACACTAATTTGCAGGAGTTTCAGAGGCACATCCCAGTCCAGACTGGAACAGGCTCTGCACAGCTGTTAACATAGCAGGTTGCTGCAGGTTAAGACAGAGTTAAAAATGAGAACTTTGATATGAAATAAGGCCACAGAACATCAGAAAGAAGAGCAGGATGAGGATAACTCTGGCCCCATGGACAGACTATTCACTCTTGAGCTAAAACAACATTTTGGGAATTTTTTTTGGACACTGACATAGTGTTCCATGATATGGGAGGAAGATTTCTTAATAAGGGAAGGAGCCACAGCATCCCTCCCAGAGGTTTTAAACAACAGATCTATCCTTTGAGTGCACCATCTGGCATTACTCCTTATTTTTCCTACAGACCCCTAAATTACGCTTAGTTGTGCAGCCGAGAGCAATCCCCACTCACTCCTCTTATCCCAAGTTCAGGATCTCTGTGTGAACATGCAGGCACTACCTGGTCCAAGAGAGCATGAAGGCAGCTGTTTGGGTTTGTTTTGTTTTTAATCAGCTCAAACAAAATTTTACAATTTGCTCTGAAGCTGAGGAATCAGATTCTCAGCTGGACTAAACTGGCATAAACCTTGTGACTTAAAAGAGGCAAAACAGCTAACTACCCCTAGCTTGTTTTCATTGGAGCTCCACTGATTTAAAACAGCTGACAATTCCTCTTATATCCAGAGGACCTAACTTTTGCTTTGAAAGCAAGTGCCATTTAAAATAAATGTCTCCTCTTGAAACGGGAACATCTGGAAGCAATTATTTTCATCTTCAAGCAGATGCTCAGAGAGAACAGCTCATTAAGAATGTGAACCATTTTGTTACAGAGAAATTATAGTGTGTTTCAGCAGCATGATGCAACTTGAATTCAGCCAGAATAAATATGCAATTGTAAGAAAAGAAAATACAGATTTATGTTATTGGTTTGAAAGAAAAAAAAAAAAAAAAAAAAAAAAAAAAATCTAAGACAGACAGAATGGTAATTTAGGCTGCAGCAGCTTCAGGAGGATCTTAGCTGAAAAATAGAACAGATACAGATAAGAGATATTCTAGGGAGTCTTCTTTAGAAATAAGATACTTGTTTTTAGTTTTGACATGTACTATACATTATAGTATGCAAGTGTATTTTACCTTCTTAAAGTTCTTTTTCTAAACTCAACTTTTAACTTCAAAAATTGAGGAGGCATGCAGAAGCAATGATATACATGCACCAGACAGATCAAAGAATAGCAAACTATTTCCAAACACAACACACTTTTTAAAACTCACTCCATATATTTCTAAAATACTTAATCAGATTTTCCAATATTCCTAACGAAGCTGTAGCTCATGCTGTAGTTCTCACACTCACTTTTTTTGTCTTGGAAATATATAATTCTTATAAAAGTTTATAGAATGTAACCTGACAAAAATAGCTTGAAAAGAGTTTTGAAGGCTCTCGGCTGCAAGCACAGAAAATTCCAGGGTATTTTGCTCTCCACAAAACAGAGGAAACAACCATGCCGTACACTGATTGAGAAACCAGAAGTAAGATTTTAGTCAAGTGAGGAGGGGAAAAAAACAACCCCAAAGAGCCCCTTTTGCACTTGTGCACTCTACAAAATACAACATTTGAAAAATTCCTTGCTTTTCACCCTTATTAAAAGCCTTGAGAGAGACAGACAGACCAAGCCACCTACCCGGGAAGCAAAATCCAGCCAGAAGCACCCCTAATGAGGGCTGCACTTCTCAAGTGCTGTGTGTCAGCTGTGGCAGAAATAAGATATTTGCTTAGCTGGAAACACAGCTGAGAGCGATGTACGTGTGCAATCACCATGAAATGGTGCAAGGCAGTAGCAGGCAGGGAATTACAGCCCTCCAATTCATCATTTGCCCATTACATGGTTAAGGCAGGGAAAGGACAGAGCTGCCCACAGCCCTGCCAAGTTGACCAGCCTTTGGATCCGCCTGAGGAGCAGATTCCTGCCCATGTTAACTGCAACAGAGCAGAGCAGTGGAATGCTCACCTGGAGAGATAAAGCTGCACAGCTTGAGAGCACACTCTGAAAACCTTAGAGCTCAACCAGAGCAGCACAGAGCACACTTCAAAATCTGAAACACTAAGCCAGTTGCTGGCAAGAAGCTCCTGCATGCTATAAACAAGTGCTGAAATTCATCTAAGATCAGATAACTCAGGCAACTGAAAGTTGAAGGAATGGTTTTTGCCAGCCAGCAGAGTTCCTGAGGAGCAAACAGATACACACACCAGATTTATACCCTGCAACCAAGACAGGATTCTGGCTCCCCTGAGTGTGAGACAACTGAAAAACCAGAGCAGGTACACACTGAACAGTGTTGGGGTCAAGTTCCTGCTCTGATACAGCTCCCCTCTGCATTCTTTTAATCCAGTTTTGTAAAAGGCTCTCCACTGTCTGGCACACCTTCCTGTGGCCCTTGCACCCCAAGAGAAGTGGGCCATAAACTGACACGAGAGCAGAGACCCACTCCTGTTTACACCCAAACATTTCAGGTTTTATGTGTATTGTTTTAAGACACAAAGAATCCTAAAACCTTTGTACTTTTCAGGAGAATTCACTTGATTGAAAACATAATCGTATTCACACAACAGAATTATCCAACAAGAATCCCCTAGAACGTGTCAGAAATTATTTGGAAGTCACAAAAACCATGGTCAGACTACATCTAGGATTTGGTTCAGGTCAGGTACAGGAAAGACCACCCAGACCAGAATTGTCCTTGGCAAAGCAAACTGCTGTCCCTTATACAAGAGTGCTTCAATGGAAATTACTACCTGCTAAATAAATAAAATACAGCTCTGGAATAGCAAAGGGGTAACAAACTACAATTACTCATGATAATTACCAAGAAATGCACGTAAAGGAGCCATGGAGGTGAAATGTGTATGTGCAGAAGGTTCACTTTTCAGATGGACATGACACAGCTGTCAAGCCTGACAGCACAGATTCCACAGCACTGATGTGTTTACATCAGGCATAGCTGGTACTCTCTGTTATGGGACAGTTTAGGCAACTTAACAGAGCAAAAATTACTTCTGCTTTCCAATTCTACAGCATATTGCTAGATTGCTCTAAGGTCCTCTCCTCTCTCAAAAAAATTTTTTTTTTCCTTAAAACTGACTGGGAGAAATTACTTAGTAATGTCACAAAGTAACTTAGAACGAGACACACACACATCCCATCACTCTCTAAAAATTGGCTGTAACTTTACAATTTAAAGGTATTGATATACTGGAAATGGCCTGTCACAGCATAAATTGTTTTCCTAGGATAATTCCAGGAGGTTTTTTAATTTTACTTCTAGCCATCTCCAGTACAGTGTGCTAAGGGGGAAGGCAGGTAGCTATTCACACGAGCCAGCCTTTCCAGATCCTTTATGCTTTTCAATAGCAGGTCAGACACCTCACTGCAAGGTAATTCCACAAGATTAAACTTGTGTCCTACTCTCTGTCATGTTCCAGAAAATTTGTTTTTACCATTTACTCTCAAAGACGGCCTTGTTTCTTGGCCCAAAACTGAATTATGCTTCAGGACTGAATTAAAGTTTTGCCATTGACTTTCATGGGCATTGAAAAGGCTTGCTTTGTTTTTTTGAAAGAAGAAAATACAGGCACCTTCAAGGTGGAAAAATACTTTTCTTCATGACAATCTGTGGTGGAAAAAGTGTTCTTACAAAAGTAAAACATTGAGTTTGATGCTGTAAGCATCCCATTATCTGTACCTGGGCACCCCAGGCCATCTCTGTGTCCCTCACACAGGATTCTCTCATTGCTCAAACACTGCTGAGCTGTATTTTCCTTGGCTGTGCTCCCACAAACAGTGAGGTCAAAGCATATCTCTCCACTGCCCTTCTGCTACACCTTGACCTTTCCTGTGAGCGGTTTGACTCGGCCCCTTCCTTCTAAAGCCCAGATTAGTGTTCCCCCAGCCATTGAGGAGAAGGTTTGCTGAGCATGACAGTCTCAAATAATTTGCAGAAGCAACACAGACAGGAAGAGGGAGGGGGATGAAGGGAGAAAGAGCCCTTCTCCTCTGTTGCTGTTCCTCCACATTCAAGATGCCCACCCAAAATGCTAAACAGCCACTTCATGTTATTTGTGTAACTTTTACTTCAGTTAATGTTTCAGAAGTGGTTCTATGATCACTTTGTAGCAGGGTTCAAAACAACTGTGCATAAATCATAAGCCAAAATGATTTTTTGCCAGTAACCCCACCCTGACAAGTCTCTGCTAGCACATATTCAGCAAAAAATACTTGGCAGGGCAGCCTTAGATACCCTTTCTGCTGTGGAACTTCCATATACCATCATTAGGTTATCCTAAATTTCATGATTTTTTTTTTTTAATTGAAGAATTTTTTGCACAGAACTAATTATAAGTAACTCTTCTTATAGTTCTTGAAATTAGGAAGACAGGGCTTTATCTTTATGGTTCCATTTTCCACTTAGTGGAAGCAGCTGACTTAAGTTCACAAAGGCAAAATCAGTGGAGTTCAATATATCATAAATAAGGAAGCAGAACCATGAACAAACCTGAATTTACCCCACATCCCCTCCTAAGAGGATAATAAAAGTCATTCTGAAAAGCAGGACACCAGCAGCAGCTGCTGAATGAGAAGATCTGAACCCAAATCTCCCCCAAACCTGCCTAATCCCCAGTCCATCTTGTGAAACCCCTGAAGCCACACGGTCACTCTACTTTTAACAAATTATCTGCAGGAAAGTCTACTGGCCACATATCTTACATGAATGTCATAATCACCACATGATCAGGTCATTCCCTTCTGCTCAAATCATCCCCTGTAGAGGATAATCTTTTCAACAAGACGAATTGAGAAGAAAACCTTCAAAAGAAATGATATTAAATAGGATCCTCTGCTGAGACAATAAAAGTACAACTCCTCTGCTGAGAGATCTAACTTGGGTTTCCCATATCCCACTGTCTACTGGCAGAAACAACAACTACAGCTGCTCAAAGTTATCCCAAAATTTAGATTTAAGGCCTATTTTAGACATATCTGGAGATTCTCTGACTTCTTTGGCTTTGGTACAGCCATTTGTAGCTTATCACCTTAGGATCAGCTTTGTAAGCAATTCGTGCACGTGACAGATGAGCAGATGCAAACGTTTTCACTGAAATGGCAATGTTCATGCAACATAATATTCTATTTTCAGATGCCTCAGTGTTCTGGTAAATAAGGCTTTAAGTTCACAGTCTCCTCAGAAGACTATCTGGGCAAAAATTTTAAGTCAGAGAAAGAATAAACAGTTTTAACAGAAGTCACAGAGTAACTATCTAGCTTTAGATGGGAACAGAAAGCTCCTGCACTCTGCTGTGAATGCCTTCCTGGAGTCTGAAAACAGATTTTCACAACTTAAAAAATCCCTGTTCTTTGAGATTCACTTCAGATCTCATTGGAAAACTATATGCACTCACTGCATTTTTAAAGACATCCCCTCAGAATACAACCTTTTCCAGCTGGAAGCATTTTGGACTGTGTGAGATGGAAGGGTTTTTTCAAGAGTGCCTGAGAATTATACTTTAAAATGTTTAGGATACAATTTTATCTTATAGAAACTGCTGCTGTTTACATACATATGCACAAGGATCCTTATCATAATTTAAAGCTTGGATCAGTTCATAAAAGGTTTGTGTATCTCCCATGGATTAAAACAGCAAATATATAACACAAAATATTTGTCTGGAGAGAGGAACTAAGCTCATCAAGAACAGTATCTATCCTAAAAATTTCTGGCATAAATTTTTGAGGCTTAGTTGCAGTTTCAAATCTATTTTGGTATCTAAGTACTGCATTAACAGTGGATGATTTGCATCTGTAACAACAGAAAATTGCACAGGGAAAGCACTTTGGCATCAACAGACCTGCAAGTTATGTAAGGTTTTTAATTTATCATTTGCTCTGCTTCTTCAACATAGAACATGAAAGAACAAAAATTTCATCACATAGCCTGAAACTATTGATGGAAATGAAGAAAAAATGTCTTTATATACTAATTTGCTCATATCAAATTAAGGGGAAAGCTCCAAAGTTAAGCAAAAATGGCTCTAGAACCAGAAATTCATACAGTAATTAATTTCAAATTGCTGCTTGTTCAACTTCAAAGCCATAGGAAAACAGAAGGCATTTAAATAAAACTTCTTAATTCTATAACTCCTACATGTATTAGATACATTTAACCTGTCTAACCAGTTACGCAGCCATGTCCAAATAAGCACAGCTCAAATAAGACACAATAGTTTCATTTTACATGCTGCCACGTACAGCATTATGCAACCAGCCAGTAAAATTTTTCTGCAACAGGAAAACAAAGAAACATTTACTGGGGTGGGGGGAAAAAGTGCAAAGCATGAGAACAATAAAAGAAACTTTTTTTTTTTCCTCCCTGTTTTATCCTGCTGCCAAAGGCAGTCACACAGGCAGACAAGCTGACCACGTGTGCTCACCCCACTGCTGGAGAAGGTCGTGCAGGAAGCTCCGTAATCCAGATTTTTACCTGTTGGAGCATTTCTTCTGTAGCATTCAGCTTCAACTGATGCCCCTCAAGACAGATTTCTAAGTCCCGGATTTTCTCTCCTTGAGCTTCCACCTGGTCTGTGAGAACACTCACCTGTAATTTGAGAGAAGCACAGTGCTACTGAACTGACTGTAAATAAGTTTCAATTACCTTATGCATCTAACATCCAAATGCACGTTTTGACAAGAAGTTCCCTTTTAAAGCCCTCAACGCTTTAATATTCTTGTGCACTGCAGGAACCTGCTCTACCAACACAGACAGTTTTGCAGTCTTACCTCTATTTTGCTCCAACCCCGCCCTCTCATCTCCCCTCCCCTGCAACTGTTGTGTTTTGATATAAAAAAGAAAGGGCATTTCAAGAAGAGGTGGAATGCTACCTATAGGTAGCCTGGGTCCCTTCATGCATAAGTCTGGAAAATTGGGAGCAAGCAAGACCAGCGGATACTGGAAATATTTTATGTGGTTTTGGAGCATGCATCGCCATTTCGGGTTCTGTTGGCATTTCACTCCCTAATACAGATAAGTACGAAAACTGCTCATTCCCAACCCAACTAATTACTTCTTACAAGAAAAAAAACTTTATTAATATTTCCTTATCGATAAAGACTTCTGAAGCTCTAAAGAATGCAATGAGTAAAAGGCAAGTTTTAGCTGTGGCAAAGTTCTATTCCAACAAGAATTCCCAGGATCTGGCAAGCCAAAACATGAAAGAAAAAGCAGGGAGACACAGACAATGAACCCCAGGAAAAGAAACAATAAGCAGTCCTGGTAAAGAACTGTGGGAATGGTGGTACAGAGAAATGAATGTGCAATTAAAAAAACCCAGCAGCTGAATCCAAATTTTGCAAAGCAGAAAAAACTGCACCCACGATAACACTAGAAAGATGTGGAAAAACCACGGTGATAATTCTTATGTTAAGAAGAACATACACTCTGTATATTCATTTTGACTATTTCTTTATAGAAAAGCCTTGATTATTCTAGAAAAATGTTATCTAAAACAAACAAACAAAGGAGCCTAAGGTGTTTAAGCTCCATTTTGAAGTAAATGCATTAACAAAAACCTATATATGCTCTCACATCCAACCCTGCAATCTTTATTAATAAAACAAAATGAAAATGTACAGTGGAAGTGAAATTTTTAATATATATCCACTATGCAGCATGTCTAAAACCCGATGAACAATTGAGTTCACTTCAGGGAAGCTGCAGAGGGAGAGACCTGTATTTCTTTTACCTGCAGACATAATGCCAAGCATGCCTGGGAAGAAATCACAGAAAAGAAGGAAAGGGGGCAAAGGGGGAATCTAGTTTTTTTTTTTTTCTATTGAAGTAGTTGGCTGTATGTTAGAGTACAGCTGGACTCAGGATGAGAGTTGATAGGAAGGAGTGGGTGGAGGCAGATGGCAGGGGGACGCATCCAAGCTGGGGCAGGAAAACTCCCTGTAAGGAAAGCTGTTGCTTGTCTACTTTGTTTTGTTCCCATGAAATGAGGGATGATACACAAAAAACCCCCACATGAGGTCAGAAGACATGAAGAAACAAACTGACTTCTGTCCTTCAGTGTGATGCAAGTTCCAGAGAAAGAAAATCAGCTTTATTTAGAGCATCAGGTTAGGTTTAAATACCATTGCAACCTGGAAGGAAAACTCCGGAAGTTAAATGGGACCTGCAAAGAAATTTAGTGAAAGCTTAGCAGCTTGAGAAGCATGTGTTGGATGTTCCAGCAGCTGGGCTGAGAGGCACATCAGCCACCTGGAGCTCCTATTTTCCCCTCTGTCCAGGATCACATCTGCCAGACTCTTCAAGGAACCCGTTGGCAGCACCCAGAACAAAATTCCAGGTTGTGACACACTGGCAATTTCACCTTGCCTTAGGAGTGCAACACCTGCAAGGCTCAGCCTGTAGGTAATAGCAAAAGGAATGCCTGTAAAAGTGAGGGGGTATTGAGCACTTAGCTAAAAATCAAGTGTTAGAAAGGTTTAAAAGTCTGAGGCAAGACTGGAGTGCTCCCAGCCCCATATTCCCTCCAGGCTGCAGCTATGGGCCAGGCACTGGTGCAATCCAGCACGAGCCACAGGATAGAGGTGCTCAGTTCCCATCCCTTTCTCATCCTCCCTGCCAAGGGTCACACCCAGCAGCCAGGTTTGCACCAGCAAAGTCCCTCAGGCCATGGAACTTCAGCTTGGGGCTTGCCTGTGCTCCTCAGATTTGACTGCCTGGACAGAAGAACTGGTGTAAACCAGGTCCTAAACCCAGCTCCTCCTTGGCATCTTTGTTGTTGTTGACGTTTATCTTCCAGACTGAGGTTTGAGTCTATCTTATTTCCCTGGGGATTTTGCAGTTCCACCGTGACGCTGTGCAGTGGGAAAGGAAAATACATAAATATTGACTAAGTCTTTGGGTTTCATGAGGGGTGGAAGTGATGGGAGTAAAATGAAAGAGAGACATTTCTTAGTTCTGGCTTTACTCTATTCCTTCTAAGAAAAACTCTGGGCAGGTCCCAAGACATGTCACAAACCCGGGTGTTTTGTGCATTTGGCTGGCTGCATTCCTGGGTACCTGTTTGTGTGGATGAAGAAATTGGTACTGACAATCTGCAGGACAAAGAGAGGAAAATGACAGGACTTGACAGATAAATGTGAGGAACAAAGGAGATCCCCACAGCCAAAGGCACAGGTGAGCCAGTTCCACCCTCAGCTCTGGAGGGAACTGCTGGATTTGGCCACCCAATTGTCTCCCCACTCATGAGCAGCTCATGCATACAAGGCACGAATGTACAGTGTGAAAAGCTGTTTTCTATTACTAATAGGATCAAGTTTTTAGCATTAACAACCACTTGATTAAAGATGTTCTCATAAATATCAGTTGTAAAGGGAATTTGTAGTGCACACTTACATTCCAACCAGGTTTCTTTTCAGTCAGGTGGTTTTTTTCCTCTATTTGGTGATAGCAATTTAGTTTAACAGTAATTAAAAAAACAACCAAGCCAAAGCATATGCCTCTAAACATTTATTGTTTGTTTAACAACAGCAGTGAGGCTTTTGCTCAGTAAATGCACACAAGTGTGAGCAGAACATACAGGATAAGACATGTTTACAGAAACTTGTGACTGAAAGCAGGGAGAACACCTACCCAGCACACTTGAGTTTTGTTTGATATAAATATATGTGCTTATAATATGTATTTCAAAGCATGAAGGGAAAGGATATGCAAAGACTATTTAAATAATCTCTGGCTTCAGTTTTTAAAAGGCATGGAATATACAGTTTAGTACTAGCAAAAATACACAGAAAAAAACTTTTCTTAAAAATATGTATTTTTGTGCAACATGTGTTTTCTCCAGGAGAACTTACATGGGACATGGGATCTGTTTGAAAAAGGCTTGGTAAACTGAGAAACAGGAAACCTGGAAGAGTTTAGGCATGCATTTTACTGTCAAATTTTCTCTATCCCTGTTTCCTTCCCCCTTGAGCTTTTTGATGATGTAAACAATTTTGGTACAGCATATAAATAGGAAAAACTGTTACTGCTGTTACACCTCTCCTCTACCAAGTTACCCCACGACAAAATCATTTAGAGAGATTATACAGATCACAAATTAATTCCTGGTTAAATATCAGTTACATTTGGGGATCTGCTAACATTTGCTTAACAGAAAACACTCTGCCACTTCAGCTTTTTGCACTGAATATCAACTGCACCGAATATCAACTACCCAGAAATATTCTGCTGTTTTGGACATACCTGCAGGATGAGTGATTCTTTATCACCTTCTAATCTTGCCAACCTTTCTTGGTAAGTTTCATTATTGGATGCATGATGGTTCACCTGTGACTGGGAGGAAAGAAAAGTGCTATGAGAATTTTTACAGTTAAAGTTCCAAGCAATAGTTAATAAAAGTTTTGTATATTAAGCAGTTTTTACAGGACACAAAAAAAAAAAAATTGGAAAAATGTGTGTATAGACCAGAACTGTTTCAGATGAATTAAGCATGTACCTGATGTACATTAAAAATTAATGTACGTCTTATTTTACAGCATTCAAGAGTGGTAAGTGGACAGATCGATATTTTCTAGAAAACTATAATTTCCATGGAAAAGAACATCTTCCCAAAACAAAACACATTTAATTTGAAATATCTAGTCTCTAGTCTTTTGCCAAAGTCAGTGAATCTTGTATTTGCTTTCTAGTGGTAAAAATTGTTATAGGTGTATTATTCCTAGAAATCACTGAAAGAAAATTAGAAGGTTTTTTTGTTAGCAAGTAGAAATTTATTTAAATGATCCAGTTCCTATCACGAGCTACTCTAGCCACCCCATCACTTATGGATTTCTAAATGGCTCTAGGGAGCAAAGCCTTCTAAAACGTGGCCTGTCTGTAACTATTATGCCTCATTTCCTACCAATTTTAATACTTCATACAGAAACACCACAATGTAAAAAAAATCTGCAGATTTATTTAAGTTTAGAAGAGTCTCCTAGGCTGATCCTGCACACCGAAACATTGTGGGAATGGAGCTGTTTGCTCTGAGCATCCGAAGTAACCTGAGCCCGCAGAGGCTGATTTCCCACCCCACTGCAGGCACTGCCTTTCTGCCAGGGAACACAACACTCAGCCTGGCTGTGCAGCCAACACAGGAATCCGGGGAGCTCCCTGCAGCTCCAGCTGACTACTCATTTAGAGCTATTTGCACAATGGCACCAATAGAACTACAATCCTCCTCCCCAGCTGCCCTTTTGCTTTCAACTGAACACTTGTGAACAGATCTTTTATTTTGTTGGTTTTTTTTAATAAATACATTTATGGCTTCTTGATCTATATTAAGGCCTACGGGCCAAAATGTAAAACAGATGCTGAAAATAAACATGGTGCTGATTCACTCAAACCAAGAAATCAAATTTTTATCCAATCAAAAGACACTTTCCAAGCCACAAATTGCTGAACTAGAGTAAGTGTGGCACTAGAAACAAGTGTGGCACCTTTATACGCAGAGAGAAACCGAGCACTCCTGTCTCTGATTATTTTGAAAGAAATTGAAAGAATCATAATGGCACCAACAAACCGGGCTCAAAGATGCCTGGAGAGATCATCTGGTTCCCTACTGCATCCTAGGGACAATGATGATTTGCAATATTCTTGTTTTGTCTTCTTCTAAAGACCTCCAGAGATGGAATTCACAGCTCCTCCATTTACTTCTTACCTACTCATCATTAGAGCATTTTTCTTACTGCCTAATTGGAATAATCTTTTCAACTTCATGGTTATCACACCACCATAAATTAAAAAATAGGTCCCTCTGCTCACTGCAGAGATTTTTTTACGTATTTGAAGATTATCTCTACATCTCTAATTAGCAACTCCCTCTGCATGCTGTGAAAGAAAACACAAGTTTTTCTGTCTTTTCCTCATAGGTTAATTTTTTTCAAGATTTGTTTTGTTGTTTTCTTTTGGTTCCTCTTCACCAACTATTTCCCAACTTCTTTTGAAATTAAATGCCTAAGAGGAGACACAGGACTCCAGCTGAAACTGGCTTGAGTGGTAAAACCTTTTCACAGACTCTTGGGCCATATTTCTTTCCATATTAACCATATAGTAAAATTCATATATTTTCAGCCTAGGACCCATAACTTCCAGATCCTTTTAAAATGCTTTTATTTAGCTGCCAGCCTGTTCTTCATTCTGGTTTTACCCTTTGTTTCTGCTTAAATGTATAACTTGGAGCAAATCTGCACTGACTTGCATTCTATTATTCAAACTCTTCTCCTATGCATCTGGCTGTTATGTTTTAATCATGTTCTTTAGCATAACTGCAAAGCCCTTAACTAGAATCACCTCTAAATTCAATAATTTTGGTCTTTTGTCCCTGTTTAAGGGGTCAACAGGAACTATGAGAACAGAACGTGCAGGTGCTCACTCCACACCTCTCTTACCAGCATTCAGCATCAAAAGATGAACGTGTTAACTCTACTCAAAATACACTTTTGTCACAAGTTTTTGACCAGTTCAGAATAAGTGCAACTAAGGTTCAAGACCTCAGAGAAATGGCTCCAAGTATGCAGGTGTGAGGTCAGCCAGAGAGGCCTCAGATGGGCACATGAAAATACAGCAGACAGAAAAATGATCTGCTAAATGAAAGTGTCTGATTGACGCACAGCAGTTGTTTGAGAGCTGGTAATTCTTTGTGGCATGTATAAAGACAAGATAAAACTGTGTAACATCAATCAAGGCCATCTGTGGATGGTTGGGGTGCATTCTGCAGTTGTGAGAGCCAGGACCGAGAAGAAACTGAGTAAGATGTCACGTGCACAGGCAGCAATTGAATACAGGACCTATAGCACAAAAGACACGGGACCACAGATGACTCCAGTTGCTCTAAGAACTCAAACAATAAACAAACACTGGTCATGTGGTTACAAAGGTCTAAAAGGCTGAATCTGCAGGATTTCCTATAAAGCTCTTATTCCAGAAGGTCCAACACTGAAGACCAAAAATTGTTACCTGAGCTTGACAAATTATAAGCCAAATATGTTAACTATGCCTCTTACAGTGAAAGAAGGAGAGAGACTGCAAAAAACATGTAAAAAAGTTTATGATAACACATGATAACAAAGGAGAAGGAACGATATGCTAAGGGATGGTAGCTGAAAATATGCTGGTGGCAGTACGACTGCAGACAAAAAAATCAATGACATGCTGTAAATACTTTGCCTACAGGAAGCATAGAATTCTTACGACTGGAAAAGAGTTTTAAGGTCCTCGAGTCCAACCAGCACAATCAGCATTTTTGCCATTAAACCAAGTCCTCAAGTACCACACCTACACATTTTTTGAACTCTTTCAGGGATGGTGACTCCATCATTTCCCAGTCTGTTCCCATGTTTTACAACCCTGTGATGAAATTTTTCCTAACACCCAATCTAAACTTCTCATGGCACAACTTTGGCCATTTCTCTTCTCCTGTCACTGTTTCCTGTGAGAAGAGGCTGATCTCACCTGGCTCTCCCATCCTGTCAGGCAGTTAGTTCTAGAGAGTGATGAGGTCTCCCCTGAGCCTCCTTTACTCCAGGCTGAACACCCCCAGCTCCCTCAGCTGCTCCTCAAAGGTCTCTCCAGACCCTCCCAGCTTCATTTCCCTTCTCTGGACTCACTCCAGCCCCTCAATGTCCTTCCTGAACTGAGGGGGCCAAAACTGGACACAGCACTCGAGGCGTGGCCTCAGCAGTGCCCAGGACAGGGGACAGTCCCTGCCCCGGTCCTGCTGACCACACTCTTGCTGATACAGGCCAGGGTGTCACTGCCCCCTGGGCACTGTTCAGTCACTCTTAACCAGCACCCCCAGGTCCTTGTCCCTGGCCTCTGTCCAGCTATTCTGTCCCCAGTCCGTAGTGCACCACGGGGTTGTTGTGACCCAAGGACAGGATCCAGAACTTGCCCTTGTTGAACCTCATGCCATTGGCCTCGGCCCATCCCTCCAGCCCGTCCAGATCCCTCTGCAGAGCCTTTCTCCCTCCAGCAGATCAACACTCCCACCCTGGGAGCTGGGTGTTGTCTTTGTACTTTGCTGCGTGTGCACTGGGTCCCCCCACCCAGGTCATCACTAAGGACACCAGACAGGATTGGGTCCAGCACTGATCCCTGGGGAACACCACTGGTGATGGTCCCCAACTGGATGTAACTCCATCCACCACCACTCCCTGTCAGGACATCCAGCCAGCTTTTACCCACTGAAGAGTGTACCTGTCCAAGACATGGCAAGCCAGGAGCTGCAAAGCATTAGTCTCCTTAGTGATTTTGCATATAGTTTACTGTCCATCAGATGGCAAAAGATATTAACATAAAAAGTTTCCCGGAACAATTCCAAATCAGATGTTACTCCCAGTTCTAGAGAAAGAAAAGAAAAAGAAAGCTTTCCATATTTGGTTGGTTTTGGTATTTTTTTGTCAAAAAGTCATAACTTTGTTTTGGTCACATTCCATCACTTGCTTCAGCTTCTTCACTTTTATTTTCCAAATCTCTCTTTGGAATATGCTCACTGATTTACTGGGAAAATAAAACTGGAAAGTTGCTGGGAAGTTCTAAGTATCTAAGTATCACTTGCATGATCCAGTCATTACTGAGTCCTCTTCCAAGAAAAGGGCTTAAATTTTCCTTCTTATGTGACACACACAAAAAAAATCAGATTTTGGAGAACAGTTCAATGGCTTTGATTTAAAATGGGGATAATCAGCAAAAGTATCAAAGGATATGGCAAGAAATGATGGCCAGTTGATGTTCTCGTGTGTGCCTTTTCAGCACCAAGAATCTCCAACACAGCTAATTTCAATCCAAACTCCACCAACTTCTGAAGTTGGTCAGCAAGCTGTGACTCTGAAATTTGTCACAAACACCATGGATCTCACCCTGGGAAGTGGAATGGGGAGGAGCTGGGAAAAGAAACCTGGCAGTCAGTTAAAGTAGTTATTTGTGAGCTTTTTCAACAAGTCACCCGCCTCTTTGAGGAGACAGATTATGTCATAACCCTCCTCTCTTTCTTAGCCACAGGACTCACCTTCAGCTCCACTGATAATTGAACAGGATGTTCATGCAACAAGAATACTTGTATTAATACTTGTATTAATGGGGAAGATTAGGGACACGCTTGATGTATTGCCTTTTGTTGTAGTTTAGAAGCTGAAAACAAGGAGTATGGCCAGCAGCATCCAGCCAGTCAGCTTGACCACCAACTACCAGCAGCACTCAGACCTCAGCATTGCATTCCAACACAAGAAAATGTTCACTGCAGACTCTTCCCAGCCTATTTGAGTTGACAATATTTAGAAGTGTATGGTCTTTGCACCTCTGCAGTACTCTTTCGGTCACCTGAATTATGTTCTGAGTCACAAGGAGTTGTATTATGATGAGTGATGAGTGAGAAGCTTACACAGTAAACATTATTATTTGCATCTGACTATGGATGCAATACAAATTTAATCTCTTGACATGTTAGTGCTACCTCAGATACACACCCATGTCAACATATGTGCACTCCCTCAGTTACCTGAGAGGAGGAGGAGAAGGCTGGAACAAGATTTGTGGATCTATAATTCTTGCCTTTCATCTGAAGGCAATTAGTAAATCAACAGCAGGATTTTTTATTTGCCATTGTTTCTGGTTGGTTAAATGAAAGTGACAGTCACTTGGAAAAAGCTGACAGTGCATAGTCTGAAACTAAGCAAAGACAGAGCCAGGTAAATTCTGGTAGTCCTGAAACCAAATGAATTTTAAACAAGTATTTTTATTATATCCGGATCATTTTTCTGAAAACTAACACTCATTTTTTTGCTCCAGACCGTTACATATCTTAAGAGAAAAGTCATAAGATTCACCTTCAACATCTTGAATTTAATGGCTACATCATGGGTTTGATCACTCCCCCTCTTACTGGTACAGGTTAAGAATGCCCTCCAGAAAAAAAGGAAGGCATAAAACCAATGGACACCGATTGCAGGCCAGCCATCAGCTCTGTGGCACACTGTTTGCAGTGAATAGTAGCATTTCTATTAATAATTTTTGGCTGTAACTACGTGTCTACGTACCAAAATGTGGGTTGTACTGTTTTTATTTGGAATGGTGTCATCCAATTAAGAGTGGTAGAAAGATAAGAACAAACCAATAGGATGACACAAAATTGTACATGAACCCTCTAACCCAAATCCCTTGGGGGAGCAAAAGAATATTTGTTAAAAATGAGACTTTCACGTAATAAGGGTATCTTGGGTCCCTTAGTTTGCAAGAGAAACTTTTAACAGATCCACACTCAGGCCCTGTGAAAGAACCCAGTATTAATTACCTGTAAAACACTTCCCCCTAAACTGCCCACCACTGCTTTATGACTACTGCTGGCCAAACTGTGAATGTAACAGCACAATGTTTATACACAAGGAATTTTCCCAATCCTCCTTCCTTGGCTCTGTCCACAAGCTCTCAGGTCTTGCTGCCCACTTTGTCCATCCCTCTGGCCATTCTTGGCCCACCATTTCCACAGGTCGTGTTGGCACCAATAAAGTCCAATGGAAAGAACTGGAGTGTGGTGACAGATTCTTTCAGTTTGATCTATAGAGCACTTTTTCCCCTGCTGCTGCTGCAAGGTGCCACTGTACACTGTACATTATGTTACAAGACTTCTGCTTAAAACCAGACCCGCCATTCTAAGCATCTGAAAATAGCAGCTGTATCTGTTGTTTTGCCTGCCTGAATCTCGTGATTTTTGTTTTTGTTTGCTGCCCTAACCCAGTCCAAGCCACAGATACCACATGAATCCAGCCTGGCCAACCTCTGCAACATCAAAACCCATCTGGGTCTCTGAAGTGATTTCTGCTAATGATGAAATTTGAGCCAGCTCTGGCATACTTCACCAAGGCTTTTTGGAAGTCTGTTGCAGTTATTCTCTGTTAAAATGCCATGTGTTACTCTGAAAGCAACTCATAATCTTATTATCAAGCCAAAGAGCAACAGTTTATGACTGCAGGAACTGAAATCTTTATGTGTTGTAACAGTCAGTGCCAGATGTGGGACACTGGGATTCTTGGACGAGGGAACTGAACAAGCAACTTAGATTGTTTTAACTTTTTTGGTTTCTAAATCACTTGTCAAAGGGATCTGGGAGCAGACTGCTCAAGTTCTCCTGGGAACAATGCAAGATCACTTTCAGTCCTCCTCCCTTCCCCCACATGCTCACCCCTTTAAAGAGCTTGCAAGGAAAAGCAGCAGTATTGATGTTCTCCTTTATGTACCTGACATACAGCAGGAGCATAATTACAACAACAACAGGAGCATAATTAACTCCTGTAAAATCTTGTGCTCCATTTGAACACTGTATCCCTTCTGAACACAGTCCGCAAGCTGATGGCAGCAGACCTTATTAATCTGTTTGTTAGCAAACATGCCTTTACAGAAATGAAATTTCTGGAAGCAGGAGTGGCAGACACAACACATCCATAACCTCATTTAAATAGAAAATGAATATGTGAGCTCTAAATATACTTTATAAAAGAGGCAATTAGCTTTAACTGCACAAAACACAGGTTAAACTGATAGTATAGTGTTACCAGCAGCTACTTCCTGTTGCCTCTTCACTATCTGCTCACTGTCCATTTAATCCCCTCCACAGACACACTCCAGAAATGTGAAAGTTTCCAGAATACTTGGTAAATTAACTTCAGGATTCTCAATCTCTTATTAAAAATTGACACATCATTAATATTTCACACTTATTTAAGAAATTACCCAAAATAACTGTTCCTAATCACATTTCACATTAGAATTGACAGATATTTTATGTTTATAGCCAATAAAAATCCAAGAGAGCATTTGCATAAGTACTCATGTGTGTATACGTACAGACAGGCAAGAATTTGCTGGAAAAGCAAACACAGGTTAAAACAGATTTTAAAGGAATAAGGAGAGAATGTGCTTCTTTCATGACATACAATTAAATCCATATTCTAATTAAAAAACAGCCTATTCTGAGGGCTCTAGTCACACCCCATTCAAGGATTTTTCTAACAGTGAAAAATAAATACTCAGAATATAAAAACTAAAAGCTCAGAAGAACAAAGTGATTTTTTTCAAGGTGATGAAAGAACGGCATAAACTTACTTTAAAAAAAAAAAAAAAAAGGAAAACAAAGCCAATTTCATCTAGTTGATCTACATCTGGGCAGTTCATCAACAAAATTAACAGCCCTGACTTTTAAAAAAATCCCCATCTTTTTAGCAGAGTAACAGGCACAGAAGAAAACCACCACCGTTTTTACCCGAGACAAAGGCATCGCGAAAGGTCTCACACAGTTACCCCGATGAAGAATCACTTAAGTGAAGAGCTGGTGCAGAAAACTTCCCCCTTTAAAGCACAACATGGTAAACAAGAGCCTCTCTTCTCTTTTGCTATACGTTACCATGCAGGATTTGTTTTGTTGCATTGCAATCCCCGGAAGGCACAAGCACTTGCCAGAATCTATTGCCATTTGCTCAAAGTTTGATCCTAGAGTTTCATTTTTAAAGACAAAGACAGCTGATTTTCTCCCCCCTCCCTAAGCCTCCTCCCCCTACACCAAGGCACGTCTTTAATTCACTTCTCGTGAAGAAACTCACACCATTTAAAGTCTGAGGCACTGAACGAGTCTCCTTCCGCAAAGCAGAGAATTCTCTCTAAGATGTTGCTAAATGTGCATTTAGAAAGAGAAAACAAAGCCCAGCAAATCACTTACCCTCTTTAGCCACGTGAAGTGCTTATAAATATCAATCTCACCATCCATGCTTCGGGCCCATCTCAGCAGTCACATTCCCAGGCTTAAAAGAAACTTTTGGAAGCAAGCGCTCTGCTTTTTTCTACAGGATGTAGCTGTGATTTCTCCTCCTTTCAACCCTCAACTTCTGAAATCTTCAATGCCAGGTCATATTTTATGCTGAATCCCCTGCCCCTGTCCCACAGTCTTATCCCAAAGGCTTCTCACAGATGTACACATAACACGGAACTGTATAAACTTCAGGCTCCCCCCCAGACATCTGTTTTTTTTAAACAGCAGATTGGTTAGCAGCAAGAACAATGCAACCCTAAAATCATTGAAAAGATAACTTGCTAAATGATCTTTAGAAAAGGGTCTTTCAAGAACAGCATAAATCTGCAGGAACTATTCCCCTTTAATGCTGAATAACAAGCTAAAAATTATTAAGCTGTCACTGAGAAACTATGCTCAAGTAATGCTTTCTCTGGCTTTCTGTTTCAAGAGTGGCTGGAACTCATTACCAAAGACCCCCTATTTCCTGTCTCTGTTCATCATAACACTACTCAGCCTTCTCAGTTTATTTCAGGCTCAGACTAAACCTAAAAATAAGTTCTGCTCTTTGAATTACTTGCCTGTCCTCTCAGAAGACATTATAAAAAGGGAGGAATTCAAGGACGATCCTGTAAATAAGACAATGATCCCATAAATTGCCCTATTGCCAAAGAGATGATTTTCCAGCCCAACAGAAGATGATGATATCCTTCCAAGATATTTGTCTGCTCCTGCTGAAGCTGAAATCTCACAGCACGGCAGCTTTTCAAACTTGCAACACCAAGATAAATGTGTGTGCGATGCAATGCTCTGACAAGAAGGGCAGTTTAAAGTGTTGCCTGTTATTGCGGTGTCCTCTAGTGCCTCCTCACAGCACTTATCCATAACTTCTAACTTTTGCCAGTAACCTCCAGTCTCCAGTGTTGTTTCTCCCCCTAGTTCCAAGTGCCTTTGGCCTTAAACCAGGCAGCTGACTGTTACACACATAAGGACAACTGCTTGGGCACGGCCTCTCCAGACCGCAAGGCAGCTGCCCCCATGGAATTTTTGTGATCATCTCAGAACATTTGCTTATCTCCTCACTGCCTTCAGATCCTACAGCCAGACTGACCCCTGGGCTTAGGGAGCAGTAAACCAGCAGTTTGGAAGAGCCAGTGTCAAAGCTGCCCATGGTCCTAAGGTTACATACAAAGGACTCAAAGTCTGAAGCTGTATAAAGCCTTTCCTACAGGGACCTGCCTCACTCAGACCTACTCACATTCCAGACTGGAGAAGTCACAGATATGTGACAAAATTTCTTCAAGGGGATGTGGGTTTTTAGTATTTCAACCATTCTTGGTCCTTTTGACCTGATGGAGCTCTTCTGAGAACCTCCCACAACCCAAAGTAAAAGGGAAGGATATAAACTTAGACTTTCAGTTCCCTTCATGTATTTATTATCTATTCTTACTTAAAGGCACATGACAAGAAAAGCATGACAATTTTTAGCAAGTCAGTGCTACAAGTCTTCTAAAGGTGCTGGGATACCTAAAATCACCAGTAAACGTGAGGAGAAAAGAACTGTCCACTTCTAAAAGCAATGCTACAAGACAAATCTGACTTGGGTTGCCCTGAGCATAGAATATACTTATTTTATGCTGTCTGAAAGTGGATGAAAGCAGTTATTTCTTAAATAGCTCATACTATCTGGCAAAAATCTTAATACATTATCAAGAGTGCATGAAAAGAAATTAATACTTAATAGACTATATTTCCCTCCATCACGGCTGACAAGCTGGAGACTGAATGGGCGTTGTCTTGACATTAAACATGAATGCCCAACAGTATAAAGTTGAGGTTTTTTCCAAAAAAGTTTGTTAGCTAATTATGGAGATTAGCAAATACATCAAACTTTATCTCTCAGCATTGCATATCCCACAGTATCACCACCATGGTGCCATAAGTTCCACATTTCGTCCATTTCAAAACATCAGCTCTTCAGTCTCATTCAGGGAAGAAGGAAATGCCTCTCTTAAAACACTCCACCACAATTTAAGAGCTAATGATTGTGGTTTTAACTTTAAAAACTACAGAAAAATGGTGTTACTAAACTTCCTAGTGCCCCAGTGTATCATTTGCATTTAGGGTAGTATGCCTTTCTCCTTTTAAAAGTATTAAAAATTACAACATACCTTACTTTTGCCCTGTCACTTGTGCTGGATTTCACGCAAAGGCGTCTTGATTTCTGTTAGTCATTCTTCCTGATTAAAAGGTGAATGTCTGAATTTTCTGCATCTTATCAGCCCCAGTGTCGACAGCATACATTCCAGACAGTCACATGCCCACTGGGAGCCTGTCACCTGCATACTGAACTTTACATCCTGCTTGAGCTTTGGCCTGAAACTTTCAGAAACCAGCTGAAGGCAAATCAGTTGCCCCAGATTTGCTTAGAATGCTCTTCCATTTCCCTGGGGAACCAGGTTAGCTTCTCTGGGCAGTACAAAAATAAGAAAAAAACTTTGCAATCTCAGGATTGCTTCATCAGGTCACCATTGTATGTTTTTCTTATTTTCAGGAAATCCATGTCTGTGTGTGGCTCTTCACTGAGCACCAGTTTCTGGTTCAGTGGAGAGCTAAAAAACAAAGAAGGAAAAGCCCCCCTCACCTCCACTGCAGAACCACCACCCTCAAGTGTTACCCCAGAGAGAGACTGAGCCAGCTTTTGCTCTCTTGCCTCTGTCAAATGGTGTGCTTTCTTCTGTGCAGTCCTCAAAAACAAAACACACACATTATGGCAATACAAATGCAATGTAGGGCATTTTGTAAAACATTTCAAGTTAGCCAAGCTAATATGCTCCATAAGCTGTATGATAACCTATCAGGGTTTATTTGCCAGTTCCATGCTTGCACAGAGAACTGCTGACTACTGCCAGACTTGATTGAACTAAAAACCTCTGTTTGCAGAGCACCAAAGATGCCAGCCCAAGAGCTTTTGTGCTGATACACAACCAACAAAACCCACTCAGCTAAGTGAGCCACTACTTTTAGTCAGCACGTCAAATACTTGAAACAAGGCTTGAAGTCTCTTTTAAATAGTAAACAAACATGCTGTAAGAGCTTTGAAACTGAAAGCAACGAGGTTTTGAATGATCAGCTACACTTCTCATGTCTCTCCATTCCAGCACATGAAGAGGCAAGAAAACATCCCGAAATACTCTTAGAACTGTGGAGGGAAAGGCACTGTCTGGTGTTTTCCCTCTTCTACCAACACTGAGCTGAAGAAGCACAGAGCTCTTTGCTTTTCCACCACTTTCTCCCACTGAGCTAGGGCCCTATGGACACAAAAAAAAAAAAAAAATTATTAGCATTGTTTTAGCAATTTTACTTTTCATTTGTGATAAAATACAGATTTTGATGCAGCACAAATGCAAATGGTCAGTCGTGCTCTTCTACTGCCTCTGAATCTCCTGGGAAATTAAAGGGCAAAGGAATAGGAGGAATCAGAACAGTCCTCCAGGTCTTCCTTTTCATCAATAACTTATAGATTGTTCTGGTTTCAAATCCCAGCAGCCCCTGAAAACACTGAAAGAACTTACACTTGCTCTCTTAGGCCAAGAAATAAAGTGTCCAGGTTTGCACCCTCCCAGCCTCATCAGGGGAGCCCAGCAAGGATGGACATGCTACAAAAATTCACTCATTCCCAAGAATTATTGTCAACTTTTCCTACATCTCTTCCTCTGCATTTTTTCCCCCCCAGTCCTAGTGTCTGGGCTACTTTGGAAACAAAGGCATTAAGACCAGACTTTAAAAGGGAAAATGTTCTCAGCATGCCAATTCTGACGTGTCATTCTCATGGTGCAGAAAAATGTGAGAGCTTCAGAGTGAAAAAAGAGAGAAAATACAGGAATACTTGTGTATAAAGAAACTTAGGCCATTTGTGTAAAAGATAATGGAGGAAGAAATCCATTTTTCATGGAAAAAATCACTTCAGGAATCTAGGTGAAGTATTTCCAACAAGACAATTTGTCTTAGAAACGAAATTGTGACTGACTGACAATGCCTACGTGACAGAGAAAGAAGAAACTCCTGGAACAAAATTTAAAAAATGCACTGTATTCTGTAGATGAGCATGTTTGCTTTGCTTGTGATAAATCATAAAAAAATAAAAAATATCCTGGGAAACAGACAAGAAATAACATTTTGCAGGTGCACAAACAAATAATCCTTTCCCAGCATAAGACACACTCAATCCTGATGCCTTAATTCTTTGATTAAAATCAAGAATCAGACTTGACTCAGTACTAAAGAGACTTAGATGGCCATTAGTTCCACGTGGTGGTTAACCCTCACCCTTATTCCATGTTGGTAACTCTTGCAGCAGGTGCTGGCACCTCTAGAGTCATTCCCATCTCAGGTATCCCCAGCACTGCCACGTCCTCCCTGGTCACCCCTCAAGCACTGAGCAGCTCCCTTCCCTTGGCTGGCATAAAGGATGGGTTGCTGGTTCTGAGATGAAGTTACTGTCTGTTAACTCATCCACAGATATTTGCACATTCTTGGCAGTTTCACACATTCCTCACCATATGTTGAAATACTTTGTCCAGCCGAAGCTCTACAAGAACTCTGCCTTTTTTTTTTTTTTGCATGAAAGTTATTTAGAAGAGAACATAAGAAACCTGAGTTCTCTGTTTCCACACAAAATCTGAAAAATATTTTCTACTTCACAGGCCATCAAAATCACTGTGAACACTTCCCCCAGTTATATGCAGAGTACACTGACACACAGAGAAAATAATTAAAGATACTTATTTTCATCCCACCACACACACATTACAATGGCAAGTTTAGTTTCCCGACTCAAATGCTTCAAAGCACTGCTGAAATTACTAATCCTGCAATAAATCAGGATACAAGACATTTGAAACAAGATATTTACCAAATATTTGCATACACACCAATAATATTACAACGTAACATTTTGCCTTTCCTTGCTATAATGGACATGAGATTTTTTCTTCTAAATTTCAAAACAGAAAACATAGTAAAAAAAACCCCAAACCAACAACAACAAAAAAACCAACCAACCAACCAAAAAACACCCAAACCAAACCAACCCCAAAAAACCACAACAACCCAAAATAGAATAAGCTGCAGATACACCTTTACAAGTCCTTATTTCTGATAAGGCATATACAAATATTCTTTTCATTTATTTTTCTTAAGCGTTTCATTACTGAGGAAAATTAAGCCCATTGTTTTCAACTCCTGGAAAAGAATAGGATGCCAACATGTTTAGATAATATGTCCAAAATAAGTGGGTTTTTTTCCCCCATTTTCGAATGGTGACAAAAGCTGAGAAAATATTTAGTTTTGTGTTATTAGCATACCAATTTAAAAGATACTGAAATAATCTTGTTGTGAATACAATATTGCTTTGTTTGTCATAAGTAATAAAATTTAGCAAATTTCAATAGGTCAACCTACCCATCCAAGTTTTGTGAAATGTGAATAGGGGTTATATAAAGAAATACATCAAAGTTATGCCCTTCTTCTATTATTCAAATAATGCCTCCAAATCAATACAGGGACCTTTTAAAAAGAAATTTTGTCTCCAGTTTCTCTATGCAACCTTGACACCTTTCTTTCCTGTCAGCACCATTGTTTAAGGAAACGTTTCTCTCTTTACCAATCTCTCTGTTAATTACTCTACGGAAAACATTTTCCAATGTTTCCTGTAGCTCCACTTGAAAAATACATTTATGCACTAATGTTTATTAAGTGAATACAGTGTATAACATTTAAATCAGTGAAAAGTAACGCAGCTGGAAATTCCAGTGAGAGATCAGAAGGTGAGATTGAAAAGGGACTCCAGGCATAACACCAGACACAAAATGAAAGATGAGCTAATGGGATATTCAGCCCCTTAGTGCAAAGGAAGGTACTGAAGCCAAGAGCTGAACAAGACTCGTACAAATGCAACCAAATAAATCATCTTTTTGAAGGATAACATGCAATCTCTGTATAAAATCATGGCTTCCTACAGACTATTCCAGTGACAGCATCAAGGTGTGGATAGGCCACATAGCTGAGGATTGCACCTGGGGGCAAACTGCATCTAAGTCAGTAGAGTACCTTGAAATCTTGGAAAGCTTACATAAAACACTAGCCCTGCTGTTCTAGCAGGAATATCACCTGTCTTCCACGAGTACTCTAACCACAGGCCATAACTCAATCCTGTTCAAGCACTTCTGGTCACTGCAGTTTAAGACAGCTCTGTTAAACATTACTGATCATTACGAAGGTGAAAGAAAATGACATTTAAAAAAAAGATCTAAATCTGTCCTATCCACTGCAAAACTGTTTTAAACTTCTATTTAGTTCTTCACGTAACTAAGGAGACCTTCTTCCTTCTGAGAGCTACTCCAGTGAGCAGTCATACTTAGTGGTGATGGGGCTGGTTCCCAGACAAAGCAACAGAGCACTGGAAAAATTAGGGCTGGTTTAGAAAAGTTCCAAGCGAGCTCTGTACACCAGCAGTTTCACTGTCTCCAAGGCATTCTCTAGAATTCATAAATGGCTGAGCACATGAAGGGCACTTCTCTGCTGACTCTGGTGTCCTGTGAATCGCTCTGAACCACTTGGGGAACTCAGAGAGCACCAGATTTTCCAGTTCAGGCCTTCCTTGCATCATCAATTCACCAAAAAGGAGCTGGAGCACAGCGGAGGACTGGGAAATTCAACTTGCAGCTCTGAGTCCTTCTCAGAAAACAGAACCCATCTAGTGTTTCAAGGTGGCAAAAATAAACATGAATGCTTATGGAATGACTGCTTTTCTGTGCTGTCCCAGGCAGTCTCTGCTGCTCCCTTTTCACTCTGACATGTGTTAATATCCCTTGGCAGTGGGGAGATCCAGCTATAAATATCTCCATCAGGACTCCCAGCAGTTGAGTTCCACAGTCACATCTACCAGCAGACAAATACACTGGCTTTAATTGGTGGTGCTCAGAATACATTCCCCTCCCACTCAGCTGTTACTGAAAAATGCTATTGATGTTTTATGAAAGCCTGTTTTCAAGTAGATGGAAGTGCCCTGAACTCAGTAATTTTCTGCCTCTCTTCTGGATGGATAACCCTGTGAAATGAATCTTGGACAAAAGTGAAATAGAGAGGCCAGTGATTAGGTTTCAGCAGAGCACTTTAACACATCCTTAAAATAAAACTTTGAAGTGATTTCAAAACTCCACAAACTCCATCAAGTCACAATTCTGAACTGAGCTTTAATTCAAGTCTTTGTGAAGATTTTGGGGAAAAACATTCCTTGATTTAACCTGCAGTGGAAACAATCTTTTTTGAACATTAATTATGAGCAAATAGCAACCAAGACGTAAGGAATGTATCCTGTTTCTGCTAAAGAGTCTCTGGTTTTACCACTTAAGAACAGATCTTCAAAGGAAACAAAGCACAGCACATATCATAAGGCAAGTCACGTTCTATTAAAAATTGCCTCTACCACATGTTCCTCTACTATTTCTTCTGCTTTTCTCTCCATTTCCTCAAACTGACAATAGTTAGAAAGATTTTCAGAATCAAGCTGCCCAAAAATCTTTGAATAGTCAGGAAAACAGTAATGAGTTTTCAAGAATTGGCATTTTAAAGCTCATGATATAAAGCCATATGATGGAGTGGTTTGCTTTAAATATACATGTTCCCCCAGGAGGAAGGTCACTTTTTGCAATCCTGAAAATGAGGCTTAAGGTCCACTGTAAGAACACAAGTGCTCCTCTTAACTCAAAAAAGGATTCCATAAAGGTGGATAGAATAAAACCCAGAATGAACACTGTGGAAATTCATTTAGAGTTATAAAACTGTAACTAAATACATTCTCTCGTAGCTCACAAAGCCAAATTGTCATTGCAGCAGTTAATTTTTAATGCTGAAATTACTATCTGCTTTGTGATAGGTCACGTGGTCACTGGCAATACTGAAATATTTAACAAGGAACATTGACACTATCCACAAATTTGTTTTGTATGAACTGTCCCAGATAATCTCTAGGTCTTTGTGTTGTTTTTAAGGCCAAAGAATTTACAGTCATAAAGCCATGTAAACCAGTTCTTTTCAAGGCAGAAATTTTAAATGCAATTCTAAAGTAGTTAAAAGTGTATATTTAATCACGTTTTCTTCTGTTTCAGCTTTGTCAAAAGATTTGCGCAACTACAGCAACTATAAAATACTCATTCTACACGACATAGAGTCTTTCTAAATTCAGTGCTAACTTTGTCAAACCTGTTTCATCTCTCTCAAAGCAGGGACAGCAGTTACTGCATCCAGTTATGCTGTAAACTTAGGCACCTGAAATGTTCATAGATCCTACACCACAGTAACAAACAAAAAAAGGCCTTTTCAAAAAAACCCACTTATTTCAACAGATGCTGTGCCTCGATCTTAGAAGAAACACCAAATCACCAATGGCTCCATAAGAAAAAGGAATTAGGCAGCTGCTCTCAAAAGAGTTAATAGGGAAAGTAATATCAGGTATGAAACATGATAGCTGAAGTTTTCCAGTCCTAGCCACATCTAAATTTTCCCACATCTTTGGTATTCACACCTAGAGCAGAAGGGACAAAGAATATAGATTTACCGTTGGTTAAAAAAAAAATTAAATTGATCAGACCACCAAACCTCACTTGGTGAGTTTCATGCCTGATAAATTTCTTAGTATTATCAGTCTAATATCTGCAGTAATATAGATAGTATAGATAAGTTCTCTAGTATTATCACCATAGTTGGGTGCCATGGACCTGAAGGAAGGTGAGACCAGCTGTAATATCCATAATCACCACAGACACTTCCTGACTGAGTGATAAAACCCGTGGGCCTCGAAGCTGACCAAAGGCTAAACTCCACAGCCTTTGTTTCTTTATTTGAAGGTGCAGTTCAGCACATTAAGTGGCAATTCTCAAAGCTGCAAAGCTATTCGGGTTATGGGGCCAAGGGGCAATTTTCTGCAGAGATTATTTTCCCCATGCAGGAAAGACTTATCTCTGGTTTCATAATGTTACTCCAATAAAAACAGCACCAAGAAGATTCAGCATCTTTCTGTGCTCTGAGCTGCAATCCCAGGTCCCGCTGTGTGGCAAACACAGAGCAGGGATACCCACCCTGGGCCTCAGAGAGGTCTCAGGGCTGCACCAGGTTGTGAAAATGGCTAAAGCAGAAGGAGCTCACCAGACAACCATTGGGACTGTTGTCCTGGGATTTGTTTAAACCCAAATTCTGGCAGTCAAATGCTGCTGTTTGACGCTATCCAGCAGGAAGGAGCCTCCAGTCTTCCTTCTGACTTCCCTTCCTGGGGTTTCCCAGCACAGCAACAGGGGGCAGTGGCAAAACACACATTTCAGTTATTTCCATTAGGCACATTGTTTGTATTCTTGATTAACCATGGCGGCTGAAGTGACTTTTAATGTAACTTCCAAACACACACTGAAGTGAAGGAGAACAACACACTTTTCTTGAAAGAAGCATACTTATCTGCTTTTAAAAATCTGAAATGGCCTTTTGTATCTTTAGTTTTCAATGTATGCCTAATCAGGATAACTTGGGAATATTTTTGGTGCCCACTCGGGTAAAATGTTAGAAACAGAGCAATTGCTATAGTCTCTGAGGCCATTCAGTGACATGCTAGAGCAGCTCTCCAGCTTCAAAGGAAGGTGCATGGACCCCAAAAGACCCCAGATGTGGAATTAATCACCCACAAAAGAAAATCCCTCTTCATTTCTAGCTGTTATTTGACCTGTAACAGTCTAAACAATAAAATCTCAATGGAATCAGTTCACCATTCACTGTTTGTCACTTGCATTTCACAGACAATGTTTGTTGCCATTTAATTACTGCTACTGACATTAAACACAGTTTCATGTAACATTTCAGTTGAATACAACAATTCAAATATACTCCAAATCTCTGTGCCCAGTTATTAGCCTACACTTTAGGCAGAAGGCTTAGAAGAGACACTGGGGAGCACAATTCCACCTGAGAATGTGCCACATCTGTGTGGGGTTTTTAAAGATACTCCAGCATTTCATAGAGTAATGATCACCAAACTGCTTTTGAGGCTTCCAGTGTGAATGGATTCACCGAGATGCAGAGTTCTCATTCTTCAGAACTCACTACTATCACTCAGCTCTCCTGACAAATGGCACACATTAAGTGGCATGTTTCATAGCTCTGGGCTGGAACGAAGAAGTTTCAGGATGGGACACAACCATGAAACACATATTGCATCTCACTGAAACGAGCTGAAGTTTATCACATTTCTTCCACAGAAATTACATGCATGCTTGCAAATTATTTGCATTTAAGAAGAAAAAGATAAGAAAGGCCTTCAAATACAAACAGATTACTATCCGTTTTCAAATAACAGTCGCAGCAACAATGCACTACCCTCCCTCGATTCAGAGCAGTGCAAAAAATTTTAAAACCAGTCATCTCCACATACTGCACTGGAGATACTCCAAACCACCATCTTCCCTGTTTTTTTGGTTTGGAATCCAGAGTGCCCAATTGCTTTGTCAAATGAATATTACTCTTGATACAGGTCCAATTTTACAGTAACCAACTCTGAAAAATTGTCTTTTATGCACTAAACTCATCTCTTAGCTATCTTAAAGATTAGAAAAATCCTTAAAATTTCCGCTGAAGCAAGCATTTGGTACGAGCTGGCCTAAGGATATCTAAATCCAAAATCTAATACTGAAAATCCAAAGTAAACATTGCCTACGCCTTTGGCTTTCAAAATTGGTACCAAATTCTCCTTCCTTCCTCTCCTGTGGGCCCAAACAGGATTTTCCAGCCACAGACCTGCCCTCTGTGAAGAATGCCAACGAGCCAGGAGCTGACAAGTTCAAACAAAAGCAGCCACCTTCCCAACAACATCGGGTTTCAGCCAGCACACGGCTACAGCAGATAACAAACCCCAACCACAGGCTGCAGGCATGCTCACAGAAATGTCACATGCACCAACAAAGCCAGAATAAAAACCATCAACCCAGGAATTTTTCTGAAGCTGGGGAAGCCCCAGGTAGGTTTTACCCATGAGGAACTTCCCAGCCCCTGACAGTGGCAGGTTTGGGGAAGGGGAATGTTGTGTTTCTCTTCCTTTACATCCAGGCAGTCTCTTCTCCTGTCCCAGCATCTGCTCCTCACCTGGTAAACCTCGGTCTTTTCCAGTGTAGTCAGATGTTTATCCCCCATCTATCCCAACAGGAATGTCTCCCCTTCAGAATCAAAGGCTTTCCTGCATTTACCCCCACTGCCTGGTGTACAGGATGCTTTGGAGATTTGGAATATTGATAGCAAAGGAAATGCAGCAAGGAAAAGGAAAGGAGGCTCATCCAGTCTGGATCTGTCCCTGCAGCAGCCAGTGCCACTCTATTCTAAATTGACAATTTAAAAAAATAGAAGTTTTGTGAATAGTTATAAATTTGGTATCTCCAGCAAAGAGTGAAGCAAAGCAAATCCAATTAAATAGGTCTTCTATCAACTTCTTCTACTCCTACTTCTGCATTGCTTTAGCAATCAGCACACAAAGCAGTGATATCCTCAGCTATTATTGCTCACCACCCCTTGCAGTTCTCTAAGCATGCAGATTTCAGCTATTATAAAAATAACTTGAGTATGAAGATACTTGACCCAACCCTGTTTGCAGACCAAATGGAAAAGCTCAAACAGCAGCTCACCAGGTTCTCCTCAAACCACTCCCTCAGACACAGGGCTGTGGCCCCTGGGATTTGGTTTCGCAGTGCTTCTTTCTCCTGAGGGTCCTCCAGCATCTCCAGGGCCATCTTCAGATCTTCCAGGAGGTGCAAAATTTGAAATGTGCCCAGGTACACTGATGGAGCAGGTGACACGATATCATAACCACCATTAGCATACTCTGTGGCTGACTTTGTGCCTGAAACAAACAAAATGAGCAGAGACAACAATGTTATATCATTGCTGAGCAGCCTGCAAATTAATAGGTACTGCACACTACAATATTGGGACTTCAGACTGACAAGTTTCTCTCTAGGCTGAAAACCTTCATTTCAGGCTTAGAATACTTCAATCAGTCTGTAGATAAATCATGACATCTGGAGAATTAAATCCAAGAGGTGTGTACATGCATATCAAGAAAGAATTTTGACCTAGCTCACATTTGCAATGTCCAAACCATAAATCCCAAAGCTTATCCCAAATCACCTGTAATTTTCCACAGTTACCATGAGATGTCACTAACTTCGCAGCTACATCACTGGCAGTCCCCGCACAGCCCACTGCTCAGCAGTGTAAGAACGACTGATGCAGCTCTTTGACAAGAAACTGGGATCAAAACAGATCATGTTACCAGATCTAGAAAAATATAAATGACCATCAGCAGGTCTAGAACTCTCCCATGGAGAAGGAAAAAGTTAACAACACAAAAGTTAGCAATAAAAATGGCAAATGAAACTTTTCTAGCACTATAAATCACAGAAGGCTCTCTAAATTGCACTGTCTCTCTCCTGCCACTCATCCAGCACCAACATTATTTTTCTCAACAACAAGAAGCACAAAAATCCCATAACTCACTTATGTAGGGATTATAAACAATACAAATTCCAATACCTCCGAAACTTCTTGTCTTAGTACCCTGGGTGTTTCAAGGACGTGCACACTAACTCTCATTTCTCACTCCTGAATTTCAGATCCCAATTTCATGTAATATGCCTTTATGACTTTAAGAACCAGTCAGGTAGAAAACTTCTATTTGCTCCACTTTTTAAAGTTTTTATTTACAATTCATTGCCTCCTGTACATAATAGATTGTATACATTATGCCAGTTCTCTCTGGCATAAACAATCACAATTTCCCTTCCTCTTCGACCTGATGGGAGATTTTTTTAGGTTTCTGATCATTCACATTCTACTGGCTCAACACAGCATTGTGTATTGACTGGAAGACTACGTAATAGATGTACACAAGGGGATTTTAATCATCTCCTTGCTATTCTTCTTTTTACTCCTGTGTTTCACATAGTTTACATGTTAGTAACGAAAGGAACAAAAATCTTCACAGGGTCTTTGAAAATGATCTGCTGAGTTTATTGCTCTCCTGAGCAGATGTATCTAATGTGATGTACAAATGTGTAAGGAATTCAGATTTTCTTCTTGAATGCACAGTGTCTGGCATTAATCAGTGTTAGTTTGCCTGCTGTGGCCATTTATCCACCATGATCTGGGCACTGCAAATTATGTTTGAAGCCAGTGTTTCAGTTTACGTGTACCCTGATAACGCATCTCATGAATACGCCAACACTGTAGGTCCTAGGACACAGAAATTATTTCTGCACCTAAAGCAGCTTTTAACCAAACTGCTAATTGATCATTTAATGCTAATATTCCCCATGTCAACCAGTTTTTGAATAAAACCAATCCTTGGTTTCTCATTTAGTGAAGGCATAATTTTACTCACAGCTTTTGGGAAAATTTGAGTAATATTAACCAGGTTTTCTTCAAAAATTCTTTCCATGACCAAAGTAGCCTGTCATACCTTTGGAAAAAATTGTATGGCTTGAATTCTACCACACAATCCACGTGGGGGTGTTTTTTGACTGTTTTAAATAATGAAAAGCCCTGCCCAGAAGTTTGCAAGGCTCTGTAGTAGGATTTTTCTTTTTTTATTTTGGTAAAGCAACAGTCATTTTCACAACTGGAGCATTTCATATTACCTGAATCTCTTTTCAGACTCCGAATATTCCGTTGGAGCCTGTTGACTTCCGCTGCTTATGAGTTTATTTTAATACCCCAAGTGCAAGATCTCACTTAATTTCTGGCTAAGACCATGTCCAAGATAAAGTTTCTTCAATATCCGGTGCCCCAAAGGCTGCCACACGAGACAACCTCACCCTGTAAACCAACCTTGGCTTCCTGAATTGCTTCCTCTGGAGGGGAGGATCAACCGACTGCTTTGCAGGACTTGTGTTCTCTAACCACTAAATGATATTTTCTTATGTAGTTCTATGCTCTCAGCTACTCAGGCCAGCCTGTTTCTTTATCTCCTAATGCAGATGAATATTAAACTATTAAACTAAAAATAGCAGAGTTCCAAATTGCGTAAGGGCCGCTTGGATCATATAACCAATGACATCTTTTCATTCAGCCAGAGAGGCTTATTACATTCTGAGAGATGCACACACTAACTGATACATGACACTGAGCTCTTCAGTAGCATTGATTCCTTGGTTATTGTGCCATTTCTCACTTCTCCTTTCAGAAAACCCTATGCCAGTATTTTCTCTTTGCTTAGCAAGCACTTTCCACTCTAGAAAACCAGACAGGATTCAAAGCTATTTCATAATCATCTCTGCTGGCTACCCCTTCAATGAACGGGCAATTTAAAATATTGATGGAATGGGAAAAACTCAAAGGAGCATTCTGCTATAGATTTTTTCATGTTATTAGGATGAATATTTTTTTCTTTTACAGACAGGAGGAAGAAACCAAGCAAAATTCCACGCAATCCAAACAAAACCACATAAACTCACAGGCCCTCAACAAATACTTCAGGTGAGAAAAAAAGCCAAGCTAAATACAATTTAAAACAACACTTCAGGAGTTCAGTTAATTGTACTAGACAGGTAGTTTATACAGGCAAATATACACCTACATCAGATATAACTTTCTCCAGGACAGCATTGGTAACATCTTTGTTCACCAGGCCAAGTGACTCACTGTGTATCACCTCTTGCCTCAACCCTTGCCTTATCATGACCACAGCATTCCTGGCAACACCTACCTTCCGCAGAAAACAATCCCAGGTCATGTAGGAAAATTCAGTGCCAGCAATAGTCACACCCTTCATCGTGCCTTTCGTTGATCTGTCTCTACCAAAATACCAGGGAGAACAACATACACATATGGACTGTTACCTGTAAGAAACTAATTCTGTAAAGGACAAAATTTCTAAACTGCTGGAGCACGGGCAGAGCCAGCCAGGAATTCTGATTTCTTGAGATTGGGCATACTCCTCATGCATCCTTGAGTTATCCCAGGCTCTTCAACCGGCAGTTTAGACTGGCAGAACTCTCTGCATCCCCACATTCTGGAAAAGGCTGAATGACTTGAAAAATGGCTTGCTATGGATTGCTAACGTGGTACTTTTTATTCTCCTGGCTACAAGGGAAAATGGAGAACTCCTTGGAGTGCAACAAACAATGCACTTTGTACAAGGTACAGAAATGCAGAAATACCGAGCCCAACTCGGCATTTTAATTCAGAAAACTTCCTGATTTACTGCTAAAATGCAAATGAATCCCAGGCTTGTTTCTCCCACTTGCTTTCCATGTAGTTTCATGTTGAGTAGGGTTGCACTGCTCACCAGAAGGACAAGAACACACCTTGGAAAACAGAAGTGTGTAGGAGCGAATAGTTGTATTTCTTTGCATTGCTTTAAACCTTGACATTGCCATGCTGCAAAGTACATGAAGTTTTAGCAGCAGACAGTAAGAATTTGGATGCCCTTGCAGATTATTGGAAATAAAAAGAGATGCCACACAACATTATTTGTTACCAGCATTCTCTACCATTAGTGGCTCTTTAGATGTGTGTAGCTTTATTACAGATAATTGAAGTAGGGAAGAATGCAGTTCAAACATCAGAATTTTATCAAAACTCGGGAAAAATCAATGCAGTTTTGAACTCTTGCAAAAGGACTCTTTTTTTTTTTCTTGATTGAGTCAAGTTCCTGTACCTCACTTTTTTTTCCAGGGGTAAACAGGACACAGGGGATTCTTTTGTCGTGGTGTTTCTATAACACCCAACACCATGGTATCCTAGTGTACTACTGGAACACAATTATTCATCATGAGTGTTCACTTTAGAAGAGCAGGAAAGAAATAAAAAAGAAAGGGAGAAAAAGTGTTCAAACTAAGACATTCCAAGTAGCTCACTCCTGGCCTCCCAAAACAGCCAGTGAGTGAAGGAGGTTAAAGGCAGCTGCACATCATATGTAGGCAGAAAGAATGAAATAAGTAATAAAACAAGCAAAACAACTTGTAAGTTACACATTTCTTACACCTGACCGTGCAAGCTCATTTTTCTTTCAGAGTTCCTTGCAATTAGCAGAGTGGCTTCAAAGAAACATTCCTTTTGGGCAAATACATAACCTATTCAGAAAATAGCACTGCTGTCAGCTTGCAAAAAATAAGTTACTAAGCACAAGTAAAGAAAGAGGCAAAAGCCCCGGCAGTTTGAAAACCCCCTCTCTCAGCTTATGTTGGATGCATTCATTCATCACACAGCTTCCATCTCTCCATCAGCAGTAGATACTGTGTCTGATCTCTCCCTTGCATCTAAACTTCTGCTGCCCTGCATTCATCCTTTTCATCTCAATTTTTTCATTCTCAAACTGGCTGAGTTTTGAAAAAAATTCCAGGTCATGCACAACTCAACCATCAGTGGTTAAAAAGACATTTTCGTAAGACTGCTGGCTCCTTTAGGTCAGAAACCAGCAAAATCCAACAAAAAAACCAGAGCAAACACCAAAAATTACATCCATGCTAGGTAAGGATGACTTTCTATAAAGCTGAAATATTCATGAGTAACAATTCTGACATCTGAGCAACAGTGGTTAGAATAAAGTTATAAACATACATTTCCTCTGGCCTTTCAGTCAATCATGACACTGCTAGAGAACATATTTTTACCTGAATTTTTACTCAGTGAGCATAGAGGTTGTCCAAGGTCTTCCTCTCTCCTTCAAGACTAAACAGTGCAATTCTCTTTGAAGCACAATTCTCTTTTTCTCATGAAGACAGCCTTGAAAATGTGAATTTATGTAAACTAACAGTAAGGGCTGGACAGGACATGTTTCAGCCTCCTCCTCCTTCCTAAGCCTCCTGCAAAATGAGCGAAGAGGGAGCTCAAACAATCCTTTCTTCTCACACTGTAATGCAGAATACATCACAAATGGTGCATTTGGAGTCACAGCTCACATCAACTTCTCCTCAAATCTCTGCTTTTAGATCTTTAACTACAGGGAAAAAGTAACTATGAAGCTGGATTAGCAGGAAGCCCTAGGAAAAAATTTCCAAGCCTAGAAACGCTAATGACCACATTCAGATGAGAGCTTCACACAGCTCCGATGATTCTCGGCTGAGCTCTGCCTACAATCACACATGGAATCTTTGAGACAATTTCCAAGAACTGGCTATAATTTCTTATGCAAATTATAGGTGTAATTACTCAGGCTTCTTTCCTACATGTTTCTAGATGCTGAGCAGTGATGTGCAGCACTTTCAGGGACTGCACACACAGTTACAACAAAACAAATCTCTCCTATCCAAAAACACAAGCTAAGCAGCCTGGTGAAAAAAAGGAGGATGGATTATGGTGCTGTGATGGAGGTTTGAGGCTGAGTCTCCGCTGCACAGGAAAAACAGGACCAACACGCTCATTGAAGATTAAAAAATACTTGCAAGAATTCTCTCTCTCTTTTTTTTTAATTGCACATTAAAAAGGAGTGTATTTAGGGCCAGTGGAACCAGTAATCTAAGTAAAACAGTGGTTTTAGCACAAAATCTATAATTGTTTATAAAAAGCAACAGTAAGAGCATTCAGTTTGTGAGGAAATGAAGGAAATTTGTTTCATTAAGATAACACTTTTCATTTTTAAAAGACTCTCAAATCAATTTCATTAGCTTAAAGTAAGAAGTAGACAAGATATGATCTTGAATTCAATGATATCAAACTTCTTTAAATTTAAATCTTAGATTTCTCTTCACTTGCCTATTAAACAACTGACTCACTCACATACTGAAAACCAGATCACATCATACAAACTACAAAAGGACCTCTGTGTCTCAGATTTTCAATCCCGTGGGCTTTTGGCCACCATGGTTCAACTGCCTTTCTTTGCCACATGTTGTATGCAGCTATTAAAGTTTCTGTTTCTTTCCAGTCCTTCCCCAAAATGCAGCACAAACAGCCATGATGTATGGAGTTTATTTGGTATAAAGGCAATGCATTATTGCAGTTTGGCAAGCTGGTGTAGGTGTCTAGGACATGACAGTATTTTTGCAGTTTTATACTTAAAAAATCCTCTCTCTTTTCAGAAATAAAGAATTTAAAGTACTACATTTAAACTGTATTTTTCCATTTTGAATTAGTTTTAACTGCCATTTTCAAGAAAACCTCTGATTTTGTTGTTTTGCTGGAAAGGCAGAAACACATGTAAGGGAAGCCAAAGACCAAACTGATCAGTAAACCAGTTTCACTCGGACTTTCAAAGGACCACTCTGCCTTACAGAAAACTATTTTAAACAACCAATTTTTTAGATGATAATTAAGGATTTATGGGAAAGATGCTCTCAGTGCTTTCAGCTCTGTAAGTTCTGTAGTACTGCCCTTTTTACAGAGGGAATCCATCAGTCCTGCAAACAAGATTGAGAGTCTCCCCTCTCCACGCTGTGCTCGGAGCCCCATGATCTTGAGAGAATGAGAATGGGACGCATGTTTGGGGACAGCTGTAGTGACCTCTTACAAAGTTAAGCACTCCAAACTGAGGAAATTCCAAAGGTCAGGTTGCTCTGGCAACCCTGGGGAAGGGATCAGCAGCCAGTGCTGCACATGCACAAATCAGCATGCAAGGTGCCCTGATTTTCACATGCTTTTAAAACATGGATCAAAAATGCACCTGGACACTCATGCAAGGTCTGAACCCGAAGGCTACAGCATGTATAAAAGTTTTAATAAATAGCTCTTATAGTTACAGGTTATAGTAACCAATGGCTGTCATAGTTATTCAAGAGTGTACATTTCTTTTAGGGGTTGTTAACAAAATTAAAAGCAAGGCCACTGACGGATGACATGAAAAATTATGAATTGAGTAAATAGAAAAACAATGAACTGCTCTATTTTTAAATGTTTAAACTATTTTTAATTGCTGTAAATAAGTTATTGTTGATATCTGAGGAATTAACTCATCAGCTTTTCTGAAGTCAAGTATCTGAAGATAAACATCAGCACCTTAAACAAATTTTAAGTGCTATAAAATAAAACTCCACAAACTATAAACCATGAATATTGTGTTAAGCTTTCATATTTCCTCCTTGAATATCCTGCATGTTTAGAGGTCACACACAGTTTTTGTCTTTCCCTTCCCCCCAAGCCCGCACCATTCTTGACACATATTTTCTGGAACTGTTATGACAGGAAGTTATGTGTTCCTCTATCAAAGACCTCACGTTTCAAGTAATTTTCTATGTAATTTCCTTTTTCATATCTCTATTGCTATAAGATCTGTGCATAAACACACTGTAGTTAATGGTTAAAAAAGCTGCAATATTAGAAACTCACAAACGCTCACCTCACTTAATGCATAGCAGTAACAAGAGAAACAAGTGCTCTAGACATATTATTTCTTTTGTTCAGAAAAAATAGCCTAAGTCATTGATTGAAAAATCACAGAATATAGAAGGCAAATGCACTACTCATAACTGAGTGTTGCATTTTAACACAGTTATTCAGAAAATGCAAGAAAACCACAGCAACTGTTGCTGTCCACTTACTCTGATCTACAATGAAGGAAATGGCTCAGTATTTAAATGGCTCTGTTTTGCTAATCATTATTTTAACTACAGTCTGTTCAGAGCTCTGAAGTGAAATTCTATGAAGACTCCTATTACAATTATAAAAAGTTACCTCTACTATATAACAAACTTTGAATTTGAAAGGATTGTGAACCTTTAATAGGATTGAAGTGATAAAAACATAAAACCATCTGGAAGTGAACAAATTGTAAAGAAAAAATAGAAGCCATTTTCTAGCCATTCTACACAGTCACAGCTGCATGTCACCAGCATGGACTTCAAATGAGACCCACCAGCACCTCCCCAACACACACACACAAAAATAGGATTAAGTGCTCTCTGTCTGCTCTGGAAAATCTCAATCCCTCATGAAGCAGAACAGAGATGTCCACCCCCTTCACTCAGAGTGCTGTGAGACTGAATGAATCCTGTGATATGTGGCTGTTCAGGGGTGAAGGATGAGGTCACTAGGAATTACTGTTTTTCCCCTTTATTTATCTAGGAACTCAGTGAAAACTTTATTCCACAGAACCCAAAGTCCATCCAAAGGAGTTCAAGTGAGTGTCAGATTTCTTTTCTGTTTAGAATCCAAGTTCTTATCACTTATTAGAGGTGATTTAATCATCCCCACAAACAGGTCCTCCTTCAAATTCTGGCTGCTAAATCCCACAAGGAAAATATATCAAACCTGAACTAAAAGGCTGTTTATCTCTTAAGTACAATTTCCTCTGGAGGCCCCTCTTCCAGCAAGGCTGTGGGAAGTGGTTGGGTTTTTAACAGAGCAGCCAAAGCCGTGAACTGAACACCAACATTCTGCCAGCTCAGGAGAAGGGAATTCAAACATGAATACTCCTTGCCCAACTTCTTAACCATATGTACTTTATAATCTTTCTGTGCTAATATTAAAATATTCATACAGACCCATGTGATAACACCTTTAACTTTCTCATTATTTTCCAGTGAACAGTAATTGCAGGAGGTCTGGTAAAAAGCAAATTCAGTCATTACATTGATGATTTGGAGAATTTGAAGAGACTCTGTAGCTGCAGCAAACTATATTGTGATGGGAGTTTATAGACCTTACAGTGAATGGCCACTAATCACACAGTGAAAGAATGGATTTACAAATTGATGATGGAGAGAAGCAGTTTGATATAAAATAACCGTAAAATAAAAACTGAATTAATTTGTTATGATATACTGCAAAGAAAAATGACCAAAATCCACAGTCCTATAGAAAAACACATTTTAATAAATGGGTACAAGCTGAATACAAGGAGAAGCAATGACTTGGCTAAAGCTCAAAGGGAAGCAATGCCAAAGTCACGCACCTTCAATGAAGAATGAGTAGAGGGATCTCATCCATGGTGCTCTCTTTAGAGGAAGCCTCTGTTTGGAGTGCAAGTCACTCCAGCTAATGGATGAGAGATGTGCATTGACAATCACATTAGCCCTTTTCTGCTGTTTTAGTCAAATAAGGCCAAGCATTTAGCGTGCCTGATTTATATAGCTCTGAGGGCGGGTTATCAGTACAGATGTACCAAGGCATAAAAGACTTGGGAACACGGACCTATCTGTCAAATTTGATCAGGCCCAGTGAAATTCAATTTGTTAATCTTGCCTCACCATCTTCCCCTCGTGCAGTCTGAGCACTAATAGGTTTTGTGTTGCACTGACAATGAGCACAGGCTGCAGTGGGGCTTCTTGGCTGGATTAATCAGAGTCGTGCATGAGAGATGTTTCCTCTTGGAGTAAGGGGTAGGACTTCTAGAACTGAAAGGCTAAAAGTACAAATCTGTAAATACCTGTAATATATATTTGCACATACCCAGTTCTTACCCTAAAGGACGAGGCCACAATGAAATATTTTCACGATAATAAAACGAACAAAAGAAATGAGGGCTGATTAAAGAGAGAGGATGCTGGTTTTGCATGTGTATATATACATTCATGTGCAAGCTTCAAAAGTTAAGCAATGTCACATACACACCTCTGGACTTCTCAATTCTCTAAAATGGGATTAAAGCTAATTTTGTGCCTCAAGACAAAGTTTCTGAGGGCAAGAGAGATGTGTTGCTCTCCTAGTGCTCACTCAGGCCTCATTGCAAAAGAAAACATCATATTTATCAGCTACTTAAATTTACATCAGTCATGAAGTTTAACCTTGGTCCTTGAATCCTGGAGATGTCCATGGAATCTGGATACAGTGAACTGAAATAGCACAAGCTTTTAAGAAATGATTTATTGCTGAATCCTGTCAGCTCTAAGAGTGGCTACATTTGTACAGATGATTTCTCCCATATTTGAAGAAATCTCAGTCCTGGTTTGTTTCAGTACTGTCTTACAGTCAACCTTGCAAAGGGGTTTTCTACCTTATTTTTTCTCTCACCATCCAGGACAAGAGATCATTCCTGTTTGCCAGTACCTGCCCAAATTGCATCCAGAAGCTTACTAGAGTGAATTAGGGAGAATCAAACTTGAATAATCATTCTGTTCCTCAGTTTCAGACAAATTGGGATAATAACTGTATCCCAGGTATAGACTCCAGCAGGTCTACTTGGTCCTTCGATTATGCCAGAACACTCAAGAAATAGTTCAGGAACACACAGAACACTGGCTAGAGGAGAATGACAACAATTAACCCATCTTAAAAAGGTTTATTTATTCCTACAAAGGAAAATAATAAAGAAAGAAGTTAAGCAACCTTTTCAAACAACTGAGTTTTCACTAAGCATAGGAATAAATCAGTATGCTTCTTTGTCAGTACCGGTAGATAAAACACTGGAATCATATGGGAGGCACTCAATTAACACAGATGAGGCTTGACAGACACACTGTCTGGGAAATATTTTGTTTCTTCTCCCATTAGATACCTTGATATAAGCCTGTTTTCAATGCTGCCCTGCCTATCAGTGGGCATTAGACTGAAAATACAAGCAATGCAGTCACCAATTCAACTCTCCTGAAGAGGCTGCCAGTCTGCTCGGGAGCACCCAGGCACTGTGGAAATAAATGCCACGTGCCACTGGCATGCCGAACCTTTTTAGTTGAGAGCTTGTCACCAGCACATAACAGCTGTGGTCAGCTGATTTCCAGGGAATGGTTCTCTCAACATGTGCTTTGCTTCTCTGCATTACTGTTCTACACCAAGACAGCCAAGGGGTGGGGATAAAAGTGGTGTCATTTGAAAGCCCGGAAAAAATTAATTTTCTATTCCTTATTTATCAAGATTAAACCCTGAAATGGTATGCCACAAACAATCTGAAGAAGGAGCGGGGAAAAGCATATTAAAGCCAACCAACCAAAATGAAAGCTATCTTCTGGCCTCATCATTCTGGCACAAAACTTACAAAAAATATGATTTTCTTTTCTTAGGCTGTCATATATTGCTATTTAATTAGTTATGCCACATAACCATAACCATAGCTCCTGGATAAAAAAAAAGTGTCTAATCTGAAAATCAATTTAAATAGAGTGACTCTTTTCTCATTCTCTTGCTTTTTCTGAAAGGTGGAACCATCAGTACACCCAGCCCAATGTTGCAGAGCTGTGTATAAATCACCACAGAAGGGAGACACCGTGTTCCATTTGTGTGCAGGAGATTTCTGAGCACAGGTTCCATAGCACACCAAATCTTGCAGTGGCTAAAAGAGCATTACAGTTTCCTAGTTTATGAATCGTGGTTTGGGACTTGCCTTTCTTATTCTCTCCTTCTACGTCTGAGGGAAGTTCAGTGTTTCCCTAGCTATGTGTTATGTTAGGTGTGAAAAAATCCCAGTTAACGTCCATTGGTTAAAATCTTGTTAGAATAAGGTTTTGCATTCAGAACAAGGAAATATATGTTGATTTTCCCTATTTGCCTAGAGTTTTTTCCATGAGTGTGAAAAGTCATTTCAGTTACATCTATCCCATCCTCATGTTTACAAATCTGTGTAGCTCAGTAGTCTGTCAAAGCTTGCACATTTAGAATAAAGCCAAGACTCATATGAGGAGGCAAAAAACAAACCGACCAAACCCTAGTGATTGTTTAAACTAAAAACCCTGCATAATGACCTAGCCTGATGGTGACACTTAAAGCCACATATCAGTCTCTGGACAGAAAACCTTCCCAGAAGAGCAGGAAGAAGATCAAGGAGCAGCACAACCACAGCAACAGGAGGCTGATGTCATTGTCTTCATCACCAGGCAAGAAGGCTCAGCTTGGGTGTCACAATTTAGGTTTATAAAGCTTTAGTGAATTCTTTCCCATTGTGCACAAGTGAGATCATGCCCTACCCTGACACTCCTGTAAGGAGCTCCTACTGCACAGTGTGTGAGCACAACCCCCAGGGCTACCCAAGCCTAACCACAGAAATTAAATTCTCTTCTGGCATGCTGTAATGCTGAGAGAGAATCTGCTAATTGCCTTGCCATGACAGCACCAAAATACAGCAAATTCTTCCTGGATCGTGTGCCTTTCTAGTGAACAGATTCTGTAAGATCAATTCTCAGCTCCATTTCTGGATATAAAATTCAACAAAAAGATAGGCCATGAAGATAATTAATAGGCAAGCAGTTTGAAATAAACATCTCATAAATAAAAAGTAAAAATTACATATATTTTTAGGTATACACACATTTCTGTATCTATACATGCAGTTGTTTGATGCAGTTATATATTATCCAGCTAGCCAGAAGACTTGGTGAAAACTTCTTTTAAAGACACATGGAAATAAAAACTAACATATGAAATATGGAATGCTACCACATGGCTGAGGTTGTGTTTAAGTTACCATAGAGCATTAAAGCAAAGTATCTCTCTCTTACTTCAATATTCACCTGTCTGAGGGGAAACTGTAGGGTTTACTGTACTTCCTTTATTTTACTTTCAGTTTTCTCCACACAGCTATTGAACCAGAGTGCTAAGAGTGAAATCTGCATGTCAGAGACCTTGATAAATTGAGGATCATTACTGAAAAGTAAAGCAGACGTAGTTAAATCTCAAGAGAGTATGGTGTAAAATAAAGCACTGTTGTACCTGCAATGATGTCATCCATTTGCTCCAAAGCAGCTTCCAGCATATGACTGGCATCAGAAGCCATCATCTGGGATTTCTTCAGGTCTTCGCTCCCTCTACTGAAAAGACAGAATAATCCACATGTATTACACTAAATAGCCTGATGGCAAAACATATTTCACTCTCACATTATGGATCAGGCTACACAAACAAAATCCATACTACAGCTTAGTAATGCAGCCTAGTGATACAAAAATACAGCCTAGTAATAAGAACAAAACTAACAGAACTGCTCCTATTCTTGGTATGTGACTTGGGAGTTCCAACTCTTTATTTTTTAAAGAGATTTTCTTAAAACAATCAAATGCAAACAAAAAACCCAAATAATTTCAAATACTGCAAGCCTGAGATTCTCCTGCTCCTCATCCTTAACAATGGTTTCCTGGATTCAAAGTTCAGTGCATTTCTGTCTTTTCCTCTGTGGGGAAAAAAGAGGATTGACTAAGGTTCAATGAAGGAATGAAGACATGGGGCAAAACATGCCTAGCCTATAAGCAGAATTCTGTAGGACCTCTGTTTTTTGATATTTGAGTAAACTTTCTTTACTTAAGAGTAAAGAAAATTCTGAAATAGTTTTTACTCCTCCCATCTATATCCCTCTTCAATCTTTCCACCAGCTCTTTCATGACACTAAAAATCCAGTTCTTACTGTTCAGATAACCAAAATGTCCCAAGTCTGAGTTCTCTGAAGTTACTGCTGCTACTTTAGAACAGGATGAAATACATCCACGTTACCATCTGACATTAGGGATAACAAAACCAAAGAAAAGTCTTCCAGAATGAGTTAGTGTGGCTGGACTCGGAGTCAAGCAGCAGCCACTGCAGCCAGCAGATGACATTTCAAGGGGGAGAAGAAATTATGCAGCCCATTTCCCTGCCAGTGAAAACCCTCTCTGGAATAAGGCCCTTCTGCACATCACTTCATGGCTGAGGCACGAGAGCAGCGCCCACACAGCGAGGAAACAGGGATGGCTCCTGTGCCTGGGATTCACAGGCCTCTAACACAGCTCAGAGCACTCACACAGCCCTCAAAGGCTCACAGTACTTTGATTTCTCTTCCATGAAGGCTGCAATTCAGTCTCTTGGCATTCAGTCTTCTTTTACAGCAAGTTGTAAGAGCTGTGCTTTAAAATGGTTCAGTTTTAACAGCTACCACAAAAGACACCTGTCTGACAATGGACAGAGATATCCTCTAAACAACTCAGCCTGTGGATGAGTGTAAAGGCAATGGGCCTCTGTTTTATTGTATTCCAATGCTACTGAAATGCCACTAATATGTGTTTACCATGGGATTACTTGTGCTAAGAATTCAAGTAGTTTGAATTGAAATAAATATTACAGTGAAAATTTGTACCATCAAACCAAAATGATCTTCTTCTCTTGAAAAATAAGAATCCTGAGACATGATGGGCTTTTCTGCATGATGCTGGTGAAACATACACAAAGAAAGCCAATTCATTAAGAACCTCTGTGCTATCAGCATCCTATGTTGATTCCAGCTAACGTAGATAACCCCAGGATCTAGAGAGACCGAGGCAGCCATGAGTCAGAAAGTGCAACATACTAATTTGAACGCTGCCATTTATAGCTTGTCACAGTGGGTAAGCCATGATTTAACTCCAGATCACATTGATCTGAAGAGCAACATGAGAATTCCTCATCTCTAGTGTCACCCAAGGCTAAGATTAATGGAAATGAATGGGTGCTTTTAGTACCTCGGTTTTTGTCAAAAGAATCTTTTAAGTACAAGCAAAGCTAAATTTAACCAAAGCATGTGTCACCCAAGTATTTCATTTAATGGCACTGGAAATGAACTGGGTCCAGAATAATCTGGAAAGTCACTAAGTCAGCTGATAGAAAGTTAAAATTGCTTCCTTTCACACGTGAACTTTCCAGACACTCCCCCTGATCCTGCTGCTTCCATTTGTTGGTTTTTGGGAGACTTCCATCTTCTGTTGCCACATCACAGGCCAGCAAAGACCTCTCAGCTGCAATGATCCTCCTTCCTGGCAGTATTTCCTCTAGTTCAAAGCAGCCATACCACGGGAATAATCACCTCAGCGACAGGAAATCCACCTACAGCAAACAGGTGCCAGAGGGGCACCAAGGCTTCCTGGTGCCACAGCCTCTCCCCCCCAGGAATGCATGGCCACCAGCTGTGCTGGGAAATCAGGGCAGCAGGTTTCTGGCTCACAGTTAGAAGGCAGGAAAAGAGTGAAAAAACGCTAAACACAGCAGAGTTTCTATTGCTAGGTCGCACTCCATGCTCTCATTTGTGATGAAAGCTACTGGAGCAGCACGCTGCTGTCCAAACAAATGCAGGACCACATTTCTTGTTAACATCTGATACAGCATCTCATCATTTGTAGTGATGGAGGGACAAAACATGCTGATACACAGAATTACAAACTTGAAAATTCACTGAGGGAAAAACCTCCCATCAAAGCCTTGGTAAAACTCCAAGTTTTGCTGAAGAACTCCACCTGAAGTAAATCTTCCTCCTCCCTGACTCCACAGTCAGCCTATTTTCTCACTTGTACCCACACTGTATTTGCTGCTTAACTGCATTAAGCTATAGCAAAACCTGCTGATCAAACAATGATTTATTAATAAAAAACAAAGTTCTTGGCTCTGGAGAGATAATGTAATATTACTTGCTTGACATCTTTTTCTAGACAGACCTGTTGTGTGTGCTCCAGGCAAGTCTCACTTTCCCAGACACTCCCTTCTTACAGTTTGGCTGGTCTAAGCAGTGTGATGAAAAGAGCTTGTTAGATCTCCTGGGCTTTTAGCTACCATTTCTGATCTAATTCTATAGAAATATCTTCAACTGTGGATTCTTTCTGCAATATTATTAAATAACAAGACACTTGTAACAGTCCCTCAAACAAGCTCCATCCACTTGCTGGTATTTTAATTACAAATCTTTTTTACAGCTTTCATTCCTGAGTGACATCAAAAGATGCAGAACACCATGAGTTATTTACTTATGTAAATATATACATATATTTTTAAAAAAACAAGTTTTTAGCTTTGCTAAAGACTGAACAAAAGCTGCCTCTTACATTATAGTACAAACTTCAATAACAGCAAATTCTAACCTTCAGGATTTATTAGAATAATATGTCAGCAAAATAAAAGCACCAGGCTACTCACCTTTTCAGGTCCCTAGGAGAAAAAGAGTTTTACTTTTTTGCCTGATCTGTAAAAATTCTTTGCTATTAATACCCAGAGTTTTACTGTTAAGCAGACATAAATCCAAATTATTATCACCCCTTCAGCCACACGCCCATACTAATTTAGAGCCCAGCCCACAGAGATAGTGCAACCCTGCTTGTTGTAATTGCCCAAGTAATGAGATCTTACAGGAAGTGCAGACAGAGCAAACTGGTCTGAATTCCTGAAATTTATTTGCTAAACTAGTTTTACACTGTAAGTCCTAATCCAAGATTTGCATTTCAAATAAAATGAAAAATGTCTGGTAGAACTATGGTGCTCAGAGCCAATATCCCTTGCAAATTTCTTTAACCTGCATTCTCTGTGTAAAACTACAACTTACTGTGTCCAAAAGGAACATAATATTTATTAGACATACTCACTATGAGCAAGATGTTCTTCAGAATGAGGAAAAGCCTTAATTAAATTTGAATCTCTCATGGCTGGCTTGAACCAGCAGCTCCCCAGAGATAAGAATATGAAGAACATGAATTTAGGCAACTCAGATGTTTTCCCAAGGTTGCTCATAATAATGAGGTTACCAGCTTTATCAGTTACAAGGGGTGTGGTTTTTGACCCAAACTCCAGAAATCCAGATCTTGTCTGTGGCCCAGGAATTCCTCTTACATTTAGCAGACACACGATATAATTAACTCCCACCACCTTTTTTTCCTAGGATGAATAAACACATGTTTGTAAAGTGAACACTCAGATTTGAGTATTACAGTGCTTTGTTCTTAATGGCATCATGAAATATCAAGCCTTGGATAAGCCTCAGAAGTCCTCCAAGCTTTCCTTCAGCTGCAAGATGACTCCTGCCCTGGAATGCAGAAATGTGCCCAACTTCCAGCCCCTCTCTTTCCCACCTCTCTTTTCCCCCAGCCACACTCTGTGTAGCATCCAGACAGGAGCATAGCCCCTGATTCATCCCTCCAGCTCATGGCACCAGCAGTTACACAAGTTCTAAATTTGTATTTGGATCCTGGCCTTTTAGAACCTGCTGTAACTCTCTAATTAAGACAATCCTTAGGCCTAAGCAGCAATCCAGGGAGCAGAATCATTTCTGATGGTCACTGCAATGACTGCCTAAGGAACACTGCTTATGCAGGATCCTCCAGGGCCACCCAGCCAGACCCCGTGTATCTGACAGCTGGGAAAGCTGGGCTTGCTCAGCCTGGGGGAGAGAAGGCTTCAGGGAGACATTCCCAGTTTTCCAGTGCCTGAAGGGGTTACAAGAGAGCTGGAGAGGGACTTCTCACAAGGGCAGTAGTGACAGAAGAATGGAGAAGAGCCTTCAGCTGAAGGAAGGTAGGTTTCCATTCAATGCCAGGAAGGAATTGCTCCCTGTGAGGCTGGTGGAGCCCCTGGCACAGGTTACCCAGAGCAGCTGTGGCTGCCCCTGGATCCCTGGCAGTGTCCAAGGCCAGGCTGGACAGGGCTCTGAGCAACCTAGGCTAGTGGGAGGTGTCCCTGCCCATGGCAGGAGGGGTGGAACCAGATGACTTTTGTGGTCCTTTCCAACCCAAACCATTCTATGGTTCTAGCTTAGATTTCATTTATTTCTTAATACAGATGGTACTTGCTCTATTTCCCTCTCCTATGCTTCACTAGAATAAGCAGAAAGGTAAAAATCTTCCACTGATTACCCATGCTGTAATAAGTAAAATCAGACCCTATTTCAGAGGGTTTTTAAGAAAAACTAGAATAAGAACGAAAAAAATCAAGTTTATTTTCAGCTGGGAAGTGTGAAGTGCCCATACAAAGGCAGAATGGGCAGCTCTAAAGAGAAATATAGACTAGCCAAAGTTGAACAAAGACCTGATAGCAAATTCCTTCAGGGAGGTGGCAGAACTGCTAAAGTCTCTGTTCAACCTTTTGCTGGGGGTCCTTACACGAGGCAAGTAGAAGTGAAGCACAGCACCTTGGCACTGTAAACCCACCACGTTTGTGTCTTACTGATGCAAGTCAGAGCAACAAGCAGAAAGCAATGATGCTTTTAAACATAATGTGCTAAATAATTTGATTTAAAATACAAGGGGAACAGAACATAGTTAAGCTTACTGCATTATGAAGTGGTAAAGTCAAAGCCAAACATCTCTATTCAAAAATAAACCCATTAAGTTTGCTAATGCAAGAATGAATTTCAGTTTTTGCGGGGGGGGAACAGAGGGTGAAGGAAAAAAGAAAGCCCCCTTTGAAAAATGCTAGATCTGATTGATACTTGATGCTTTAAAACACATATCACTTGAGAGCAACTCCTCCACAGGCCTGATGGATATTGAGTTACAGTTCCTCCTGGTACCATCACCAAATTTCCTGACTCATGTTTGCACAAAGTCTCATCCTTCCATATAAAAGCTGACGCTGACAGAATGGCATGTGCAAAGTGAGCTCCCTTCAGCTCCTCTCTGTAACGCTTCCAGCAAATGCAGGAAGCCCTTCATTCCTCAGTGTTGCTTTCAACTCTGTCCATAAAAGCTTAAAAAGGCCCTTCATAATTTAATTTCATATTGTTACCAGATATACAAAGTTTTCTGAGTTATACACAGTATAAAGGAAAAATATTGTAGCTTCTGACTTTACAAATCTTAAAACCAAAATTGCATTAATTGTTACTGTATCACGTCCAAAAGGTCTAATTATTTTAGTTCACTTCTGTCATCTAACTAGTTCCAGCTGCTAACTAGTTAAAATTAAACAAAAAAAAAAATTAAAAATCAACACAATGAATAAATAGTTTTGATATAAACTTCAGCTGAACAAAACACTACCTGATAAAAGACATGAGAGGAAAGTTTCTGAGCCAAAATATGAACATTTCTGCTCCTAAAATAAACACATACAAAAGTCAGATTCGGTATTGCAGTTCACAGTCAGTTCAGAGAGTTCTACAATTAAGAAAAGTCAGATCCTCAAAATCTCAACATTTAACATAAACTATGTTTTCTTATTTTCCTTCCAATCTCATTGGCCTCAAGGTCAGAGCTGCGAATTTTCTTCCATGAAGGTCAACATTTCAATGGCATCTTTGAAGTTATTTAAATCCAGCTCCAGTGCCTGGGAAACTGATCAGACCACACCTTCCCCCACGTCATGAAAGTAAATTCATGCTGTGGTAAATTGAAAGGTGAGGAGTTACAGCAAAAGTAAACACAGAATTCATGCACAAACTAACTCTGCCCTAGAGTAAAGCAGAGGACAAACCCTTGACAGAAATGGAGAGAGATGAGGTAGGTATGATGAGCAAAATTTTCAAAGCTAGCCTCTGTAAAACTCCTAACAATTGAGACAAACTAAACAGTGCTAACACAGGGCCAGAAGATCTTACATCTCAAAGAAATGCTTGGAGGTCCAATTTTCAAATCTTCTCTGTTTCTTCAGCTCCTCGATGGACAAAGAGAGTGACTGCAAAATGCAGCTGCCTTGCCAGCAAAGAGCAAACAGCCCTCAGAGTGTGCAGAGCCCACACAGCCCTTGGAACCCTTCTGGGAACCATTCAAGGTGCAGGGAGGGGATTTCTGATTTCTGAACCGCAGCTGAAGGTGTGACTGTTCCCATGCAGAGTAAAAGCCACAGATCTTGACAGAAACAACTCCCTTGGGAGGTTTAGAAGAGTGGAGAGCACTAAATGCTCCTTAACGTGGGCAGACACTGGATCAGGTGAGAGTCAGTGAAGGAATTGGCACCAGGGGATGCCCAGGTACCCGAGATGTGTTTTTCTGCAGCAAAACCTCAGAACAAAGGGCAGGGTTGATGACCTAGAAAACAGACTTCCTGCAATCCAAAGAGGCAATTCTCATCCACGAGATACCTAAGGTAAAAAACCCTGAGATCTGGGCTAGACTGCACAGCTGGGAAGACATAGACACAATAAAGAAAAATGTTTCTTATGACTATTTATCATTACAAAACTATCTGCTATTGGATTACTCTGGTTATAAAGCTCTGTCCTGAATTTCCCTCAGCTTTACAATTGTGATATGAAGGCTCTTGTGAAGTCTAAACTCGGCTTTAGATGTAAAGACTAAAAATGTATACTAAAAAGTCAACTTTTTGACTTGGCAAAGTTCATTTTCATAGGAGTATTTTTCCTCCTTTGAAACATTCTGTGCAGCAATTTATAAGTAACAGGAAAGATCACTAGGCTGGTTTGATATTACCCAACCTGCATCTGTGGATACAAATATGCTGAACTCATGCTGACAGGAACTGACATTATCAAGCACTTCTGTATAAATTGAAGCTTCAGTTGCTACTCTGAGGAAAGTGGCTGTGGGAAACAAAGAAAAGAAAAACATACTTCTGCTAGAAACAGCAAATTCAACAAAATTGAATCCACTTGGATTAAAAGCACTAAACTGGGAACAGCAAATGGATCACTGTGAAAAGCACCATATCCCACATGACTCAGCACATCAAGGAAAATACAAATGTTAACAGCTGGGCCAGTTTAAGGCCTGTGCTTATAAACAAAACATGCCTATATAGATCGCTGCCTAAAGATGACTGAAAATAGCTTGGGGAAAAAAGCCATCTTCAGGTTTTTCCTCTTTCTCTGCCTCAAAGACAGGTAAAACTCTTGTCCCCAAAGAAGTTATTTCACCTGGTGTGCAAGAGACCAACCCACACACAGAGCAGAGCTGCACCAGCTGCTGAATTGGCTTTGTTCCTTCCTTCCTTATCTTGGGAATTCTGCCCAAAGTCCCTGTGGCCTGTAAATTCTGCATTCTTTGTGCCCACTCTCAGTGGTACATCCTTCTCCTCGAGCTTCGCTAAGGTCCCCCTAGGTCTGAGATCAGTGACCACGTCAAGCCCTGAACTTTAACAAGACAATTCTATGGACAAGTAACTCGTCATTGCAACACCTGGACGTGGTAAGAAAGAGGAAATATTCTTCACAGCAAGTAAACCCTTGATTTAAAATGACATATGTTGTTGGGTTTGCTCCTCCGTTATCCCAATGTGGGACATCTCACTCCCTGCAGGACGGGCCAACACTAAGAACAGAGCTGTATCAAACCCTGTGCCACAGCTTAATTTTAAATCCCAGCCTCCTACCGTAATTGCTTTCCATACTTAGTGGAGTAACATGATTTTCTAACTTTGAAAAAAAAGGCATTATGCAAATAGGCAATGCTGCAGGACACAAGAGGAGCTGGACATCCAAGAGCAACATTTAATACTTTTAAGGTTCATAGAGGTGAGAGAAACATGTAACCTCCCCCAACTGAAGAAACATTATTACAAGTGGCAAAAAGAATGTGACACCCTTTATCCCAGTTTTTCCAACGAATCCTAGAAGAAAAGTGAATACCAAGATGCCTACAGACAGATCAGGCATGCACTGACATCAGAAGGAGCATGGAGCAGCCCACAGTGAATGTTTGACAAAATATCCAGGCCTCCTCCATGACCTGTTTGACAGAGGAGCTGTATTTGCTCACAGAAACACATATTTACCTAAGGAAGGCTCTTAAGGGATTCACCTCCCTGAAAACCCTCAAGTGCTCAGCTCTTGTATTTCCCACTCATCTGTGTGCACTGGTACCCTTTTGACTCTATCACCACAACTAAAACAAGTCGAGTAATAAGATAATTTAAAAAAAAATAACTGTATATCCAATTTTGAATATCGGAGGAAAACATTTTATAGGCTTAAAAAGAGTTCTGAAGTGTTCACTGTGCTGCTTCCACAAAGTGGATATTCCCACGGCACAGGATACAAGAGATCCCAAAACTCCCCTGTAATACATTGCACCTTTTAGGATCAACTATGAGAGGTGTTCTGAGGTTCTTGCCGTGCACAGAGCCCATCATGCAGTGCCTGCCAAGCATTTTGAGGCATTTATTGTAAATTCTAGACAAGTGTAAAATGACTGCGTTTCCATGTCAAATCACCTTGGCAAGGGTAAGCCAAATCAATGTGAATTTCTCCTTATACATTATAAATTATATGAGGGACTAAGAAAGAGACAAGAAAAACCAAAGCCTCAGTTCCATGCATCAGAAAGCCTTTTTGAATTTGTAGAACTCTGAAAGTATGTGTCATTTCCAGATAGAGACTGATTGCTCAGTAAAACTTATAAGCCTCATGAATTTAGGAGTCTCTGGTTTCCATATTCCAATTCAGTCATTTTGGCTCACAGGTTTGCTAAGACACCTGATTCAGAAAGCTTTTGGAAGTTTTGCAAATCAACTGAATGCAAGAGGTGAACCTAGCAACAGACCTATTCATAAACTCAGTGTTCTTCCAGGTTTTATAAATCTATTTACAGCTGAAGTTCAGGATGCTGTCAGCATAATCCATCACTGGGGTATTTTGAAAGGATACCTTCTGTTCTCTGAATTCCCATGACTTTTAGGGCAGAATGAAAAATCCGCAAGTGAAACCATGATCATGAACATACACAGGATTTCTCTAGATTCCTTTCCAGCTAAGTCTTTCGATAAGTATTTAACTACTTGAACACGAACAATGACACAAAATGATTTGCCAAAAAAATAAAACTGTAGCTAAAATTCTACTGCATGTTATTTCCAGCCTTGAGAAGAACTCTTTCATATTGTTGAAATAAATAAAAAATTGCATACCCTAGAGGATAACTGTAGCCAAAACAATATATTGTTATCAATTTAATCCAATTTTAGTGCCTTTGAAATAAATGCACTAGACACCTTTGTAGTGGCATAGCAGAAAAATGAAAAAGAATTCTTACATTACTTGAGAGGGCCTGAATGTCCTCATAGCAAGGCCAGAAGTCATAAAATGCACTGTCAAAACCAGGAATGTCACCTGGGGACATGCTGATTGTCAGGCTTTTACACTTCGTGTCCTGCTCCACAGTATTACATGTCCAGCGCCAGAGCAGCTTTTTAGAACTATCTGAAAGTCCTACTACTCATATTTGGTCTGTGAATAGACCTATGAAGTTTCCTGAGATAATAACATAACCATGTATTTTAATGCTTGATAATAATGCCTTTATCTGACCTGTTTATTAATACAGCCACAAAATGAAATTAATTCAGGCTAATGACTTGCAAAGCCCTTTAATCCCTAACAACTACCAGCTGATTTGCCTGCATGAAAAGTTTCTCAGAAGTTTCTTGCATTTGGGGCCACTTGTACCAAACTCAAAATAAAATATAGACATAAGACTGAAGTATTGAAGTGACCATCTGTTGGGTAACTTTATCTTTTGCTTCTATTTCAGGAGAGAAAAGGGAACCAGAATTCACTATCAGGGTCTTCAGTTTATTTAATTTTCCAGAAAATGGATCAAAGTCTGCTTCCATATCAGTAATTGTGGCATCTTTGTACTCTTCTGTTAAATTTGCAAGGAAATTTTGATTTGCTATTATAGAAGAGAGATTTAGTCCCCCTTGTTCCAGTTGTTTTCAAACCTCCAGGTGGAAATATTCAAGTTTCATTAATTCCAAAATAATATAGATCCTGTCTGCTCCTACTTGAAAAGAAGGCTACTGTCATATTGGCAAACACTGAAATACAGTCCTATCATGCAGAAATTTCTTTCTCTATTCATGTTTATTGATAAGGGGTAGTTTTGTTTCAAGACTGTGCTGTAAACACGAACGTGTAACAGTTCTGTTTACTCATTAGTTAAGAAAAGCAAATAAAATACACTTACAGTGAAATGATATTCATGAACATTCTGCCTAGCATGGCACTTTTATCATTCTCTACTAATTTGGAAGCTTTTAAGTACCCAGATCTGGTTTTCCAAAGGAAGTGAGCAGCTGCTACTCCATTTGCAATTAGTCCTGGATAATCAGAAGTTTGATTAAATAAAAACTACAAATGGCTGGTGAATCCCAGCTAAATTTCAGAGTATGAATTCCTTTTATAACAAACCAGTTACTCTGAACACAAACTCCTCTCCCTATGCTAAAAAAAGTAAAAAAGCAGTTTTCTAAAATCTGCCTTTTGCCAGTTAAATGAGAAGCAGCTGCACTTCACAATCTGCAGCGGAAACTGAAGATGCTAACCAGTTTCCTAATTGAAATGGAGAAGGAAATCAAGGCAAAACAGATTTGGACAACAAGTCTTGAAATAGCTTTCTAATCCTTAGGCTGATTTACAATTATTATGAAACGTTGCACACTCTGGGCATAGTATGGGTGAGTAACTATTGAGGGTTACTCAGTGTTTTTCACAACAGAGCAGCACTGTGCTCTGCAAAGCAGGCCAGAGCAGACCTCCTTCTTACACAAAAGCCTGTTAGGACAACTTTCCTTTCTTTTAGTGACAAAGGTTCTAGAACGATTTTCTTTCTATACATACAAAGTCTGCTAGAGCAGACTGAAGATTGTACTTTTACAGTTTCAGGTAAAATTTCTACTTTTCATGCATTCAGCTTTCTAAACTGAAGAATGTTTTAATTCAAGAAATATTTAACTAATCATTTATAATGCCTGTGACTGAAATTTTCAGGTTTAACATAATCTGTACTAGTACTAAAGTATTTTGTACATATACTTTTATTTACTGTACTTCTATTTTATTTACAGAAGATTACTTCAAGAAAAGACAATATTGACTTCACTAATTGTGCTTTTTCTTTTCTTCAGATGTAATGAATACACTCTTTAATAGAAGAACCCACTTTCATAGGGGGTTTGTGCTTGTTTTCTGCCTATCCACATAAAACAGGTTTTCTCCCCAAGGTCTCTGATAGAGAGTGTTTGTTTGTTTGTTTTTGTTTCATTTGTTTGTTTGGGGTGAAACATCAGAATTCTTCCGTTTGGGAGCTGACTGGATTATGTTCGTTAGTTTATGATCACCTCAGAAACACACTCATAAATCTTACTGCAATGCCATTAGAATAAGACGTTCTGATTATGCTTTATTAAAGCAGATGCTATCATCTGCACTGTAGAGGAATAAAAATATGATTCACTACATTCAAGAAATTTGGCAAGTATCTTCCCCTGTCCAAATAAGATTTCTGAAATAAAGTTTGGGTTGAAAACAGCGCAAATTGGAAATAAAATTACTTTTTTTTGTATGAACAGTACACACAGAAGAAAGGAGGCAACCCCAACTAAGTCACTTCTGAATGCAGAGACCAACCAGACTTGTTTTCAGAAGAGGAAACAGGAGTTCTCATACTGAAAATGCTGGAAATTCAGATTAGAATGCAACAGCTGAGATTTATCTTCACTAATTATTTTAACTGGCACACAATCTGTTGATCTTAAGGAGTATGAAGACCTAAGCAGCAAGTGAATCATTCTCTAAGAATATTTATACACTTTTTGTTGCTCTAATGAAAACAACACTCCCAGTTGGCATTG
>JBBMKD010000216.1:6084184-6099095 GCA_037834095.1 Argya squamiceps | reverse complement strand
CCCGCTCTCGTACCCGTTAAGTAGCGCGAGTGCAACCACTGCCTAGTGAGCTCCTGCCCGACCCCGCGTTCCTGTCCGTGTCCGTGCGACGGCCGGGCCGCCCGCGGGATTCGACAGCAGGAAAACACTGAGCTCTGCGTGTTTAACGTGAGGCGGCCCCGCTTCCCCGCACGGCGCCTCGGCCCGGCCCGCGCCGCCCTCAGGGAGCCGAGCCGAGTTTGGCCGAACGCAGCGAGCGGCACCGAGTGCAGCCGAACCGAGCCGAGCTTCCCCGAAGTGCCGACTCTAGCCGAGATACAGCCGAAAATAGCCGTTAATAGCCGAGATGAGCCGAAGAGCCGAAAATAGCCGAGTGTAGACGAAGCACTGACTGTACCAGTGTGTAGCCGAAAATAGCCGAGATTAACTGAATAACCGAACCTACCCGAGTTTAGCCGATAATAACCGAGCATAGCCGACTCTACCCGAATGTTGCCGATAATAACCGACTTTATCCTAAGAGCCGATAATAGCCGATCGCAGGGGGAGTGTACTGTATTAGATATTGTATTAAATCCCGACTTCCTTTCCATTATTGGGTCATATCTATGGAAAAACAAACCCATTTTTCTCCTCGTGGGCACCCACGGTTCGATCCTAGGTTTTCTGCAACCCAGAACCTTCGCCCATTCTGTACACAAGTGTCTAATTTAGATGGGTTATATCAGTGTTGGCTGATGAAGGTATGAGTGGCAAAATAAGAAGTTTGAATTTTTTCATGCTGCAGTGGTCTGTAGCACTTGTGACATGGATCATCCAGATTCCCAAGAGGGAAAAGATTAACAAGGAGTAATAGGAGTATAACGTGTACCCCCACCTTCCATGCCTTATGGGATTGCTGTCCACAGCAAGTATGTATTAATTTCCTTGGTGGTAAGTGTAGTGGTTAATCTGGTTTTGCCTCCTAATCTCCTTACCACGAAATTATCCATGTCACTTTCTTTTCTTATATTGTGGTCCTTCACTATCCCTTAGTCAGCCAGCACTTATTAATTTCATTTTTAGAATAAGGTCTTATTATCCCCACCATATGGAGTTGTTGTCTGCACTCAAAATATGTTCTCCGTTTTTGATACACCACAGCCTCCTACCCAGCTTCTAACAGCTCGTGAGTGTTGGGCAGCATCCATTCGACTCCACAACAAAGCGTTAATATTGGTACTTGCCCTCAATTTGTGTTGGAGCGCTTCCTTTTCTCTCCACAAATTTTGCGACACGCTTGCCGCCTGGGGGAGCTACAATACCACAGCTGACCACAATTTTCACACGGACATTGTACCCAACTTGAGTGTTTTGCTCTAGGGTGCTTTAAAACAGGGAATAAATAAATAAAAAAAAAATTAAAAAATGCATTCTATACCTGTATTTCACACTAAAAGCCTCTTTAAAGAAACCCACATTATTTAACATATTTAACATTATTTTTGAAACAAAACCACCTGGAGTTTATCTGTGACTCACAAACCCAAGACTGAGCTGTGCCATGCCCTCACCTCCACAATTGTGCTCCTCTGAGCCACCTTTTTCTGGGGGTGGAGGATAGGATGAGAAAGATTCTTATCTAATCAGTGGAAGTGACTTGGGGAAAATGCCTCACAAGTAGGTGCTGAAAGAGACCTAATGAGAAAAACACCAAAGAGTGACATGTAAAACTTTTAAAAGTAGTGTGTGATACAGAACAGTTCACCTAGGAACATTCTTTCAGACACACAAACAGTGATATGCTCAAAAAATAGTCAAAAGTGGCAACCTGAAGCTGATAAAAGTGAATATTTGGCTGCAGCTAATGCACTGGCAGGTTCAACAGTGGTCTGTACACCTACATGGATAAGAAGTGTGGAAGTTTCTTGGAAATACTCTAGAAAGTCAATGAATAGGAGTAGCCTTGATGTGGTGTACAGGGTTCCATGTTAAATATAAACCACGGTTATAGTGGTGTATATTCCTACACTTTGTGGCATAATAACCCTCTCCTGTTAAAACTTGTATTTAATTTCACTGGAAGTATGTGATTTTATATTCTTACTAGAAGGCTTTCTGTGGTGATCTTCAGATTTGTGAAGGTTGCCAAACTGTGTTTTGAACCGGAAGGATTTCTGATCTGATTTCCATGGCATTGAAGCAGAAAATGTAGTTTCAATAGAAAGAGAACCTATTATTTTTTAAAATTAACCTTAGACTTTAAGGCTAATTTGGGGGGTGGGTTGTGCATGTGTGGTATTTTGTCATCATGTAATTTATATTAATGAAGTCTTCACATATTCTTTATTGGGCATTAAGATTACTGGGGTGCATAAGCCTTAAGTTATGTAAAATGGATGAAAGCTGTAACAGATAGGAATAACCTAATTTTAATACACATTAATGGCTGTGTTGATCTGGGACTGGTGACTTTTAGGTCTATTTGAAAAGCTGCTAAAGGCTTTGTCTTGGTTTGAAAGACAGGTATCTGCTAGGGAGGGGCAGGGCCTCCCTAGGAATGGAGAATTCAAATCCCATCCCTCCAAATTATTACAATTTAGAAAATTAAAGGGGCTTTCTGTAAGTAAAAAAGAAACACATCTAACCCCCAACAGGTTTTAAACGTTTTGCTTTGTGTGAAGCTTGTAAATGATCTGGGATCCATCGCCCCAAGCAAAGAGTTGCTTCTCTTTAGGATTGTAATGCACGGTGGAGTGACCACCCTGGCGTTTGGGGAAATGCAGTCCTGGGTTTATGTGAGCATTTAGAGCACCCAAAACATCATAAACACACTGGATGCGGGAGGAGCCCCCAGAAGGAGAGTTGTAGACCACGTGGAGGGTGTTGCAGGCCATGAAAGCTGCCTCAGCATCCCTGCTGCTGCAGGGCGTGTCCCAGCTGTGCTCCACGGCCATGGCCGCGGGGTTGATTTTGGTGATCACAATGTTTTCCCCGGTCTCTGGTTCTGCATGCAGGGCCCACAGCCCCTGCTCGTCGACAGCCAGGTCTATTTTTGTCTGTGGAGAGAGCTGGTAGGCAGGGATCCTTCCAGCCCCTGGCAGCAGCATCTGGTCAGCCACGCTTCTCCTCTGGATGTTGAATTTAACGATCTCATTTAAGGAGCCGTGTCTGTGGTAGAAGAGGAAACCCTGGTAAATGACGTGGCCAGTTCCTTCCCAGGGCAATGGCAAGGGGACTCTGCGAGCCTTCAGTGTCTGATTGTTTTCCATGAAAATCATGATATTTGCAAATTCCAAAATCACGTTATTTACAGAGCCACTTAATAAATAAATCTTTGCGTGCTTTTTGCCAGGATCTTTCATCCAAGAGCCATGCTTCCCTCCAGTCTTCTTAACCACCTTTAGGGACCTAATACCTTCAAGCACGTGGTCACAACCTGCAAGGAAATACACAAAGACAAAAAAATAGAACATCTGTAAGTTTTCTAGTTTCCTTTCTTTGAATTACTTTGTTTCCGTTTAATTAATCTCTAAGGCCATAGTGAATATATCAGTAAAGGTGTCAGCAGTGTGGCTATGGTACATAGTGCTGAAAATAGTTTCATGTGATATATTCCTGCTAAGAAAACTGTGGTATCTTTATCTGCCTGTAGGGTGTTCTATAATACCAATGTTACACAAAATACTTGGATATTTGTGTGTCTGAGAGGAAACCAAGAGCACAGTTAGTGATTTTGTGATTATTCTTGACTTACCTTTTACAAGGCTATAATTTTTACTTCAGAGAACTGACTTCTGGTTTAGATCAACACAGTAAAGTAATCAGATTTATTTCTTGTTGGAGGCATACAAATTAAAATCCATTATCATCCACATGTTTAGTATTTTTGTTTCAGGACTGGTCTTATCCTCAGGTAGCCTCTTTTTTGTACATTTACAGTATAGATAGAAATAAAAATGGATCAGAATAGCAGAAAGCCAAGACACTGGGCTATCTTCCCATTCCCCTTCACAACACCTGCACACAAGGGAACGAGAACAAAATATAGATCACACAGCCAGGGATGTGCATGCACTGAGGTGGCTCTGAAGAAGATGGTGTGATGTCTGTGCTGTCACCTCCTGTGCCAGGACTGTGGCTGGTGGAACCACTCTGCTCTTTACCTCACTGTAGGTTAAAAATTGGCCTGAGCAGAGAGCTCTGGCTTCTTTATGTTTTCTGTGCACTCTGCAGGGATGTTTCAGACCAGAAAGCACCAAGCCTGTGAGGACTCAGGCATTCAGACTCTCAGATCTTTATCAGCAGCATCATTTCCAGGAAAAAAAAAAACTATTGCAAAGCAATATTAACAAGGTTGTTTACCAAAGGCTCTCATAAGGTGCAGCATTTGAAGTTTAAAGAATTGTTTTCAGTGGAGTGCAGCCATTTCAGTAAACAGGACAAACAAATCTCTAAGGCAGGAAGTTCTGGCAGCAGATGAAATGGAGAGAGCAAAACCAGCCCCCCTATTTGGCCTGATATGAACCTATTGAAGTCTGTGGCAAGATTCCAGTTGCCTGTAGAAAGCAATCTTTATGTCATTTGTGTGTGCTGATACCCCCTAATCAAAGCTTTTGGATATTGCTGCTACAGTGTGGATTATTTTTTTCCTGGGAGTCCTCTCTCTGGAAGTTCCTTCCCTGAGCAAGCCACAACAGCTTTCTCAAATCTAACATTTATTGATTAGATAGATTTAAATAAATAAATCTGCTGAATCAAAAACCCTAGGCAGTCCTAGAAGTGTCTTCCTCTGCAGGGGAAATAACCAGATTTTTGTCTGATTGTTATTTTCTGCATAAACTTGACCTAAACCCAGTAACAAAGCTGGACGTAAAAAAACTTCTTTTCTCCTGCATTTTTGAAATGACTCAGCAAAAATAATCATAGAGTCTGGTTAAGAAATGACAGCATAGGAGCAGAGTTACTATTTTCTCAAATTGAGGATCTTTCTACTTTTTTAAGTGCTATAAAATCTTCACAGGAAATACTTTTGCCATCAAAATAAATGGGAAAAGCATCTGACTGGTACTGACAGTAGTGAACAAATTGAAAGTAAAGTCACTATGAACTGCTACAACAAAGTTAAAAGTAATAATTTCCAACAAAAGAAAATGGAAAATAATTTTTTCACCGCTGAAACTCTCAGAAATATACAATTTTCAAAGTGCCATAACAACAGTCAATTTTAAAATCCCATTTTTTTTTTCTCTAAAAAAATTGCCTAGTGTTCAAAAGTTCTCTAAATGGAAAATGGAACTATTGGTATTCAGAGAACTGAATTGTGGTATATGAGGAGAGCTGAGAAGCAGAATAGATAATTTCTTCTGTAAACATCTGCCTTAATACTGATTTCCTTGAAAAGTTCAAGGAAGAAATTGGAAACTTATGTATAAATTTAAATCAGCCTAACTCTACTGAAGTCAGTGGAATTGTATTAAGTGATGATGCTAAAGCTCTTTCACTGACTTTTTAAAAATTACGGTTTATACTTATTATTATTTACTCTTTATTTCTTACTACAATGAAAACTAAACAGACTGTTTTAAATATGTCTATAATACATAATTGACATCCATACTGCAACTTTTTAAGGTGAAGATAATTATAAACTGCCATTTGTTTTTTTAAAAAAATATAGATTGTGCATATATTCTTTATGCTGGGTACCATAACACCTAATTTTCAAATCAGAACTAAGCTTTGCTTATGGCCAAGCCAGCATACTCTCTTGTTAAAGTAAACGGAGGGGACAAGGAGAGGAAGGATGACAGAGCAAGATAGTAAAACAGATGCAAATCGTAGAAGTGAATTAAGTATTTTTACTACCTCACAAATTTACTTTTGAGTGGATGTTTTGACCCTGCCTAGTCCAAAAGACAAAGGCCGCCACTGGTTTCTTAGTACAGCTGCAGTACTCAGAAACGTATTTTTCTGGGACTTTGTGAGAGCACACCTTTAGTGGATTTTACCTTATTTTATATTAAAAAGTAACTTCTGAAGAATTAATTTGATATGCAGTAGAATTTCTGCACAGTAAATGTTTGAACTGCATTTTCCTCCCTCCCTCTCTCTTCCATACCTTTTTTTGCATATACATGAGTTTTATAAGTCTGGTATTTACACTGCCCAAACCCCCCTTGCAGTAACGTGTGGTATTCACACAGCTAATGAAAATCTGTTATCCCTGTATCAGCATGCACACGTGGGACTGTTCACATCAAAGTTCTGAAAAATAAACTGTTCTTACTTGCATTAAGCATGACTTTAAGTCTTTTTTTTTCTTCTGCCTCTTCCAGCAGCTGCTCTTTCAGCAGGTCCTCGTGCACTTCCACACAGGCGTTGGAATCCATGACAGATCCAAAATATTCAATGTCCCTCTGCGCGTGCTCAATCCTCGTTAGCAAATTCTCCACTTCCCTCTTAACCTCACCCTTATCAACGTTCAGTCCTGTCAGGCGGGACAGCACCATCCTGGAAAACTCTCGGAATTCGTCCACGTACTCCAGCATGTCTTGGTTGCATTTCTCCAGCCTCTTCTTGAGTCAGACCATGGGAAGAAAATACACGGATAGATGTGGCTATTCTGTGTACATCACAACCTCCCTCATGATTGCTTTAAAACCTGTTGCAGCAGCCCTCTTGTTGGAGGGTAGAAATGAGCCCAGACACAGACTCCTTGTTTATCACAGCATGAAAAGGGTCCTGTGTTATTCCTCTTTACAGCTCAGCCATCCTCACTCCAACCATTCACTGACCCCGGCTGCAGCAGCTCCTGCTGTGGGTTTCCCTTGCAGCCTCTGACTGCTGGTTATTCCCTGCTGAACTCTGACTGCAGGGGTCAGTTTGCAGGCTCTGACTGCAGCTTTTACCCAGCCAGACTGTGACTGCAGGGATCAGTTTGCTGACTCTGACTGCAGCTTTTACCCAGCTAGACTGTGGCTGCACGTTCCAACAACAGGCTCTGACTGCAGCTTTTACCCAGCTAGACTATGATGCAGGCTCTCACCTGGCTAAACTGTGACTACAGGGATCAGTTTGCAGCCTCTGACTGCAGCTTTTACCCAGCTAGACTGCAACTGCAGGTTCCAACAACAGGCTCTGACTTCAGCCCCAGACTGACCTCACAGCATGGATTCTCTCTCTCCCCAGGATCCTTCTTCTCCATGATCCTCTTTTTCATGATCCTCAAGGTTGTTCCTCCATTATGATGACCCTCCCCAACTAACCCATTCCCTTTTATATCACACTTTTCTTTATGGGATGTATTTGTGACTCATCAGGGTCAAGGCTGTATTGGGTAATAACAACAGCAGTTACTTATCAGGGGTGAGGTCACCTGTATTCCCTTCTACAAAAAACCATGCTGTTGCCTTCTTTCCAGTGCCCCTGAACCCTTCTGTTTCAAGCCAGGGGGCTGTTGCTGGGTGTCTGTGTGAGGGGAATATCTCAGACCAGCACAACATTCAAAAGTCTGGACAAAAATCCACGTTTTTCAACTTGGCATGGTTACTGAGAGCCAGATATTATGTTTTGCTATCTAAAGAAAGAAAAGTGCTCTGATGGAAGCAGCCAGGGATAATTAAGGCTAATGATCTCTGATGACTTGCTTTCCATAAACTTTCTGGAACTCCTCCTGTAGGACCACTGGTGAAGCAGTCTCAAAGAGTTTTCTGCAGGAAAACTATAGCCATGAACATTTCACTTGAGTACACCTCTTCTGACTGAGGCAGAATTATTTTTTGCCCATTTAAAGGTGAAAATGAAAATACTGAAATGCTATATTTGAGGAAGTTTTGCATTGGTTTTTTAAATTATTTTTCCCCAAAATTATTGGCTGTATTAAAAAAAACTCAATCCAAAACAATGGCAAAAAACAAACAACAACAAAAAAAATCAAACCAATAATGCCAAAAAACTGTTTCTTTACACCTGAATTCAAATTATCAATGTTTTCAAAGATAAGTAATGTGTTTTCTCTGTTGCAAGGCAGCTGCTTCATATGTGTCCTGAAAATAGTAGCCCAGCTGCCACTTTAAGATGAGGAATTTGAGCAGATCTTTGGTTGTTTGCTCTGTGAGCTGTGGTTTCTATGTGCTACCTCTCCTCTCCCCAGTTAGTCCCCAGGAAGTTGCTTAATTACTTTCTACAAAACCGTTATTTTGAATGTTTTCAAGTGCTGTCTTCAGTATCTGCCTCATTCTTTGTCCTGTTACTTTTGTGCCTCTTGCACAAAATGCCACAGGTTACCCCATTTTTAATGGGTGCCAAAGGAATAGAAATGGCCAGCTGAAGTTACTCCTGGAGTGGCAGAGAAAATGTGTCTACACAATGGGAAGAGAATATCAGGTTAATCCTTCTGTTCCTTCTGCGTTGAGAAGATAAGAGTAATGAGGGCATTGCACAAAAAGGAACGTGAAATCAGGCAAGTTAGAGCTTCTCTATAAATCTGCCAATGCGAGCCAGGAGCCAGGGAAATGTCAATAACTTAAAATAAACAATATATGATTATAGCACACCAATACTGAAGAGGTATTTTGCAGTACTGTTAGCTTTTAACTGCAGAAAAAGAAGCAAGAACTGGTACATTTATATAAGTAATTGAAAGGAATTCAAGGAATTGAAAGGACTGGATTTCAATCTCCCAGATATTCAGGGTTTATTTAAAGTGCAGATACACTGCTGGTTTGCATGAATGTGTCTTAAACTACCCTTCCAGGTAGGGATATCTGCACATAGGAAAAATACCTGATAAATTTCCATCTCCATGCTAATAAATAATTGACAGCACTCCTACTGGTGACAATATTTTATACTGTTCCCTAGGATGGTCTGTGGCAACACTATATAAACATTTGCATTTTTAGCTAAATGCACTGATGTAATTTTAAAAAAACCCCATAAAAATAAAACATTATGAAATTATATCCTGTAACAAATGATGTGGTAAGCTGGGATCATTACAGTTAAAGTTTTAGCAACGATTTTACTCATTCATTGGAAAAAGCTGGAAATTTACCCTCCTGATTTGCTATATCATACAGACTGTCCTGGGCTTGGAATATCCACACATTTTCAAACCTCTTTTGCTGCAGAAGGATACATCAGGCACATACCTCCAGAGACAGAAAACGCTGGTCAATGTATCTCAGCAGGGCTGCATCCTGCATCATGTACTGTGCTGCTCCCATGATGCTCATCAGGGATGGAATCAGCAAAAGATGGACTTGTAAGGCTACCATTGTACCAGGAAATTCTGGAGGAAAATAGTGAATCAGTTCTGTGGGCAATCCCAAATGCTGCCAGTCCAAGGTCAAATGCAATTGGCCATCCTCTGAAGTGAAAAAGTAATATCAAAAATCACTAAGAAGTTAAAAATACTGCGGCTGAAAAGATTAAAAGGACTTAAAATGGCTGTTGCATTTTATCATTAAGGAAGTAACATTGTGGCAGAGGGACTGAATGTGTTTATTTCTAGGAGCCAGATGACTACTTCTCAGTTTGTGATCCTATGATCAATCCCAGATGTTCAGCACTGAGTCACATCGAGCCTGTAGGCCAGATTTTATTAAATACAAATAAAAGCAATTTATTTTCTCTTCCTTTCTCCTCCCATCTGCTTTCCTGTGTGACCAACCTTGCAGTGTGTGCTCGGTGCAAGTCAGAGTGGATTCACAGTGGGTGGAACACAGCCCAACCTTTCACAGGGAGGTCTGGTGCTTAATGTCTGTGGCTGTAAAACCATCTAAAGCAATTGGTATCATTTCCACTATTCAGCCTATTTACAGTAGGACTGGAAACCAGAGATAATATTTTTCTTTAAAAATTCCTTCTTTTTTCTCTTGACAGTACTTTTCCAGCTGAAATCAACACCCTTAACACATCTCTGTGCCAGTTTAATGGAGTCCATGACACACATCCTCTTTTGGAATAGTAATTCTACTTAGCCTGACTTAAAAATTAATTATAATTAACTTACATGAGCCTACTGCATTTGAGTATTTTTTTTTGCAAATTGCATTTGAGGCATTTTTTATTTATTTGATTTCATAATTTTCCTGACTGAATGCCTTGTTTGGAAAAACTCATGGCCATGCTAACACTCTATTTGCTAGAAAACCATGTGTTAGGAGCTTAGAAAGCTGCCTTTGTATCTGAAGCCAAGCTGAATTCCTCTGTTTCTCAGAATTCTCCACCCCTTCACTTCCCTCCCATTTTTCTACAGTTTTTTTTGTTTTCTCTCTCTTCACATTTACCAAGCTTTCTTTTTCTTTCTAAGTGCCTCATGTGTAAGCATGTGACTGATTGCAGAATTCAGGAGTGTGTGTGTCACAGCAGGCAGGTTTTTTCCTCCGTGTGTTTGATTTTTTTGCACGGTAGCTATGTGTGCTTTGCAGGAAAATTTCACCAAATTTTACCCAAGTGCACAGATGAGTATTCTGTATTTTTAGTATTGCTTTGCCCTAAGAGGGGCACACAATTTTCCAGCTCCTATTTACAGGTACAGTCAGTGATACACAGAGTTTAATGTTTGATTTTTCAGTCCAGTGACATTTCACTTTACTCCAGAGCTCCTGTTTGAGTGGACAGAGAGTTTGCACTGAGACCAGACACCTTAGGAAGTCTGTATTACCTCGATTCTGTCCTATGGAACATCTTAACATCACCTGCTGTCTTCTTTTCCACTAAATAATCTGCTGCAACACAGGGGAAGATCAACATAGGAAAAAAAATCCCTTTTCTAACCTCGGAGGAGTCCTTCAGAGTTGTTCTCTGAGTCTCATGTCTCTCACAGGTAGTGATTGGCAGATGAAGATCATGGAATTCAAAATTACAAACTTCCTTTCAAGAATACATATTTAGAAGTCAAGATGCAGATACAAAATTTCTTCCTTTTACCTTAAGGCAGGGAAAATGGTCTAAAAGTAAAAATATCTTAAACTGCTCTTAAATCCCTTGGATAAGCTTAAACATTCTGCATATGGGGCGAAATTCTGTGAAACTGCTCAATCATTTCTTAGAATCACCCAGAAACTTCCAAGGATTTCTTCAGATGAGGGATTCCCATGCTCATTAAACCATGATCTTGTGGTAAATGGCAATTATGGTCCATGTCCAATGCACAATTCTGGAGAGGCATGCTACAGCATCTGGTTAAGTCCTGAATTTCGTTGGGTTTTTACATTCATTTTTTCTGTGGTTGTTGTATGTTTTACACTTCTGTTCAGCCTAAATATATATAGAAATGGTTTTTTTTCCCCAGCTACATATTATCTGTATAATAAACAAACAAACAAAAACACACACACACACACACACACACATATGTATAGTTATATGTCTGATGGTGTACAAAGCAGGTTTGTTTGGCATGCCTGGGAAGACATCAGTCTCAGTGCACGGGATATTACACACAAACAGAGCTAAAAGTTTGCTTTTAACTCAAGGAACTCTTTTTCTCATGACCATTATTCCTTTGATTTGACAGACCTCTCAAACCTGTTAGAGGAAACAAGTGTATAAATGTAGGTGAATATGCTTTTTCACTGTTTTTGTCCTCTCTCTGGCTGGGATGTTATCCTTTTCTTGTTAATGATGCTTCTTTGCTGCATTTATTCCACATTTTTACCATTTGGTGTCTGTTTTGACAGCTGTTAGATATTTTCAAATGAAAAATAGGCATTTTCATCTCCATCTGTGTTTGTGGTTTTGATATCAGATGCTGGATGGAGCTTTATGTGTTTAAAAAGCAATGTTGAAATGAGTTCAGAGTGTGTACTCGATTTGGGGGGAAAATGACATTTCCTTGAGTTGTTATTTCACTCATATGATTGCATTCTATGTTTTGTTGTTTTGTTGGTTTTTCATAAGTCAGTCTCGTTCTGTCATTTCAGTTGGTAAAACTAGAGAAGTGCCACAATAAATCAGGTTCTTTTTTCCTCCAGTCCCACTCTGATGTCTCAGCTCCTCACAGGAATCACAAGATGTATTTCTTTTGGAGCTTTGGAAACATCCCTGACTCCCAGGCTCCCTCACCCTTTTTCTTTGGCTTTTCCTGAGCCATGGATGCTGTCCTGATGCCATGGCCTGTGTTCTTACAACCCTGAAAACAAATTGGAAGGGAAGGCTCTACTGCATCACTTTGATCTAAGTATTGCACAGATACACCATATTTTACTCCCAAACTACACACTGACTTAAAACAAGGTTAATTATGTTTTTCATCTTTAATTAACCTCAGCTTGAAAAGCAATAATAGATGAAAAGGAAAAATCAGAGTCTGATTCAGAGTTTTCAACTGATTTTACACACATCTTGATCAGAATAATTGTTGTTCAGCCTGATGCATCAATGATATCCCAGTGCTTGTATGGTCATGTGGGATTTTGTTTGTGATTGCAATTTAGGTGCCTATTTTGGTAGGTTTTGATGCTGGTGAATCAGACAGATGTTTTATATTAATAATACAGAGAGTGTCATGGTGTACTTCTGTATTTTCTGATTTTGTTAAGACTTGGGTCTGCAGAACCAAGCTCTTTGTTAGTACTGGCTGCTGGTCTAATGCTGAGGTCTGGGAGCTTAGAGATCTTTGTCCCAGTGGGAAATCAACACTTAATTCCAGTTCTGCCACTGCTTTTTTGTTTTGTTTTCTTTTCTTTTTTTTCTCTCAGTTTTATGCCTTAGAAAGCGACTCACATTTCTGTAAAAAAAGACAAACATGAAGTGCAAACGAAGTCCTTATGTGGTGTAAAAACGGTGTTGGGAGTGATATCAGCCAGGAATGCAGCAGTAAGGGAGAGGATTGACAGAATTTTGGGACTCACAGAGGACTCCACTAGGCGGCTCCCAAGCTCTGGTAATTGAAAAGAAAACTCGGCCGGAGCACACAACTCCAAAGCCTCTGGAGGAGATGCAGCACGCAGAGGGAAGTGAAGTCGGGATGATGCAGAATGACAGGGAGCCAGGCGGATGGAAAGCTGCTTCCAGGCTTTAGGAACACGCTGCTGCAGGGCTGATCTGGGGGTGTTTGGGGTCTGTGTCACCCCGAACAGGGAACACCAGAGCTCCTGGGACAGGCAAGAACTCGGGGTGCCCGGCAGCTGCAGGAAAAACGTGTCGCATCAGGACCGGCTCTACAAGTGAAATCATTAAGGGGAAATAAAGCTGTACTTTATTTGTGTAGATTTATTGCTTAGTTTAATGGTAGAATCATGGAATAATTTGTTTGGAAAGGACCTTTAAAGTTCAGTGAAGCACCCCTGTAGTGAGCAGGTGTTGCTATAGGACACAAAATGAACGACACGCACACAATCAAGTCGTCAGGATAAAAAGAGGGAAGTTTATTTTTCTTTTTCTGTTTATATAGATTTTGGACAATGACCATGAATTGGAAGGTGAGGTTGCTACCTCTCCAACCACGCTGGTCAAACTAGAAGTCCATCAATTGTCCCTCCTCAAGAGAAGAATGAAAAACAAGAAAGCAAATAACATCACTTTGTTTACATGAAAATTTGTGAGAAAATCTACTACAAAAATGCAAATATCAGAAGGCTGAAAAAGATCAGGGCAACAAGCAAGGGACATCCCTAGGTGGAGCAGGTTGCTTAGAGCCCCTTCCAACCCAGCCTTGAGCGTTTCCAGGGATGGGGCATCCACCACTTCTCTGGGTAAGCTGTGCCAGTGTTTCATCACCCTCAGTGTGAAAAATTTATTTCCTGTATCAGATCTGAATCTATCCTGTTTTAATTTGAAAACATTGTTCCTTGTCCTGTTGGTCCAGGCTTTACTGAAAAGCCTGTTCCCATATTTTCTATAAGCCCCCTATAACTACTAAAATAATCCAGAGAACTTCATCTGGACATGGATCATGGAATAGTCTGGTGTGAAAATCAATTGTGTGCAGTTACTTTGAATGGTCTGTTTGCTTGTTTGTTGGCAAACTCAGAATCCCTGTTCTGTTGACCAAAGACAATTCCTAGTAGCTTGAAACTTCAATTCGAACAACCCCAGAACTAAACAAATTTTGAATTATGCAATTCAGTATAAACCAATATTAAAATTTTCGCTGCTTTTGGCTTGTTTTCCAGTGTGGAATCCGCTCATGAATATTGTCACTAAAACTCGTTTTGCTTGAATGTTCATGTTCATTAAACCTATTCACAGGAGTGCAGTAGTCAAAATGACATTGCTTTAAATTCAGAGTATTTACAGGAAATGATTATGACATTTGCCCAACTCATTTTGGTTGAGAATGCCTGATGTGGTTTTTTTGGTTATGCTTATTTTTCCAACAGGCCTTTTAGGTGTGAGGCATGACTTCTGAAAAGATACTTTTTGAACTTTAAATGCCTAGAATGTTATGTTTTCAGGTTTTTTATTGTTTATTTGTGTTGCTTTCTTTTTTGGGGGGGGTAGTAGACACTGACAAGGTAACATTTCATCATGTAGTATTGTTTTATTTATTGTTGCACTGAAGAAGTAGATTCATAACGTGTACTTAAGTGTTGCAAAGAACCAAGAAGGGCTCTGTACACACCTGGGAAAGCTGTTAAAACTTAGCAAGTCACTCTCCCTCTGAGCTCACTAAATGGCACCAGCTGGTGGAAGGAATACGTTTAGTGATGATGAATAATGCAAATGTTTGTGGCTCAGTGGCAGGTATGGAGAGAGTTTGTAGCAGGATGACGTGCTCTGGACTGCAGCAGCGAGCTCAGGACTCTCCGGTTTCCTTTGTTTCAAACCGTTGTAGCAGCCCCCTTGTTAGAGGGTAGAAATGAGCCCAGACACAGAGTACTTATTTATTACAGCATGAAAAGGGCCCTGGTTTATTCCTCTTTACAGCTCAGCCATCCTCACTCCAACCATTCACTGACCCTGGCTGCAGCAGCTCCTGCTGTGGGTTTCCCTTGCAGCC
>JBBMKD010000216.1:5991502-6084084 GCA_037834095.1 Argya squamiceps | reverse complement strand
TGACTGCAGCTTTTACCCAGCCAGACTGTGACTGCAGCTTTTACCCAGCTAGGCTGTGACTGCAGGTTCCAACAACAGGCTCTGACTGCAGCCCAGACTGACCTCACAGCAGTGACTCTCTCTCCCCAGGATCCTTCTTCATGATACTCCCACTGATGATCCTAAAGGTTCCTCCTCCTACATGATCCTCCCTAGCAAACCCATTCCCTTTTATCACACTTATCTTTATTGGATGTATTTGTGACTCACCAGGGGCAAGGTTGAATTGAGTAATTAACACCGCAGTTACTTATCAGGGGTGAGGTCACCTGTATTCCCTTGTCCTACATCAAACTAAAACTCTGGCCCTGCACTGAATTTCTGAGTGGTTGCTGATGGCATCTTCAGAGATTTTGGTGATGGCTATGCCAGAATCTTGATCTGAGTGGAATGGAGTTGTGCTAGCAAGTGTCCAATTAAATCCATCCAAAACCTAAAAGATAAGAAAATGTCTATGAACTGGGGGAACTAGGACAGAAAAGGCCCTGAAGGGGCCGTGCAGGAGTTGATGAGGATGGGTGAAATTCATTGTGCTGCTTTTTTTCACATTACCACTAAAAATTAATCCTACAGGGGATGATGGGGAAAGCCTGTACTCTAGTGTCGTGCTTAAAAACAAGGGGTACATTTAAAAGAAACTTTTAAAGAAAAATTGAAATATGATAAAAGAAGAAAATACCTGGGATTTTTTTCTTGCTATTTGTTTCTGTTTGCTATCACCCAAATACTGGTCTGAAGGTAAGATTAACAAGGTCTGTTGTGTTCTCAGTTTTCTACATAGGAGTCTTAGGATTTCTACTTCTGGAAAAATTTCTTAAATTTTTACACTGTCCAAGAATACTTCTCTGGACTAATTCAAAAATAAGAATTGCATTCAGGAACTGAGCCAAAGAGACATATTCTGACTTTAAATGGTGATCTACAGGTATAGATTTCTGTGTCTCTCCAATCTGGTCCCAAAAATAAATTTCATCATTTCAATCTTTTTTTATTTCTAACTTTTATTTCTGCCAACCAATTTATGATCTCAAAATTATCCTTGCCAGAGAACCTAAGCAAAATAAACTTAGTAATTATAGTGCAAAGCAGGGGCATGTGAGCTAATAAGCACAAAAAAAGTACATAAGAAGAGAGGATGTTTTTCTGAGGCACAATAATCTGAGCATTAGTTCAGGAAATGTCCTGACAGACAAGCTGCAGGTCAGGAAGGGATGTGCCATTGGACCTGCAGAGCAGTCATCTGTACAGCTTTTCAAGTTGGCATTTTTCAAAGCCCCACCATGTCAAGATACTTCCATATTTTCATTCAGTGTATGCTTCGTATTAGGCTGCACCCAATCTCTGAAAGTGAATAGAAAATAAAGCATTCACAGAAGGTTCCAGATTAGAGAGAGTCTCTTCCAAACAAACACAGTGAATTCTAGGCATGACACATATGCAAGAAATGGATTTTGTGGCCTGTATATTCTCTCTGAGGTTAGCACTATCACATTTGAAAGTCAGTGTATCAGATGAAATGGTCCTGGTGCCAGTTTATGATGAATAATAAAGCAGATGCACTATGCTGCCTGGAAAGGATATAAACAAGTTAAGCTGTCATGAATAATAGATAACAATTTCTTTAATTCTTCTTTAGAAGTCAGCTTGTTGTTTGCAGGGCTACCATTGTTATACTGAATCCATTCCCCAAGCTTTGTCATATCTCCAAAATGAATTATCTCCATCCAGGAGAAAGGTCACACATTTCTGTGCACAATGTACAATATTTCACAGTGCTGTACCAAGTGGATTTGATCTGTTCCCTTTGACCTGTCAGGGCTCAGTGCATGCTGAATTTGTATGGTTTGAAATGTGAGTTTCTGCTGAAAACATTTCAGTCTTGTCATAAAAACAGGCAACTTATAGAGTGCCTTCTTAGGAAAAATGCAAAACCCTTGTCTTAGGAAGAAGGCTGGAAAGGACTGAATCCATCCAGCAGTAGATAATATGTGGTAAAATTTTCCATCTCTCTAGCCCTCACTTGGCCAGACAATCAGAAACTGTTTCTGTTAACTGATTAAAATAGAAATTCAGTGCCACCATTGTGGCCTTTTACTGGGTTATAGGAAAAAAAAAAAAAGGAAAAGCTGTTCTGCCCTGCAAGCTATCCAACCTGGCTCTGTTTGTTTCTCTGAGTAGATAGGGCATGACTAACTCGTCCATATGTTCAAACATAAAATTCCTGCTGTGATTCTCTGCAGCAGAGGACAAGCAGCATCTGTACGTGGGGGAGATCTCTTTCCTGCACTTGAATCAGCCTAGTCCTCCAATGGGACATATTTATTCCTGACACTTGGGAGCCTGCACTCTGCTGCATCTTTTAGGCCTGCTGGTATAACAGTGAGATATCATTCCCTTTTCTGCAAAGGACACGAGAGTATCACACCCAAACGTTCTGCCACAACCTCACTGTCTGCCCTGTGCACTCCTGCCCCTGGCAGAAGGACTGCACAGTCCCTGTGGAATTGTCATTGTCATTGTCCTGGGCCCAGGAACACAGCTGGGCTGATTTGGAGAATAGTCCTGGGTAAGCAATCCCTGCAGTCATGCTGTGCTGCCGTGGCAGAGTTAGCAGAGAATTTGTGTTTAACAGTGTTAAAATGTGAGATCTGGGCTGTGTTAGTGCTAACACATGTAGAGGTATTACATATATTCTAATACATGTACAGGTATTATGTATATTCTTTTAGATCCTCTGAAAAAATTATCTCTGCATGTCTGCCTGAAAGGTGATTTAGAAAGATGTCGCTGCCTCGCATGGCATAAAAGTGACACATCAGATTTGGCCACTAGCTTATTTTTTGTGACTTTCTTCCTGGCCTTCAGTACAGTCTAGTTGCTGGTCCTTCAAACTCTGAAGCACATCTGTCATTTACCAATGTCACACCGAATGAAGTGGCACAGGATGCAGGAAGAAATCCTGTGGGGCGTTTCTGCAGAGATTTTACGGAAAGAGAGCTCAATCTTTATTTCTAGGCTTCATGTTTTCTTTTGCTGGAAATGCCTCCTAAGGAAATACTACAATTTCCTTCATGTTTGGCACTTGCTAGGCATTAGAAGGCATAGACAGCTTTACAATCTGTCTGAATGATATCCTTGTGTGCTACCTTTTGCCACATGTGTTGTCCTTGGCTCCTAAGGGGCATTGTTGTCACACAGCTGAGGATGTGCCATGGCCTGGTAATTATAGATTAGGCTCTCAGCCTGCCTCTTCCTGCCTCCATGCAGGACTACATATTTCCTGTTGGTGTATGTTTCACATGGATCCTCGTTAAACCTTTGCAAAACTAATATGCTCGTCCAGAGTCTTACAAATAGGAAAAAAAATATAAAGTTGAAGGTGATGTATAAGAAAGCAATGCAAGGAGACCTGGCAGCCCAGATAATGCATCTGTAGCCTTACTGAGTAACAGGCCCAAAGCTGCAAACACACTGCTTTTTGTGGAACAACCAGATGCTGCCACTGGAAAATGTCTCAGTTTGGCATCCATGGCCAGATGGTCAAACCTGTGCCCTCTGTATATTGTAATGCATGCAGAGAGTTCTGCCAAGTGAAAGAAAAAAAATAGGAATGTGATCCAGGCACTGTCAGCAGTTAAACTATATTACAGCAAATTCTTGCATATACAGCCCAGGGACATCAAGTTTTTAGTGATGGCTTATGCTTCATGTGTGCCCTGGTTGTGAGATCCAAGCTTTGGCCCAGGAAAGTCCTGCCCCTCAGCAGCTGTTTCAGTTTAGGATGGGCAGGTCCTCGTCCCAGGAGGGAGGTAAGAGGCACTGGACCCCTGGTATTGTGGCTTCTCAGTTCCTACTGGTCATGGATTGCATTTTTTCTCTTCTGTTCTGCTCTGATGTACAAAGAGACTGAAACCATGCACGGATTAAGTTAACCTGACTTTGAAATGGAAACAGGAACAATTTCTGAGAGCACATAGGGGCAGAAACTGAGAGCCCTGCCTCTTAAAACCCATCCATTTCATAGAGAAATGGACTTGTGTTGTGTTTATCATGCTGGCTCTCTCCTGAGCAGAGTGTTGTGAGGCCATTCAGTGCATCTGCCGAGGTGGGCTGGGGGTTAGGGTATGAACCCAGTCCCAAATCCTGGTTAGGTAAGAATGTGGATAACTGCAGTTACTTTATAGTGGGATATGCCCACCCATGGGCTGTCTTGAACCGTTTGTGACAACACTTAGGGTCTGCTATGGCATTGGAAGGGAGAGCTCTTGGCTAGCAGTGGAGGATCAGTAAAGTGGTAATTACAGATCCTGTGGTGTGCTTTGTAATGTGGAATGTGGCTCCAGCTGGAGCTACATGGTCTGGTGAAAGTGAGCTCTGGATAATTTCTCTCTTCTTGAAGCTGGCATTGACTAAAATGAGTTGAAACCCATTTTCCTTTCTCACTCTAAACGTTACCTGGTTTCTTGGCATTGTTAAGCAGTTGTTTTCCACAGTTACTGCATTTCAGTCATAAACGTGGAAGGTGAAATATAGCTTGGATGAAAGATGCCACAGACCACTGAGTGCTATAATGGGACTTGTTTCCATTGTAGTTACTAGGAATGCAATTGTACACTTGAGAGTCCTTTTTACCTACCTAATTACCTAGTTTTTCTGTCTACAACTGGGCTAATAAACTTTAAAAGCCATGTAAAGATTTTACAGTACTAATGGTACAAACAGAACATTTGCATTTATTCTTACTGCTCCAAAGCTTCACAAGCTGTGCTATCCCAATTACCTATTTTCAATGAACATCATCCCATGAGAAATTTCCTATCCTCTGTAATCTAACTGAATATAGGCAAAATGGAAAAATACACATGGAAAAATCAGTTTGCCCAGCAGGACTTTTGCAAAGACTAATTCTTAGAAAGGAATTTCAATCTACTCCAAAACACCTAGGGTGGTTCCTCTGGGTAGCAAGTGCTAATTTATGCTCAGTGAGAAACACACAAGTAAATGATTAGTATGATGTACTTCTATTCTGTGCAGCATTATCCTTGATGCTGTAGAATAGCTGTAAACTCCCCTTTTTTTTCCAGATTATGATTTATGTGGGCTGGCTGTTGCAGTGCTGCTTTTGCTTGTATCAGATGGGATTCACTTCGAGCAGCACTGGGAATGGGGTGTGGGGGGAAAGTTCTGCAGCCTCAGAGTTGAGGACACAGTTCAGGCACGACATGAGAATGGAGTTCTTCTGGTTTCAGCATAACACTGCAGATTTCAGGAGTTAACTGGGGATTAGTTATTCAGGAAATATGGTTCTATATCATGAATTCACATGCATGGATCTCTGGTTTGAGGAGTTCACATGCACATGGGAAAAAATGTCACAAAGTGGTTTAATACAGAACAGCATGCAGACAGTTTGTGCTGGATCTAGAGCCTTAGGGTAAGCAGTCGTTGCATGGAATTGTATTTTTAAATAAAGAACTGCCTGAAGTTTGCAAACGTTCCCATCTGGCACCTCTTTCAGTTTTCTTTTCCTTTTGGCTGGAGTTCAACCCTTTTAGGTGGTGCAGTGTGTTCAGGAGGCTTTGACATCTGTGGTGCTCCCCTGCTGCAGCTCCCCCCAGCCATTCAGTGTCCTGAGAGCCAAGGCAGGGACCTTGTGCAAACTTGCTGAGGTTGACATCATTCCCTTGCCTTTGTATTCAAATAAAGAGCTCACGAGAATGATGCATCCAGAAACGGAATGGGAGAGAGTGTTGGTGGCTATAAACTATATAATTATGCCAGTGTACTGGCATTGTAAAAGTATGTTTATCCAAACACAGCAAGTTTTCTGAATAGCATCCAATACAAAATGGTCTTTCAATTGAATTTTAAAAGCCTCTTTTTGAGATTTATGCTTACCTATTTTGGAATGTCCTGATGCTTCACGTGTTCTGCTTTCCTTTTTCTTCCCTTTCATAGCTGCTTGTAATATTAACTATATGCTCATAAATAAAAAGCCCAGCTCTCTTGCCTGAAGGAAGTTTATTGTGTTTTTGTAAAAGATTGGTTCAGGGAGTTGAATTCCACTGGACCACAAGCTCTTGCAGGCGCAGTCATAAATTTTGCAATTGCAAGCATGGTTAAATCTTTTATTTATAAGTTGGCGTACCTCTTATACTCTCAGAAAATAGTGAGGACAATGTACTGCTGGTGCATCTGCCTTAATGTCGGGAATGACTGCCAGTTTACAATTTTCAAACAGTTTGTTGTAATCTCAAACATCAGTCTCCAGCGTGAGCTCCTGGGTACTGAAAGAAACAAACAGAAACTCTGCCTTGCTATAAATAGAAGGCAAACATGCCTTGGTAAAGTAATTTTAAAAGAACCTTCATTGTATGCAAAATATTGTGGAGAAAATAAAAATTGTGAAGGTTTATTTAATTGTGACTGGTGAACAGAGGGAGCTGGACAGATTGTGGCTTTTAATTCTCAGCACTGCCCATGGGGGCTGAGGAACCTCAGCTCTCCCAGAACTGATTATAATCCATCTGATGTAGTGCTGCCATCTCAGAGATCTCTGAAATACAGGAGTTCTGCAGTAAAACTGTAAGAAAAAAGACTAAATCTGCACACAGATCCGTGTTCTGTGGCTTTTAAACTCTGTCTGCTTGGCCTGTGTGCACGTTTGTGCATGCATGGTAATAATTCAGAATTAAGCTTTGTGTCTTTGAAAGCCTTGCTTGTCTTTTTTTTCCTGCTGCATCCCTTGATGTAATAAAAGGTATCATGTCTCCCAATAAATCTTGCCTGGCTTATATCCTCAGGCTATTGTAACTACAGCAATGTTAGCTAATTTGCCAGCTTCTGCACGTGTATTTCAGCCAGGCTGCAGAGAAATATAAAATAAGGTAGACAGAATTTGGTGCACTATGTGATCCACTACATATTAATATTTAAATTGTTTTTAGTCTAGCTCCTGTAAAAAGTTGGTAGCCAGGACAGAATAGGAATAGCTGGGGAAGCTGCATAGCAGAGGTGATGAGTAGCAGGGCTACTTGTTTATGTCTCAGCAAAAAATGTGCACTTTTGCAATTTCATTTTACATTCTGTCCATGAAACAATCAAATTTAAAAAAGCTGTCTCTCCACAGCTTTCAAATTATTAATTAATAGAATAGGAAATGTTTCTGGAAGACTTAATCTGAATAATAAATAAGCAGAATAATTCACTACTCACCCTTTGCTAAACACGTATTCAACAATTCCAGTTAAAAGCTACATTCTGCTGCTGTTCAGTGAAAGTTGTACTATGTGAAGTTTTGACAATACAAATTACCAGCAGGAAATTCAAAAAGCATTCTGTATCTCCTTTTTTATATTACATACAATGTATTGTTTTACCAATAGTCTTTGTGGTGAAATAAGGTGGGAGTCCACCCAGGTATTAGGCATAATTTAATTCTTTGCTTTCATTTATCGCAATATTTATTCTTTGCTGATATCACAATATCAGTTCTTTGCTGGCTGAAGTGAACCAGGAAGAATGGCTGCTTTCTTCACTTGCTTTTTAAAATATTACCACAAGTCTCCAAACTCTTTTCTCTTTTCTTCCAACGTTCAGGGAACACCACAGATAAATCAGAGTAGAGTATCCATCATGGGATGTATCTTGATGATCGTTTACCTCTCAGATGTCCTTCAAACTCATTTGCGCTAAAATAAACACTGGAATTTTCTGTCCTAAGTGCTTCAGACATGATTTCTTACTGACTAACCCAAATGAGTATCTTGTCATTTGGCTCCTTCAAGTCAGGAGGATAAAAAATGGGCACTGTCAATTGAAAGCACTCTAAATAGCTTCACAGCCATTACCTTAGGCAGTCCCTTTTACTCTTCATTTTGTCTTGATTCCAAATATGACCTTATCTTTATCATTTGTTGATTACTTTCTCAGATTTGCAGCCTCAGAAGATGAAGGTGCCTTCCTGTACCCAGAAGAGCTCCCACAAAGCTGCCTAAAATAGTATTTTGGAAATGCATCACTATAAATCATTAAATATTTGCACCAGGGGGGCGCATATAACCACCCATTAAGTGAGTGGTGCTTTTCAGTGCCTGGCCTGGAAGAGATAGGAGAGTACTGATGCTGCTAAGTGAAGCACTGGTCTTTGGTTTTTATTCTTTTCTCTGTTCTAGGTACAAACACAACCCATTGCTTGAGAAGCTGAAGGCATACCAATGTTCTCAAGAGTAATTACTACCAGAAAATGCTGTTTTCTCGGAATCTCACATGGTACTTAATAACCACAGTAGGCTGTACATAAATGCACCATGTGCCTCTCATTTATAGCCAGGGACCTCAAAATATTTTCTGGATGTTATTTGTGAACAATATCCAGTAGCACGTATGGGGGAAGAAAATTTATTTAACTTTTATTTCATCTTTCTCTGAGCTTGAAAGTCCTTTTGTTTTTTCACAAGCATCTGGAGGTATTAGAAGCAAGTTTAGTGGCTGGAATATTTATTAAAATCACTTTTAATTTGAAAATTAGAGCCCAATACTTAACCCTCAAATCCCATTTTATAAACTAGGATATAAAGACTGAATTGCTAATTCAAGGTGATTTGTCAAAGATGCAAGAGTTTAAATAAATCCACAAATTTTTGCAATTTAATGTTCTATTTTTGTTTATACTTTCTTGGCAAAAAACCCGAGCATTTAAGTGACCCTGTAGAAATACCTAAAAATGACAGGAATTAGAGCTGCAGTTTAGAGATGGAAACTGCTCTTGGGAGACTGAAAGTGTTCTGGAAGCTGTCCTGAGCAAGCTGGTCCCACTGTGAGTTGCACCAACCCTTTTTGGACACTCAGACTGCACGAGCTTGGCATTCCATCAGATCCCACGGAACCTTGCAGGGGAGTTTTCCGCGTGGTTTTCCCGCTGAGCCACGGCACCTGCTCTAAACTTTGGGAATGCACTGCGCCTGTTCATTCCTGTTTGGCTGCCAGCTATGCTGGCAGAATTCTGGGGAGAATTGTCACAAATTGTGTGGTCACACAGGGTCATCCAAGCCACCCGGATTTTTTCTGACATATTGTGAGAGCTCGGTGTTCTTTCTCTGCAGAAAAATAATAGAAACATCACAGCTGGCTGAAGAAAAAGAAATCAGGATGGTAGAGACAGAAAATCCTTAAGAGAGGGCTGGGATCAGGCAAGAACATGGGATTTGAGTTTTTTGTTTGTTCCTTGTGGTTTTTTGAAGGAGCAGGTAGATACCAGCTCTGAAAAAGCAAAATTGAGTGTGGGGGGATATTTTGTTGAATGTTACACTGGTTTACACATGCAAACAAGGGCAGAGCTGGTTTCCTCCATCAAAGCCAGGAGGCTATTTTTCTGGAAATCCCCTAAAATGGACACTGAGTGCAGGACCAACATTCTCTGCACCGTTCCCAGCCTTTATGACCTGTACACGCCATTAGAGGAGTAAGTGATTTCTTCTGTGTATGACCAGATGTTTGATTTGAAGACCATAAATCAAATTTCCCAAGGCAAAAGAAACATTAAGAAATTAATTAAGAAACAATACTAGGCTTGTAAGAGAGTTCTGACTGTACTAATTAATCAAACCAAGTAGGAAGGTTTTGTTTAAGGAGCTCTGAAGCACTTTCTTATATACTAGAGAGAAAGGAGCTGTAAGTATTGCAGAGGAGAGCTGAACTATTCGATACACCCATTTTGTACCTGCATCTGCTGCCAATATGATAGATCTTGTGTTTTAAAGTTATGGTGAAATCAAGATTTTTTTCCTAGTCACAAAAGCCTTTGTAATAAGCCGCACTTTGGTGAGACAAGAGAAGACCACTTTTCCCTCTGCTGAAGCAGAAGACGACTGCTTTGAATTTTGAAGGTGAAGCCAGGCTACTGTTTTAAGTATTAATTTTGGGGAAATATGTAAAGAATATACAGTCAGGAAAAGCTACATCATGATTATGCTCATAATTTTTAATGTTTAATGCAACATCATCTAGGATCCGTGGTTTGAAGGCCCTCTCTTGGGGACACTTTTTGATGAAAGAAATGTTCTCGTGTCACTAGCAGAATTTTAGAACTGCAGAAGATGTCTCCATGTTTTCTCATGATGGGCACAGGCACAGACTCTTTGAAGGCTAAAGTGATTCAGATTAACATAAACAGGATAGCAATTTCCATTTGGCACTGGAGATAATAAGGACTAGTCTGTTAGCTGGTTTTTATTTGAATGCTTTTCAAACCAGCTCTAATTTTAGAACTCCTGTTTCTTGGCCTGTTGTATGAAGGTCCTGGTCAAGGACCTCCTGTGGTAAGTCATGCAGGAAATAAAGTAATGGGAATTAGATCAGATGGTTCCAAGACTGTATTTAAGAAATTTAACCATTAGGTATGGAAATATGCTAGAAAATATCTCTCTAGACACATTAGCAACTATAGCAAACAGGAAAATTATTGAAATATTTCTGTAAAATTTCAGACTAGCAGTTAGTACATGAATGGATGTATTTGGTTCCTTGGTTATTGGAAAGTATTTTGGTTGGTATGTCAAGAGACTTCCACAATCTGACCTGACTTCTTGGAATAGGTATTGCTTGGAGAATAGGCCTATGTAGAAGGCAGAGAAAATATTCATTGATGAAAAAAAGAGTGTAGCACTTGAAACTGAAAATGGAGAGCCTGCAGTTATTAAAGATTAAGAAGTGCAAAGAAGTTTCAATGTCCTGGAAGATTTTTTGACAACTGAGGCAGCAAAATGGATGGAGTTTTGACAGCCTGAGTTGGATGAGAGGGCAGGAAATGTATTAATTGTGTGGGGTTTGTGTGATGGACTGTGGCCAGAAAGAGATTTGCTAACTCAATCAAGGCTGAACCAACACCAGCCAGGACTAACAGGCAAGTTAATTCTGCTGTAGCAGGATTTCTCCAAAGCAGGTGAGCACGAGAGTAAAATGTCTTTACAATGGTTAAGAGCAATATAAAAGAAAGGAACATGGCTGGGAGGCTGACTTGGCTATCAGCTTGGGAAAGCAGCCAGATGTATGTTTCCATAGAAACAAAAATGACAGATTTGTTTAAATGGTAGCTCCAGGGCCAGAGTCTTCCCTCAGTGCCTAGAGAGGCTTCACTGGCAGTGGATGGAGCAGACAGGTGCCAAACTGATGAAATCATCACTGGTAATGAAACCATGCACTGAGAGGGAGATCTTGCAGGGGATGCTGATACATTTGGAGAAATAAACAAGCAATCATGAGATGTTCATCCATCTCTGCCAGCCTGTCTTTCTGAGCTTTGCTAATTGGTCTAATAAAAGATATCACCTCTGCCTACAAAGTTTATCTTTTTTTCCATTGATAGATTATCATTGACAACCATTACCATTTTAAAAAATGTTACTATTTATTTTTAGCTTTATTTATAACACCTTTTTTTTTTTCTCTGCAATCTCTAGATCTCTTAGGAAAACTTTGGACACCAATATTCATGAACCAACTCAAACCGTGACCTGGCTATAGGAGGGTTTTTGCAGTTTGTTAGGATATGATTAAAAAAAAGAGAAAATTTATTTTTTATGCAGAAAGAGCTCATGCTACTCTTATTCTCTTTAATATTTAATGGTATCAGGTTTCCAGTCTCAAGCAATTTCTCCCCCCCTTAAATCACAGAATCTCAGAGAAATTTGTATGAGACTGACAGCTGAAAGGGCAGATCATTTTGTGTTCACTGTTCAGATTAAATAATGTTGGAGTTTTTTTATCATCTATTTCTGCAGTATTTCAAACTTAGAAACATGATAGTGCTGCATTTGAAGAAGGATTAGGGCATATCCTGAGATATGAAAGTCTGAAATGAGGGAAGATTACATCAGGATATGGTTGGGAAGGGTTTTTTCATCATAACGGACATAGGTGTCTGTACAGCTTATCCCAATTAGTATTTTTAAGCTGATTTTTTAAAGGTCATGCACATTGCATTCACCTGAAGAAGTTAAGTCTTAGATGACATGTATTGGATGGAGCTACAGTGTTCATTATTTCATGTTGAGGTATTTCATTTTTTATATTTAAAGTCTGTGTCACTGGAGTATGTTAGTTCTACTCCAGAATATTTATCAGGCTAAATTGGAAATATTGTCATATGTTTAAATAGTTTTATTTTTACACTTCAAAAAAAAAAAAATCTGCCTTTATTTTTATAAAATAAAAAAAAAATTCTCATAGCATATTTTCAGTAGATATTTATATCTTTGAAGTGCATGCCATCAAGGATTTATTGTGAAGATTTCACTTTCTGGGTAAAAGGTGGGACTGAAGGGGAAAAGAAAGAAAACAGGAAAAGTCAAATCTGGAGTCAGCAAAGTTTGCAGCAAAACTCTCAGTCATGTGATTTGGGACCAAAATTTCATGAAAGGTTCTAGGAACATTATTAATAACTGAATATCATGCCTTTTCAGAATGTTTCTATGCTAAATCTGCTATACCACCTTGATCCTGTCAGGTTTTTTTTTCTCTTGTCTTTGATACTACAATGATTTATGTAACACAGTTGACTTTGTATTCTTGTACAGTCAAGTTGAATTAATTGATTTTGCTTATAAGGACAGTAAGCTTGTCCCTCTTACCCTTGCAATATGAAATATTTGTGGATTTTAAGTGTACACAGCCAATACAAAATCTACATAAAACCAAAAATAATTTCTGATACAAGAAAAAAATTTTCAGTATAAAAATTTTTTGTGAATTTCAGCATGAACATAAAAAAAAAAAAAATCTGGTTTATGCTTAAATATTGAGATGATTAATCAAAACTACTCTCCTGCTATTTACAAATCCACTTTCAGTAAAACTCTTCCATCCTTCTCCATACATTTCTGCATGGCTCTTTTAAGAGCCTGCATTTCAGTACAAATGGAGATGAAATTTAGTTATATGAAGTTTCTTCTCTTTCATTTTCTGTGATGGCACTGTTTGCACAATTCATTAGTTTTCTTTAGTTATTTTTCATCACTTCTGAGCTTTGGTGTAAATGGGTGCAGCAGCTGCTGCTCAGGTTGGCCATTCCAAAGTGTGGAGTGTGTAAAGATTCCAGGACTGAGTTCAGAGGGTGCTGGGAGACTGGGATGGGAACAGCCCAAATCCCAGTTTTCTCTGGAGCTCTTCTCCCAGGAACAATTGTATCAGTCAGATCAACACCAGCATACTGACATATCTGGCTGGACAGCAAATAAATCTGAAATCTCTCCCCCTGTCTCCAGCTGTGAGCCTCGTGCCCCACGCAGCAGGCACATCCCTTCCAGCAGGAGGAGGCAGGCTAGCAGGAGAAACCACAAACCCACGGGATTTGCATTTCAACCCCAGTTTGCACACTGGCTTTCTCATGATTCTGGCACACCAGTTCATTCTGACCTCTCACCACCTTTCAAAAATCCCTGTGTGCATCACAGTCAGATTCCAGAGCAGGAAATGCATCAGGGCTTTGGCTGGGAAAGGCATGAACTTGGTTGTGGCAGATCTCTCTGTGGTCTCTGATATCTGGTGTTGACGAGTCATTTTGGAGCAAATGAAGCTTCACTTGGCTTAATCTGTTGGTTCTGTTGTTTGGCTCTTTATCCTAATGACTTCCAGTTGATCTTTTCACGAGGGGGAGCAGAACTCTCCTCTGTTCTCTGCAGGAACAGAACGCTGGGCTCTGCCTTTTAAAGGCACTTTAGTGTTTGCAGGAAACATTCCGAGATGAGGAGATTCTGAAATCACTCCCAGTGTCCTGTCACTGCAGGAAAAGGAAGCAGTGATAGCCTATGGTTTGTCACAGGACAGGAAATAACCTTTGAATATTGGTCTCATTAGGTAGAGGCTTGTTGTTATGGTGATATTGTCATCCCAGTTGATGCAGAACACTGAACAGGGTCACAGAACAGCAATTAGAAGACATGTCAGAATGAAAGAACTGGGTAAGAAAAAGTCTTTCAGGAAGGGATTGTTGGCAGGTTTCCCAGGAAGCTTCTAACACAGAGATGCCTGATCCACCTAATTCCTTGATGCAGTTCATGCATCACAGCAATAATTGCCTGCTCTCTGAATGAGGATCTTGGGATCAAGACCATTCACCAAATCCTGCATGCACCACATTCAGCCAGGAGATTCTTTTCTTTACCTGTCCCATTTAGGGACAGGTAGACTTTATCCTGCAGGCTCTTGGGGCTCCAATTATGATACAGAAACCTTTCACAGAATGTTCAGAGTTTGTGAATGAGGTGATCACACTGTGTGTATGCAGTGTTTCATATATGCAGAAAGATGGTTGCAGAAGGGAAGATTTTGAAGTCGGTGCCTTTGAAAAGCTCAACAGAAGGCATTGAAAAGCAAAAATAGTTTCTAAAGAGATGGAAGATTAGGGATGTTAGCATGGGAAAAATCCTTTTCTGTGCTAAGAAGAGCTTTGTTAAACGAAGTAATTTTTTAACCTCATTTAGTGAGCAAGGAGAGCATTTAATTAAAACAAACAGCAAGATTTAATTGTTGAGAGTTAAATTTATCTGGAAGTTAAATAATATTAGTGGACTAAAATTGGCTGAATGGTCTTGCTCCAGCCTTGTTATGAGCTGTTTTATCTGCTGTTGCAAGAGGCTCTAATGGAATCAGATCTAAGAGTTGTGTGAGAGTTTGGAGATCTTTATAGGTACATTTTTCAAAGGCAGAAGTGAAGAAGCATTTCATAGGTGTCAGGATACCTCATAAAGCTCAGTGCATTAGTGTTGGAAGTTTTCAGCTGGATGCTGGTTAGGTTTGTAGGTAGCCAAAATTAAGAAGCAGCATCTCATTCTCTTCCTGTCCCATTGAGCCCTTGTTCCTTAGAGCAGGCACAAAGCAGCATCCACAGCTTTTACAGAGGGCTAAATGCTGCCTAAAATATTTTCCTGACCTTCAGTGAGCAAGAAAATGTTTCTACAATTTAAAACCAGGCTTAGCTCAACTTTAGGACTTCCTACTTAAGTGAAAAGACCTTCATACCTTGTCTTTTATGCCATTCAAAAGACACAATGATTTGCACCAACAGAACTGGTGCAGCAAGTTTGGTGCTTTTAACTGACTGTTTCCTCATTTCCTTAAAAATACCTTCATGAAACTAATGTGAGGAAGCAAAGTAGGAGAACTGCTCTCTTGCCACTGTCCCTTTTCCAAGCCTTCCTCATGTTTAAAATGAAATTTTTAGGCCCCTGGAGTCCCAAACTGACTGAGCCATTGGTTCCTGTGCCACCTCTATTTCAATTAACTTAAATACATATAGAATACCTGATATTGGTGTGCAAGGTACAGGTGGTTATCTACAAAGAACCATTTTTTCAGTTCAAGAGCACTCAGGATATGTTGATTCTCATAAATTAAACAGTGCCAGGGAACTTCAGTGTTTATCAGAATATTATATTTTCTATTGTCATACTTTTCAAAGGGTCTCCTGCTCCCTTTTGGCCTGAGCTCACTGACATTTTCCCAAACAGGAGCTAGGCAAGAGTCAGGCATCAATGTTGGTCAGGAGCCTTCCCAATCTGCCATCTAAATGCAGCCTGGTTTGGCGGGGAAGGAAGTTTATTAGTGTGACATGGGCCATGCCATGCCAGGTGGCCTGAGGGCCAACCAGCAGGTGTGTGCATATTAATTTATTGGCATAACAAAGACATACTTAATTTTCAAAATTATTTTCTCTGTTTTCTTTTCTTTCATTTTTATTTTTTTCTTTTCTTTTTCTTTCTTTTTTTTTTTTTTTTTTGGTTTTTTTTTGTAGAATTAATTGTAATGAAATTCAGTTTAATTTTTTTTTCCGAAAGAGTTAAGGCCTTCGGTTTCAAAATGCCAGAATTAAGTGTTCCAGCATTAATATACAACAGCTGTTTATACTTTGATGAAATCACTCAAAAATTCATTTGTGTGCAAATAAAACCTCATTTTCTCCAAATAAAACCTCATTTTCTCTGAAATTATTTGAAAAAAGTTTTGGTGCTCAAAATTCTTTCCAAGTGGAATTGCTTTAGCTCCCACAATCCTTCATGTTCGTAATTTGTTGTATGGAACAAGAAAAAAGAAGAGAATTTTTCTGTTTTTGTGTGACTTTGATCATTTAAAAAAATGACAAATTCAGAAACATGTGAAATGGTGAAATAACAGACAATAATAAATAAAATAATAACAATAAAAATAATATAACGATAGAAATAACAATAAGAAATAAAATGTTGCAAGGGGGAAGCAGAAAAACCAGCTCTGCTGAAAGAATAAGACAGAAACAGAGGCTGCACGTGGTTAAACTGATGCCTGTGAGGGGGAATGACATTGAAATGCCTGGAATTCTGCCAGCCCTGCTCAGGATGCACAAGGATGGAGTCACTGCAGTTGGAACGTGCTGGTGATTGTATCAGCATGTACACAAGCACCTGCAGACATCCAGGTTCTGAAACTTGACCCTGTTTTTGGATAAAAAGGATAAAAAGTCCATGTCTGCCCCAAAAATGCCATTATCTGTCAGGCAAGAGTCGACAGAAAGATGTGATGGGTTAGGTAAGGTGAATCTCCACTAATTTACATTTTTTATTACAGCAGCCAGTGAGTCCCTTTGCTCTCAGGGTCTGAGGATCTTTAGTGAGCCAGATCCTAGAGTGTGGCAGAACCTCCCTCTCCAGGGAGCAAAGCAGAGTCCTAAATATAGCTCAGTCTGGAAAGTGTTTGGATGTCACTGGGGTAGGGAATGTTTTATGAGGTTTCCATGCATAAATAAAAGATGAATGCAATTAGTCCTCACCATAGGATATTTCCTTCTATGTGACCCAAATTTATTTTTGCTATGGCTTTCAGCAGGAGATGTGCCATCAAATGCCTTTTGAATATCAAATGGTTTGAACGAGCTGCCATAATCAGCTCCATAACCTTTTATACCCATTTTGTGCAGAAAAATTTTCCCTTTGAAATCCATATTGGCCATTCTCTTTCAGGTTATTACTTCAAATATGCTCTGTAACTCTCTCCTAATTAGTGATTCTAGCTTTTCTTGTAAGCTGCAGATGAGCAGTGCTATTTTGATCCCTCCAGGTCAGGGCTGCAGGCACATCATAAACACTGTGGCCTCATCTTTGTGCTTTTGGACTCTTCACACTTTATTTGTGCCAGTGATGTTTTCATGATGATTGTCACAGCCTCTGAATTCACCCTGGTTTGAATTGGACCATCAGGTTAATTCAGAGTCCAAGATTTCCATGAAGCTCCTGGTGGCCAGACCTGCTCAATCCCTCCAATGTCCACACCTAATTTTCTCCTAAACTAAAATAAGATCAGCAGAGTTTTTAACATTATTAAACTACTGATGTAAGTTACTGCTTTTACTGCAGTTTAATAATGAAATCACTGGCATTAATTAGAATTGGTTAGAGTCCATGTGCAAGCCCATTATCTTCTCTAGGAGGTAACAATTTGAATGAACACTGAAGGATAATGAGAGTAGTTTGGGGCAGGTTCTTACAATTCTGCTCCTCTGTAAGCAGTTTTAGTAAAATTGTGCACCATCACCCTTCCAGAAGTTCCAAAAGCCCCACTGATGGTCTTATTGTGCATGAAGTAAAGAACAATTGTTGGTACCAGAATGGACACTGACTTCCCTGAAAAGAGCACACACAATTGCAGAGTTTGGAAATCCATGTTTCTTTGGAATTTCTCTCTTCCTCATCTTAATTTCTTACTTGAAACAATCATTTCCTGTTTCTGGCATAGCCATCTCTGAAGCCTTAAGTAATTATGAGGAACAAATAGAGAGGTAAGAGATTTGCATCATGTTAGGGAATAATTTCTTTTCTTTGGATTTATATTCCCAAATAATACATTGAAGACAGAAATAGCAAGTCAAAGCTCAGGCTATCACATGAAGTATAAAGTGGGACATGAATGCTTAAGATCCAAAATTCTAGACATTTCAGTGAAAGAAAGTTTGAATGAGAGCTTTGAAGGAAAGTGATGCTGAGTTGCTGCTGGCCCTAGGCATGGGTTTTGGAATGCAATTATTTAATTTCACAGAAGAAACCCACAGTTTTATACCATCTTTTGATGGGAAGCAATCTCCATAGAAGCATTACTTAGCAAGGCTGTGCAGTGCAATGGAAATCCATCACACTGTTCCAGATTTCCAGAAATTGTGCTGCAGCAGTGGAGCAGTTCAGCCCTCATGTCTGTAAATAGTGTTGTCCGATTAATAATCTCGGTAGTTATGATCCTCCAAAATCCCTCAGGCTGACGGAGAACCAAGCAGAAAAGAATTCCTCCTGCAGTGTTGAATAAAAGAGACTTAAATGGGGGAGATGAAAAAGACTTTATATAATGTGGAATCATCATCAAGTGCAGAAAGAGCATTTGTCACAATGGAAAAAATTTGTATGTGCTGAAGCTTTCAGACTGTTTCACTCGTTGTGTCTCACCAGTACTAAAAACCCTTAGATGCTGCTGAGAAAATTCTGAATTTTTATTTGATTTTGCATTTGATTACCATGCATTACATTGTATATCTCAGTCACCACAACAAAAGTGTTTCTGAGTATCCACTGGGCCTTCATGTTTTTTAAAAAAGGCAAGAGAGTTGTAGGTTGACACCACTGAACACAGATGAAAAAGTCCAAGTATTTAGACAGAATAGAAAGCAGATCAGCATGTACCTTGTGCTTTTTGTGGGAAAAAGAAGAGAAATTGATTATGCAGTCTGACTTGCTGTTACAAACTAATGCTTGCTGCAGAAATAAACAACAAATAAGCTTAAAAATATGCAAATTGTAAGTTTTCTTTGGAGGTTAGATCCATTGACTTTCCATAATACCAGTTCTAGCTTGGGAGCACTTATAGATGACTGAATTTTAATTATTTAATAGAGTAGCAAAACATTTTTATCTTGATTTTTCATAAGTAATATGATGCTGTGTTGAGACAAGAATTCTTAGCTGAGTGACATTTTAGCTTAGCTGTGGAGCATGAAGAGTTAACAGTTCCACAACCACTTATTATCTTCGCAGAATGTCATATCACTAATTTCATATGATTTATCAAATTTATCTGTATCATCTTGAGTTATGGTCCTGTCACAGCAGTGCTTGAAATTCTATTTTGTTTCATTAGAACATGTTGGCAGCTTTTGAGAAAAGGTTTGTTTGGAGCGAAGGAAAAGCTTTTTCTTTTTTTGACATATTCTTTGTGAAACACTGTCAGGAGTTTGCACTTCACTCTCTCGTGGACAAAGCTGAAATTTTGCTCAAGGGATTCCCATTGTCCTTTATTTATTTTTTTTTTTTAAATCAGTGTAAAGCATTAATTACTTGGAAGCTTCTGGCTTTTTAATTAAGCTGCTGGTTCAAAACCAATTTCTCTAGGTTCAAATTTCAGATTTCCCACTGACTGTAACATAGAGATTGCTTTTGCATTTCACTCTGCTTGAAAAAGCTGTGCCCAGTGCTGGTGAGTAGAACTTCCAGCATTTTTACAGATGTCTGTAATTATAGTGTCTTTATTGTAGGCCTTGAAAAATAAACTGCCATCAAAACAGCTCAAAATACTTTTAGAAGAAAAGTTCATGCATTTTTCTTTTTGGATTTTGAACTGAGAGATTGTAATAAGGCCTATTTTGCAGCGGTGAAATTTGTGTCATCACTCCAGTCGTTAAATATGTTATTTCAGCTAGTAGGAATTTGATGTCTTTTCAGGGCAGAACCAGTAAAAACCTCAGTGCTATTTGATAAGCAGAGATCCAGGCAGACTGAAGGATATGGTGCCATGAACTCTTTTGTGGCTTTCAGGACTTCCTCTAAAAAAACCCACAGATGTGTATGTGGGGATGCTCTGAACATCTGTGTCCTTGTGTGCTTCCAGCATCCTGCAGAGATCTCCAGAGTAAGCTGGAATTATGAGGGTGGTGTAGCTGAGGGGGAATTTGAGATGCTTGTTTTGAAATGCAGCAATTTGGTGCAATTCTGCACGTTTTATTCTGCAAGTTTTGCAAGTGACTTCCCTAATTCAATTCCCCTCCCACATAAACTCCACAGCCTCTTTAAAGAATAATTTTTCTGTGAGCTTTTAAGAGAACTACTCCACAGCAGCACTAGACTCTACTCCTACTTTTATTTAAATTAATCCTGATAAATCAAGTTATAATTCCTTCCTGCATCAAGGGCTTTTTTTTCCCATTCAATTTATGGCAATTGCAAATTTATGTAATTATCTGTATTTATGTCCCTTAAGACTGTGCTGGTGTTAGTGCTGTGCTGTAGTCAAATACTTCTGTAGTGTTTTAAATACAAGTCCGCAATCACTGAGCATCCCTGATTTCTCTCCTCTTTTTTCTTTTAATTTTCCTTTCTCATTTTCTCTTTCTCTACTTTTAACTTTGGAAAGATTAATCACTACCATCACGAGGTTTAGCAGTGTCTTGGTTTTTTTTTTTTTTTTTTTTTTTTTATTTTCCAGTAACAAGTTCCAGAATAATTTGGTAGTTGCTGAGCAAGTTCTGTGTGTCATATTCATTAATTTTTCTTAGCAATCGTGTGAGTGTTCCCATTTTGCAAAATAACCTGCAGTTGCATGGAGGTATCACGTATTGAGAATTCCTACAGTGGCAGATGATTCTGTGTTTGACTATTTGGTACAATCTGGCACATCTGGTCCCTGCAGAGAAGCTTTCTGAACAATCTGGAAAACCTTTTTTTACCATTTGCCAGAATTTCTACTGCCTGATCACAATACTGAACTTGAACTGGTAGACTGAAGGATGTAATTGTGAAAATTAAAACACAATGAGATAAACAAACTGCTATCATATATATATATATACATGGCCCATATCTTGAGATATATTACCAAATCACTGTGTTTTTTTCATCTGGCATAAACCTGCCACGGCCTTTGCTTTCCTGTACTATTTCTTGTATCAGCTGCAGTTAACATGCCTTCCATCACCACTAGATTACACAAGTGTTCATTCACTTCTGCCACAAAAAAAGCCTGAACAGGAGAACTACACTAAGAATCAGAAATAAAATTAATTGAAATTCATGTAAATTACAAAAAGTTAGGAAGGTTCTTAACAATTTCATCTAAGAAGCAGAAATAAATGTCTTCAGTTCTGTTCACCAGCGAGAACAGGAATGGAGTTAGCATTTTCCTGTTCTAGCTGTTCTCAATGCTGCCATAAATTATGGGAGTTTTTCTGGGTCTTTTAAGTATATATTATAAAACAAGACAGAGGAGGTTATGCAAGTTAAGTAGCAGAAAGGCTGCTAGCTCTAAAAATCCTGGCACAGAAACTCCCAGGGATTTCAGAGTCAGAGGGGCCGTGAAAACAGAGTCTGACCAAATATTTGAGTTAGAAATTCACAGATTTTGGGGCACAAAATCAATAGCTTGAAGGCCAAGATGTGGTCAGAGCAGTTGTATAAAAATTACAAATGAGCATCTTCATCTCTGGAATTCTTGGCAACTCCATCAGACCTTACAATATTCATATCTCCATAAACCTTCTTTCTGTGCATTGTTTTTTAGCATGAAACCCAAACCCAGCCATACAGTTTACACTGAAGAGTTTGCTTCAACTCATTTTAATGCCAAAGATGATCTGTGAAGTAATTGGAGAGTACACATGGAAGCTCATATTTGCCATAAAGGGAAAAATTGAAATGATTGGAGGCTGCATTCTATTTTTCTTGAGAGCAACAGAGGAAAGAGGCCAAAATTAAAGGGTTCTGTGAAAAACCAATGATCATGTGCCTGTGTGAGTTAGTCTCTGCCTGGGTACATCCTTTGAGATAACCTGCCTCTGGGCACAAAAGAAGAGCTGCATTTGTGGCAGGAGCGCGAGAAAAGATTTCCCATTTAAAAATTCATCAGCTGAAAGTAATAGAACATTACATAATAGGATTATTTTCATAAACTATTGATAACTTAATGATTATTTAACTTTTTATGATGGCTGGCTTTTGCTCACTGAAAATCAGTTAGAAATGCATAGTTCACACCAACTTACTTCTTTAGTGGCCACGATTATTTACCCCATTCTTTATATTCTCTCTCAATGATGATTATTAGCAATATGTTCTCAGTAATGAGCTTTTGCTGAAGATTGAGATATCACAGAATAATCTGCAGTTCTGGATGATGATCTCAGCATTTTCAGAACTGTTAATTCCTTGTCTCTCCCTGCACAACTCTGCTGTTATCTCTGCTCTGGTGAGATAAGGAGGAGAAACTGAAGAACGTGTGGATTGAGAAGAAGGAAAGCTGAGAGCTAACAAGCTTCTTCCCATGGGCTTTTTACCTCAAAACCACTTTTCCAGCTGACTTCCCCAACATCCATCTGCATCCCTGACTGCAGGGCTCTGAGACACTGCACACATTTGTTTTCATGTTATCTCACAAGGAGGAGGCGCAGGTTGGCAAGTTTTATGTCAATTGCAAAGAACTTCACGGTGGCTTGGCAGAAACCAGTGCAAAACACGACCAGTGTGGAGGTTGGTGTCACTGACAAACTGTTCTGGCTGTCTGAGGTCTTCTGGGGAAATGGATACAGGGGCAGGTGTGCTGCTGCAAGCACTGAAAAAACTGATCAGGCTTTTTTTGTGGGTGGCCAGAGGAAAGAGAGCAGTGGCCTCTGCCTGAGCTTGGCTCAGTGTTGCACAAAACAGGTAATTAAATCATGGGACTGTTCAGCACTCTGGGTTTCTCAGATGCCCTAGAAGAGATTGGTAGCAGATTGCTATTAGGAGAGCTGCTCCTAAAAATCAATTAGCTGATCACTGAAAGTGATAGTAAGAGAATGTGAGCCTTTTTTCCTCCCCAAAGGCTGTGGATGGAAAAGCTTGGGAACAGCTATGTTTCTGCAGGTGTCCATCTGGGGCAAAGCTAAGGGAAATTGAATTTGGAATTGAGTGCAGGAAGCAAGGTCCGGGGTTCAATGTGGTTTCTGGGTATTCTGCAGAAAAGCTAACAAACAGTGGCTTTTAGAGACCTTCCTGAGATCAGATGCAAGGTGACAGCTGTGATTAGGAAGTGTGACAAGTGGTCCCTGGGGAGTTTGAGCCTGGGCACCTTCAGAGAACACTGAGGTTTTTGTTCTACACACACCTGTGAGGCCTGAGGCAGCTGTAGCTGGGATTGCAAACCTCTCCCAGACATGGTCTGAACTACACCAGAGTTGCAAGAGTTGCTGAAGTTAGACAAAGATATGTGACTGAGAAAAGTGATGTCTGAAATAATAGAGTGCTCTCCACAAGTGCTCCTGGTTAGATAATGAAGCCAGCACAGCCAAATCCTCTGGAATGCTTCTTGTACTCAGTGGAATTTATATCAGATACTCCAGGCATAAGTGCCCAGATGATTTTGATTCCAAATTTAAAGAATAATTTATGTAATCACTGGAATTCACATAGCCTCTCAATATTTTGGAGGCTGTAAAGAAGCTGGGATATTCAGCCTTACAAGTACCTGTTGCAATCAATAGCAATGATTTTTGACTTGGTGTTTGTTGCCCCTGTCTAAATGTGCTAGAAGTGAAAGTTATATTAGAATTCCAAAATCTCTGCCAGGAATATGCCTCTGAATGTTTAATTTGCACTTGTTGCTGTGTTGTCTCAGTCTATATGTAACCTGCTAGGGATTCCTTTAAAAATAAATTCCCTTTATGTCAGAAAGATCTTGGGGAACAAATCTCATAACATGGTTGAAAGTTAGTTATACACAAAACTCTTTCAGAAGCCTTGTGTTTGGGAAATCAGTGTCTGGGACTGGAACTCCAAACACAGTTTGCATCATTTAGAAATAACTCTGGCAAATAGCAGGGAGGTGCTCACGGGAATTGTGTGCCAGGAATGTTCAGGTGTCTGATATAGGCTGGTTTTCTCTTCCTACAAGACAGAGACTTCTGTGTCAGAAATAAATATCATAAAATAAATAAAATTATTTAATGAATCTTTTAAGATGTGAAACTTTTTTTTTTTTTTTTTGTGCCAGCTGAACAAACATTTTTTAATGCATGTTCTCAGTGTGATGAGACTGGATCCTGGCACTTTTGTGGTGGCTGGGTCAGGACCAGCCATCACCTTCCAGGATCAGCCCCTGAATTTGCACAGAGCATTCCCGAGCAACAAAAGCAACAAAAACATTGATGACAGCCTTGAGAAAATAAATTAATAATACCCGTAGAACAGTCACATCTATTCTTGTGTTCTGTCTTCTAAAGGTTTCTGGTACCATTAATGACAAAGTGATGAGGACAAGAGAACGAGCCATGCCCACATGAATGCTGCACTCCTGGTGTGCTGCAGGTTTTAATGCTGCACCTCTGAACCACAGTGAAAAAAAAAACAAACCAACAACTTTCAAGAAGACAGTGAGGTACTTGGAATTTCCTGTTCCTGTACCTTTGAGCCTCTTCCTCTCTGTGAAAGGACTTAGAAAATGACCCTATAAAGGGTCATGAGGTGCTCAGAAACCATTATAAATGAGGATTATCTGAGTTCACCCTCTGAAAACATGCCATATTGAAACTGTATGGAATATGGAGGTGATTCAGATACACACACAAAAAGTTTCACGTTAATGCCATATGAATTGAAGGCTCCAAGTTTTGGCTGGCTCAAAACTGCTGTCTGCTCTGATGTTTTCTCTACTAGTTTGTGTTTTATCCACTTAGGGCCTCACAAGATCTTTCCATCCTCTGGACAATGAGGGCTTCAGGCTTGTTCATACACAGCCCTGACTTTTGTCACTGAACCTACAGAGCAAAATCTGCTTTTCTAAATCTCCTTGTGAGGGAGTGTGTGGATGGAAACAGTGAGAAATTAACTCAAAGGGAAGCTTATTTTAAAGATAAGGGAATGTGTACCTGACTAAATACATAGTGTAAATAATTAATGCTATCTCTGTAGTATAAACAACAATAATGTACATCAAACTGAGCCTGCCTGGGGGTCCTGTGCTCTGTGTGTGTGCCCCATGGGAGCAGCAGAAACCAGCAGAGGTTCTGCATTTCATTAAAGCTTATGACAATTTCCTAGATCTCAGGCCTGCTGGGATGAGAGATTGGCCTTACATGACTTTGTCAGTGTAAACAGGTTTCTTTGGCTGGGGTTTTCTCAGTGTTTTCCATGATCCTGGATGTTCCTGTGTGGATGAGCAGGCAGCTGGCAACTCGTGTGTGCTTTGAGCAAAGGCACTGCAAGGCATCCTCAGCCCTGCTGGAAATTGAAACAGGCCAGGTGTGACAGTGGCAATATTCTGAGGGAAGTGGACAGAAACTTTATTTTTTGTTTGTTTTGTTTGTTTCTATCCGCCCAAGATGCTGCAGAGATTATGTCCTGCCTTTAGGCAGTTGATGAAATATTTCATTTAATACATGTTCTGAACAACAACAATAAATGTCCTGAAAACATGTCAAGAATTGCAGGATCCAGGATCTAGTGTCCTCCCTTTGCTCTCTGTTACTGGCCTATACATCTGGTCACTAGAACTTTATGCATCTTTTTTGTTGTCCTGTGTTAGCAGAAACTGCTGTGCTAAGAAGAGCTGAGCAAGATTAAAAACTCAGGATTAGTTTAGTTAATTTCTCTGATTATTTCATAAAGACAGTTATCAAAAGAAACTTTTTTTTTTTCCCAGCAGCAAGAGGTATATAGTGGCAACTCCTATCATCATTTCGTTTTTGTAGCAGACAGATGTAGAGGAAACTTTGCTACAGCTGCTGAACCATAAAATCTATGGTTCTCTCTTTTCTTAGTTTTTCACTCACTCAAACCCATGACGTGGAAGTTTCAACCACTGAGGATGTCCACAGTGTTAATATATTCAGCACTGAATAAAGCTAAAATCCTCTTTATGGCTCTCTTTTAGGTGGCTGTAACTGCTTTGTTCATTCTGAGGGAAAGATTCTTATATGAAGAAATACATTTTTCATTCTGCTGGTACATTTTCTTTGGCTTTCCTATTCCTCCAAAATATGGAATTGCTCTATAGTGTTTTTAAATGATTATAAGTATCACCCCCCCCCCCCCCCTTTTTTTTAAATGGTAATAGAGGAAGAATTTAAAAAACATTCATAGATATAAATAACACCATAGTAGGTGTTACAGCACTCCTTTAAACTTCCTACCAGTGACATACACTTTGGCTGTATTGCTCTGCTCCTTCCTATATAAATTCCCTACACTTTTCAAGGTTCAGAGGGTGGAATTATGCACTAACAGTGCTCAAGGGGCCCCTGCTAGGCTTTGATTATGATCTTTTCTGGGTCAGATTAATAATTCATACAATATTTCTCTGTGAAAAGAAATATGTTGCCTGTCATCTCTTGTCACCTTTTTAAGGTTTGTTTCAAGCCTCTAACAGGGCTAAGGGCAGATATAAGTTCACTTGAGGATTAAATTTCAGGAAAAGGATAATTACTGGGTTATACAAGCAGGCACCAAGTAAAGAGCATTTTAAAGTTGGATGTGTTTTCTGGATCTTCAGCTATTAGACTGTGAAGCATCTTCTCATGGAAAATGATGGAATATCCATTACATGAGGCACTTAAATGGAATTGATAACTTCTGATGGAGAAAAAAAAATATATCACTGTGGGGAATAAATTTGCTCTCTGAAAGAGCTGTAGAGACAAATAAAATTTGCAACATATTTGAGGGAAGCAATGAATTTTTCATGCATCCTTTATCTGGCTGCTTTAGGCCATTTCATTACTCATAAGACCTTGTCCATGTTCTTTTGGGGTACAAGAGTTATTTGATATAGATTCTCTATGTTTTAGTTTTAAAAGATGGTGTTTGATTTAAGAAAAAAAATGTATCAGTTTTACCTCAATTTATAGCTGAGTGAAGAAATCCCTTTTCAGGAATGAAAGTGATGTGATAAGCATGGTTTTGAACTGAACACTTTAAATCAGAAAATGATGCCCAGGCAGCCTGATTAGCTTTACACTGGCTCATGGGATTTTTGGGGTTTTGCGGTTTTTTGTTTTGATTTCCCCCAGTTATGCTCAGTTTGCCTGTAGTACTTGGTGCAGAGTGTTTTCTGTGGCCTTGCCTGTTGCCTTCATCCACAAGCAAAAGAGGCCAAGTGTGGCTTGGCAGTTGTATTGGACTCCTCATCCTCTGAAATTGTGTCCAAGGAGAACTCTGGGCAAGGAGGAGGGGAACCTCCTTGTGTATTTAACCTCCATGGCTTGAGCAACCCTTCCTGCAGGGAACAGATGAAGAGAGAGGGCTGTCCAGCCCCAGACATGGCAATGCTTGCTGAAATCCTTGTCAAATAATGGAATTTGGTCTGACTCAGGGAAAGTCACCACTGTTTTATACCCCTGCCTACATGGCTGAATCTGCTGAGGAACCTGTTAATCTGATTTACTCTGTACTAGAAAAATTGGAGACTGTGTGTGTTCTTCTCCTAGAACCATGGCCCTGACATGGAAGAAGGTTTCTGCTGCAAAGGAGTCATGCTTCATTCTTTAGCTAAAGAAAAGGGTAATTTAACTTCAGGGGAAATCTCAGTATCCAAGTCGAAAATTATTTGGAGCACTTTGCATTAAATTGAAACAAATAACTGGAGTATGAATAATATTGCAGTACCAAGATGAAGTCTTGCTGTCTCTTGTTTGAAAGACACATGAATGTATGGAGGATAATAATGTTCATATTTTCTGTATAGATGATGAGAACTGTGCTTTTCTTTCACATCCCAACAGCCTGGCAGAGATTAATTTCTAAAATATCAGCAGGGATTACAGCACAAAACGTACTGACGTGGGGGAGCATAGAATTCCTCTCTTTTAAAATGGTATGGATACGGTTAAATTGCAGATGAGGGACTGAAACTTTTTAATTTAACAGCGTGAAAAGGTAGACAGGGCTGAATTATTCTTTGAGATGCAGATTTCAAGAGCACTGCGCAATCACACTGAGAGAATGGCAACATGACTTGCAAGGGAAGTTTTAAGCACAAAGAAATTTGTGTTGAGATAGAAAGGCCTAATTGTATATGTAAGTATGTAATCTGTGGCAGAACTTGAGATAGTTTAGACTGCATCTGGAAGAAAAGGAATTGGGCTTTGAGATTTTCTGTGTTACATTTTCTAAGGAGAAAGCAGAAGACTAAAAGCAGCAGTACCTGCTTGGCCGGAGCTGGAATTAAGGTATCCTTAACCACAGCCTCCAACAAAGAGCTGATCTGGGGAGAACTGTCAGTGTTCGCTGTGATTCTGGTTCCAAACACTTCACTCTGTTCTAAAATTCTTATTATGCTGAGGAGGTGAGAAACAACTGCCATGAGATTTGCCCTGCCAGTGTTGTATCCTCTGAGATTACTGTGAGCTGGCAGAATCCCATTTCTCAGGCAGGTCTGAGAGCTTTCTGGAGGTGTTTAACTCACACACCTTTGCCTCACACCAAGCAAAACTGTGCCTTGCTGTTCCTTGTTTGGCTGGACTAGGTGCAGAAGGAAGGTTCATGTTGGAAAATGTAAAGGATGCTGTGGATGAAATCCCTTCAAAATGCATGTGTGATATGGAAAAATGAGAGCTTTTTCACTATGATTCCCTGTGTCTTTGTTAATTCCTTCAGTGCTTGTATAGAACCACAATTGTCATCATTTTAAAGTCAACAAACACACTGGAAAAGCTCAAAGCTCTCTCTCCTGTCCTTGGTCCTCTCTTATACAAATATTTTGTGTTTCATACCAGATATTATAACACTGTTTAGAGGACAGCAACCTAATGATATTTACATGGTTCACTTGCAGTCAGTAAATCTTCTGAATAGATTGTTACAATGTTTTCTATAAAAATCCAACAGGGGGAAAATAAAGTCAAGCCTTTTTTCTTTTCTCTGAAGCCTTTTTTCTTTTCTCTGGAGACAGCCAGTTTATTACTGAAATCTAGTACCTTGACATTACACAAAAGAGGTAGCTTAGGTCACAACTTCCTCCAATGCATTTTATTCAAAGCAGAATATTTCAATGAAATATACAAAAGTATTTTCTAGAACTGCAATTTGTGCATGTAAAGCAGTATTGTCAAAGAACTCTGAGCTAACAAATCAATCTCGTGGCAATGCAAGAGATGTCTTCACTCTTTAGAATACAGAACCCATTTTCAGGAGAGTTCTAATGGTTATCACTACACCAACAGAAGATGTTTCAAGGGAAAAGTTAAAACCACAGGATTTCTACCCTGCTGTAAATTTTTTTCTGACCTGTGCATTTGCTATGCTTCAAGAAGGTTTTACCATGTGGCTAAAACATAGTTTCTGAGTTTCACAGTGTAATCCACAAGGCTCAAACAGTAAATTCACCCCTTGAGTTATTGTGATGTAGTTTCTCTGGAAGAAGCTGCCTTGCTGTGATGTTTAACAAAACTCAAACCTTAGAAACAAATAAGACAAAAGGGGTGAAAAAAAGGAATGAGGGGCTGGAGGCAGTTAGTGTTGTTTCACAGGAGACCTATAATTTGATTTTTTGAGTGTAGAATCAATAGGCTTTTTTGTTTCTAAACTTTCGTTGGTGGCAGTTAAAAAGCAGGTATCTTTTATGAGAGAATATGATTTTATTTCTAATTCTAAAGACTGTCACTCAAAACTACAGCGTGTTCTGTTCTAAAATCTATTCTCAGTTTTCACTTGCCTGAAAATGTGAAAATAAATAAAACCGAAGAAATGTTCGTACCCAGTCTTGTTTTGCAGTTTGTTCACACTGTTATCAGTGCTTCTGTTTTAGGCTGAGATTATGGGATGGAATTTTGTGGTGAAGGAATAAACTGTGTGTCTGTAGCATTGCAGGAGAGTGAGAGGCCTGGTGGATGGCAGATTTAATTACTTTTAGACCTTCTGTGCTGCAGGAGATTTTGGTTAGGAAAGACGCGTTGCTCAAGATCAGTGGTTATTTCCCAGTCTGTAGAGGAGGAGAAAACTGAATTCTTGCCTCTCAGCTCTTTCTATTCTTTGATAAAATCATTAGTTGCACATGTTTATGCTCATACATAAAACTCATGATTCAAAAATCCTTGAAATTTAGGTTGTGTCTACAACATTTGATATGATCCTACCAAAAGAGTAAGTTAAGAGAATCCCAGAATTGTTAAAATGTCAAGAACTACCGTGCACTTGATTTATTAACAAGGACTACATTTGATAGGTGATGTGCAGTCAGGTGAAAAAGGAATGCTATTTATTTGCTTACTATTACCATATTGTGAGGACTGGGCTATGCTCAAAAATGAATTCCTGCTAGAATTTGCAGGTTTTGGGGTTTATTTCACTTCAATGAGGATGTTGTTTTATGAAATGAATTATATTTAATGTTTGCTTTCTATAGTTGCACACTATTTTCTTTGTACACAATTTTCTGTTTGGACTCACAAATTGCCTTTTCAAAATTTCACAGCTGTAAATTTGTGATCAATGATTTAATAGACTTAGACACATGAAAATAAGATATGAATGCCTTAAATGCACATTTAAATTATCTGACACTCTTCATCTCTGCTGTTTTCATGGATGACTAGGTCTGAAAACTCATTAGATACATCTTAAAAAGGATTTAAAATTACCTTTTAGTTCACATTCTAAAATTATCAGAAAACTTTCTGGTTTTACGAAGAACATGTTCAAATGGCAGCAAATTGTAAACGTGTAAAAGAATTTTAATTATACATTTAAAAAATTGAATTCACCAATAAAGTAAAACAAAAAAAGTTCAATTGTTTTCCTCCAAGGAGGAAGAGAGCTCTCCTGCCTAACTGCTAAGAGATGAAAATGGGTATTTTAAAATGTTGGATATAATTTATCTTGGAACATATGTCAGTTGAGACAAGATGACACATCTGTTAAAGAGAATATCCAAATTGCTGCCCACAATATTAAAGTCACAGTTCTGTTCCAGCAGATCTGTTTGATAGTTTCCATGAATTATATTTCAGGAAATATTATGCCCTTGTTGATGGTGAATGTTCTGGTTTACAGCTCTGGTGTCCAGGCACTTGGCTTTCATTGAGAAAATTTGTTTTGATTGGTCCTATCCTGTCAAAGATGAAAATATTTGGTCTCTGACTTCTTGCACGTGTCTGATATGGACAGACAAGAAGAAAGTAGTGATCACAACGTTGTGTATTTTTACTCTTTACTAAATTTGTCATAAACCTCTATTTTTCTGCCTTCCTGAGCTGCTTATTACCTATTTGATCCCATACTGAAACTTTCTGCAGCTTCTGCTAGTAAGTAGAATAATGTTTAAATTGCAGCCTTTGGCATGATTGTGATTGTCATCACTGAAAGCTGCACTTCAGTGCTCTTTGTGGGTTAGTCACAGCAGCAAGGACAGGCTGTTTGATCATTAAGTAACACACACTCTAATGTGTGTGCTGAATCATTCTCTGGTTTTTTGTAATAATCATTACTGTTAAACAAACAATTGCGTGGCAACATTGCTAATCATCTTCTGAGATTCTATTTGCACTTGACAATTAATTGTAGTAAAATCAGGGCTGTTTTTCTGCACAGGAGCTCAAAAGGTTTTGTAACAGGACGTTTTTATTGTGGAGCGCAAATAGAAAGTCTATCTGTATTTGTCCTAATTAGAATTGTTTCTGGAGACCTGTTCTTTGTGTATTCAGACAAAGAATACACTTTACTAGCCTGTTTTAAAGAAAAGAAAATGAGGTAGAGTTGCTATTACAGTGAAAACCTATCAAGAAATACGGGTTCCTTTTATTTATATGCAATGATATGCAAAGATCTATTGAAGCTAATTGGCTTCCTTTGAGAAGCAGACTCAGACGATTAAAGGAAGGTGTAAATTATCAGAAATACAAAGACTTCAGGTAGATCTGACAATCAGGCATAGCTCATTTCATCTGGAGTGTTAAAAGCACATAACAGCTTTTAGCCTGAGTGATTAATCCCTTGAGGTTTCTGTTTGGAATCACAGATCCTTTCCGAAGACCTTGCTAATAATAACATGCTGTTAGATCCACACCTCAGCACAGGGATGGAGGTTAAAAAGTTATTAGAATTATTTCCCTTCACCCTTTAATCAAGGCGAGGTGCATAGGTAGAAGGCATAGAAGGCTTCAGAAATTCAGAATTCAGCTTCAGTCTGTATAATCAAGCAGAGAGTAGTGTCAAATCAGAAGCAGAGTGTTTATCTGATGAAACACACTCCTCTCCACAAACAGTTGATTACTCTTTCCTAATGAGAGCTGACTTGGGATAATAGCCAAGAAAAGCCACTGTTTCCTTCACTGAAAGTTTAAATAAAAGCAAATGTCTTTATTCAAACCCATTTACAGTGAAAAAAAAAAAAAAGTTTTGTCGTTGCAAAATCAGAAAGGCTTGAAGGGAAAAAAAGGCATTTCTGCACTAACTGGTATTTTTCAATCTAATGATAAAAAATCAAAGCTGAAGATTACCCCTCTATAAATTCAATTTAAAATATCCAAATGAGAGCTATTCCTCCATAATCATTACTTTTGGACACACAGTAATATGTATTGGCTGAAAAAATGGCAGACAGCACGAAGAATTATTTCACCAGATCACTGCACTTCTGAAAGTCCAAAAGGTTCAAACTGAAGTGTTTGAAAACCATCCTGTAGGCTAATTGTGTTTCCTCAAGCCCCAAGGGAACACATGATGTCTCCATGGCAACTGCTCCTTACTTTTTATTTAGAAAAGTGTTTATACATCACACTTCACATATTGTCAGGTATAGGGAAAAACTAAGACTAGAGGATTTTAATAGTCAGCAGCTTTTTCTTTTCCAGTATCGCCCTTAGTGTGGGTATTACAGCTGTGTTTCCTGATTTTAACTTCATTTTCTTCATGAAGCGGTCATTACTCCTTATTTTTGCATTGTAAACCACTTACCTGATAACAACAAAAAAGATGTCTCATTTTCTTGCATTATTGCAGTGGCAATTCAGCAGATTTGAGCTGCCCTTCCTGTGTGTGCAAGTTTCATGCTAATTTAGCAGAGGTACCAGAGCTGTGGCAGGGATTGACATTGACATCAAATCTGAGCACGACAAATCAGATTCTTTTTGATTTCTTAATCCATAACATGTGATAGATACCTCTATGCTTCACCAAATACAGACTGGTGCAGAATTACTAATTACTAAGGTCTAAAATACTGAAAAGGGAGCCCAGGCTCCTGGGAGTGCATAGGAACCTGCTCTCTCTGGTGTTCAGGCTGGCATATTCAGGAGACGAATGCCTAGAGTCTGTATTTGCCTTTCAAATGAACTGGCAAAGTGAATGCAAACAACTCATTTTACCTCTGTAACTCAACTCCTGCATCCACAGGTGGCATTAATGATTTGTTTTTCCAAAACACTGCAACATCTGCACTTTTGCAAAGAGATGAATTACAGCTCAAGCCTTTTGCCTCTTGCTGAACACAAACCCACTGGTTTTATGGGAATATTTTGCCATTGGCAGTCCTTGCCTGTTTGTGTTTATTTACACTGCTGGTCCCAGGGCTCTGTGGTCATTTCAGTCACCTGCCCAGCTCTTATAGTTGCAGTCACTCCAGAGACTTAGCAGTTTCAGTTTTACCTGCTCATTTTTGTCAACCCAGTCTTTTTGCTGGGGCTACAGAATTGTATTTCTTTGTATTTGACCCAGACCAGGCTGGAGAGCTCCTGGCCACCTGTCACTACCTGTACTTTAACTCACAGTTAAATCGTGCCAGGGCAGGCAAGAGATCTATTTAACCTGTTGAGGTCCCCTCCAAACCTGTTTCTACAGTTTTCTGGTACTTTTCAATAAGGATATATATATTTTTAAAAATATTATTTTAAAATTCTAATATACTGACAATTTTTTTTTCCTTCAAACATTTGAGTTTGAAGTTCGTGTGCATAAAACTCCACATAATGGCAAGCTTTAAAGCAAGAATTGATTTAGATGCTTTAGGGAATTGAAGTCTGTCCTCTCAGTGTCCCATTCTGGTTCTTCTCCCTCTCCTTGAGGAATATGATCCCAGAATGGTGATGACTAAACTGCTGCTGTTGTTGTGGTGGTGTTTGGATGCTTCTGTGAGGGATATTTTTAAGAACATTTCCTATAGTTTCAATTATGCTTCAATAAATCAAGGAACAGCAAAACTGCCGTGTGACCTTGACCAAAAATAACACACTTCAATGACCTAACATAGAAGTTCCCAGGCAGTTTGGAAAGTATAAATTGCTGATCCAGAATAATCAGCCTGTAATGATAACATCTATAAAGAATTTATAATTAATTTTTATGGAAAATATGCAAACAACACCCTTGCCCCAATGGTGCAAGAGCAATAATTAATTTATCAATGGCATCTGTCCAATAACAAGCTGCCAGTCTAAGTTCTAGCTTGTACTGAGCAGAACTTTCAGTCTCCTGTGCTAGAGGAAATACTGGAAAACAGATTTAGACAGGCATTGTGTGCCAGCTGATCCAGGCATTTAGCTGCTTCCACTCAAACAGGTAAACAACTCACTTGTGGTTTTTTATTTGCACAAAAAGCACAGCCATAAATCTGTGCATTGCCACGAAACTGAACACCAACTAGTTGGTACCAGTTGGCAGGAGAGAAAAGTATTGCCTTAAAATGTGTTTGTTGTCGTTTTTTTGGATTTGTTTTTCCCAATAGCAGTAATAAGCAAGAACGTGTTGAAGAGTGGCTGCATCCCATTGACAATGGCATTGTTTTTTAAAAAACCTGAGAGCAACAGCATTGGTGGCATTTATTTAATGTTTACCTTTAATATCACCGAAAAGATGAGGTATAATTTTCCAGGAATATTACAAATACATAGTAGCAGTCTCTGCTTGAGGCTCTCAGACCTTTTCCATCTAATTGTGATTTGTTCATATGCCTGACTTATTACAGAAGGTATTTCTTATATTTGACATCTCCATATCTGAGGTCTTCCTTTAGATCAGGAGCATTCAGGTCTAGCACTTCAACTTTTGTTTTCTATTAAAAAAAAAATATGATCTGCTGTAGGAGCTTTTGGGGCTCCTAAAGAAGCCCAAAGAGAAGAGGGGAGGTTGCACACTATTTGTCAGAGGGGTAATTGTAAAAACCATAATACTGACTGTAAAGACTGAAGGCAGAAAGGCTGGTAGGAAAAATCTGGCTGCTTTCTGGTGCATTCTCAGTGCAGAATAACAATAGTGCAACATAATAATAGAGAATCTGCTTTCAGAATTAATGGTCATATCCACTTTAGGTATTTTTTGTGATCCTAATGGGTTCTACATCTACAGAAATGTTGAGGCTTATCCCTTGTGTTATAGAGGATGTTTCCGAAATGAAAGAAAAAGAATTTAAATTGTGTAAAAAAGAAGTAAAAATGAGCAGCATTCCAGAATGCATAATCCTCTCCCAGTAGGAATTTAAACTTCTTTGGTGAAAATCCAGTCCCAGAAATACAAATGTTGACTTCAGCAAGCATTTCAAGCTCTTACACTGTTCTGAGCTCTCTAGGCTTAACCTGAAACAAAAAGAAGTGGAATGGTTGATGGAAATCTCTCTTTCTTGAGTAATATTTGTATCAGGTAAGATTTTTCAAATTATGAATTTAGATACCAATTAAAACATAAATCTGCAAGGTATAAGGAAGAATGATCATTGGCACATAATGTAGATATGAATTGAAGGGATTTGAGTTAGAGATACTGAATGAAATTATAGTAAATGGGAATATAACCTTTTCTTCTAAGCAAAACTTTTGTGGATTGCAAACAAACAGCACTAAATTTTGGGTCAGTAATTGTGGGAGAGTTGTGAAAATGGCAACAGGAAAATCCAGAAAATGGAGAACAAAGAGTTACAGTTTCTTTTCTCCATCACTTAATTAGTTTTCCATTCCTTCTGTCCAGGTACTAAAATGATTGGTTAATTTCTATGATTTCCACTAATTGACAAATAGCCTTAAAGAGACATGTTAATGTTAGGTTTAAGAGGATATTTATGGAAGAAGTGTAATTATATGGTAACATCTGGATCTTAGCTTGGAAACAGAACCTCTGAAGGACCTTCAATATTCCTGCCATCATCCCACATAATTCAAGGGTGCAAAAATACCAGGGATTGCAACCAAAGACTGTGAAGGAGCTGTAGGAATAGATTAACTCGTGACAAGACAAAAAAAAAAAAATCAAACTGGTTTCCATTAAAAGACATTCATTTAAAAAAATGGCAGCAAAGGAAACACAGAACTCAGAGAAACAGATTGCTTTTTATGGCTGCATTTTTAGCACTTTTCATGGGTGACAATTACTGTGGAAAAACAGCTTCTCTAGTACACTTCTTCTCAATATTATGTATATGTGAGTACAAATATACATACAGGGTTAGTAATGAAAGATTTTTAGTGTGGCATCAGTCATTTAGTGCATACATTAATTCCCATTAAAATTATTTATTTTATTTAAAATTATTTATTTTAATTTTTATTTGATCATGCTTTTTTAAGGCTACATTTCTCTAGAAAGGTAATGAAAGGTTGTTTTTTCACTAGTCACAAATATCATCAGCTAATTTAAACCTACCTGGGGTTGTTTATTCTGTACCATAGAGGCACATAAAAGCTGATATTTTCCATTCTCCTTTTTGGTAAGGAAACATGCATATTTCTCCTGATGTGCCTGGAGATGGAATGGAGTATCAGAAGATCCAACTGATCTCACATTCCTTTGAAGGTGTCACAACACCCTGATGTAGGTCAGGGTTTAGGGACCACAGCAGAGTTCTCAGTGCATGATTTTCTCTTTTCACTTCTGAAATGTTCTCCTTTGCGATTGTAGATATATTGATTAAACTGAGAATATTAAGAAAACTTGTTCCTCCTGTTTACCAGCCCAGGAAGAAGCCACTCACATGCACAAACATTAATTGTATGTAGTCTAGTTAAACCAAGTAAATAATGAATTTGATTAAATCAAGGATAATGGAAACTATAACATTATGATTTCTTAGCATCAGAAACTATGGAAGCTGAGGGAATTTTCCAGGAGAAACAGACTGGAGATTTTGATGCAGGTTAATCTTTAGAACCAGTACAGGCTGCATATGTCATAAACTAAAGCAGCATTTCATAAAGAGCAATTTTAGTTTATTAGGTAGAATAGCTTAATTTTGCCATCCTGAAATAACAGATGAGACACTTTGCTCCATTTTCATTTTTATGTGTATTTATATGGCTCTGCTTTTTTTTTTGTTTCATTTGTTTTGGAGCCTTTGCAGATCTTCTTTGACAACCCATTAAAGCTGTCAGGATTTTTTTCTACATCATTGCCTTTAATTCCAGTCCTGTCTCATTTTTTCCCATCATATTTTTTCCTCTCCTCTCCATCTCTCTTGCTGTTGTGTACTTTTCTCTTTATGGCCCTCTTGCTGCTTTGCTTTCTGATTCATTATTTGAAGTAAAACTTTCTCCATATGATGAAGAATCACAGGCATGAAAAACATGATATATTCTTTCCTCAAATACAGACATTTATCCCAAATGGCAGGCAGGAGCTTCTGAATTATGTGGTATCTGTTAAATCCCTTTAGTTTCAGCAGAACACTGATAACTTCTCTGATAATGTTGTTCAAACTCAAAAAAGACTGTCAGTGATGTAGGAAAGATAAGATAAATGGAAAAAGACCACTCTGAATTTGATGTGAGCAGAAAGTCCACTGGAACAAAATAAAATCCCTTAAAAGCAAAACCTTGTAAAAATAAACAAGGCTAAAAGCTGGGTGTATTTATTATGGAATGTGTTGCAGGGGCTCAACACTTTGGTATTTTTACTCGTGATCTCTCGAATAATTGGGAAATACATCAAATAAATGCTGTTTGTATCTAACATAGATAGATAAATAGATTTCAAATATCTAGAGCAATGGGAGCTGTTTGCAGTCACGCCCCTGAACTGGTTGCACTTACATGGGAGAAGTTTTCCAGAAGTAATGAGTAACCTTGAGTGTCTACATTCTGATGTCACAGGGGGACCTGCTCTAAGCTCTTGCTGTAAATTATATTTGTCTCTTTCCCTAAATGTATTCCCAGCTAGGCTCCAAAAATAGAAGCCTGCTGAATCAGTAAAACCTGTTAATTTTGCTTTAAAAGGAATTCTTATGGAGGAAATTCTCATCCTCCTCACCTGGGGCCTTCTGATGGAGAAGGGTCAGCATGAGGGGTTTCGCAACAAAACAATGGGACTGGTGAGAAGAGCCAGCAGCAGTATTAATTACTGTTCCTTCAGCGCTGTCCCTGCCCTGCCTTGGCAGGAAAGGGGCAAAATGTTTCCATTTAATAACATGTTATCAGTGGATAAATGGACAGAAGATTGTGCAGTGCAGCTTCCACAGGGCTGCCGAGCAAATCGTCTGAAAACACAAAGGAGTCAGTCTCAGAGTGACTTAATAATGACAGAGCTGTTTCCATCAGGCTGCGTGGTGAGTCCCCTCTGCTGGCTCGTGGATGATGAGCCATTTGGAAAGTTATTAAGACAGAATTGAACACTGTCATTCCACCCTCTGCTGGGCTCAGGCAGCAGACCTTGGAACCCTTCAGCCTGGAGAAGAGACAGCTCCAGGGAGAACTCCCAGCAGCCTTGCAGTGCCAAAAGGGGCTACAAGAAAGGTGGAGAGGGGCTTTTTGCAAAGGTTTATAGTGACAGGAAAAGCTGTAATGGCTTTAAACTGACAGAGGGGGGGGTTAGATGGGATGTTGGGAAGAAATCCTTCCCTGTGAGGGTGGGGAGGCCCTGGCACAGGTTGTCCAGAGAGGCTGTGGCTGCCCCATCCCTGCAAGTGTCCAAGGCCAGGTTGGATGGAACTCTGAGCAACCTGGGATAGCAGAACCATGGCAGGGGGGTGGAACTGGTTGAACTTTCAGGCCCCTTCCAACACAAACCATTCTATAATTCTATCATTCTATCATTCTATCATTCTATCATTCTATCATCATTCTATCATTCTATCATTCTATTATTCTATCAATTGTATGATCCTATGATTCCATGAGTCTAACAGGAATGTTGAAAGGTTAAAATCATGAGGTGGCAGAAATTCCCTGTGGTTCGTGATGGAGCTGACAGGAACCATGAATGCTTTGCTACCATCCAGTCATTCTGCTTTTTTTCTGACATCCGTGACTGCAACATATCCCTCCAAAAAGGATGATTTACACAAGTTAATGATATCCTTAAATGAGGATTAATTTTTTTAATACTGAACAAAAAGAAGCACTGCAGTCTTTTGTTAATTTCCTATGTGTTCTGGTCCTTGTATTTTAGGTACGAAAATAAATGAACAGGTTAAGCAAAACCATGTTAAGCAACTTGCTGGGTTATTATTTTATAAGCTGAAGCATATATTAAACCAGGTATTATTTTTCCTCATTGTTGCCAATGGCAATGTTCCCAGTAGTGTTATTAAACACAAGAACAGGCCAGATAGCTGGTTGTGCCTGAATTAAATGAGGGTACAATAGATTGTTCTTTCAAGAATTTGGAGCCTATTTAAAACTCTTTTTTTATTTGGGATTTTGCTGTTGGTTTCTGATTTTGTTTTGTTTTTAATGAGATAGCATTGTGCAGTCACTCTTTGCATGAAAAGTGCACTAAAACTTGATTAAAATATTTTAATGAGTCACTGAGGGACTGCACTAATGCCTTCCTGTGTTAGATTATATGCAAAATATATACATTTATATGCAAAAGGAAGGACTGTGCCATGCAAATTCGGTGCTTAAATCACAATGTAAAGCTGTAACAGGAATGGTTTGCTGCAAATAGGGAGCAGCAACAGTTTGCCAGACAGAGACTCCAGGTTAGTCTGGACTAAGGCCCTTCCAGCAAATCTAATGGAAAACTTCCCTCAGGGAAGTAGCACTTTGGAGTTGCTCAGCAACTTTGTGGTTGCTCAGCAGATGGCCAGAAGGCCTCCAAAAATCAAAGTTTATTAGAAGACACAAATTCAAAAATCATAGATCACGTGAAGGCCACATGAAAAATCTCTTGAAGTCTGAACATCACTAATATGGATGAGGAAATTTACTCTCTCATCCTGAACATTCTGATTTTTCCAGATACTTTCTCAGAAATTAAGTGAAAGCTGAGATATGTAGGGGAAAATTCTGAACATGTAACACTGATAAAAAACCCATGATATTTTGTGTCACTAAAAACCAGAATGCATTTAAAGGCATAACAAAAGCATTTGGATGGAATTTAGGTGCCCAGATCCAAAGTGCAGTTTTGAATATTTCAGGGGTATTGATATATTTACGTGAGGCTTGCAAAAGGATTAGATTTGTGAGATGACAAGGATTTAAGTAACTTATCAAAATTGAATGTGGAGAATCAGGGTCTAAAGAAGACCTGGATTCCCAGTTATGTCTTATATGAAAAAGATAATGAACAAAATACAGAAAAAGTCTTGGACTTCAGCTGACCAGATGTCTGTTGGAAATAGAAGAGACAGGAAACAGTTCTGGACATTCCTGACTGTACACTGGCAGGTCTTGCTCAAAGAATAACAGCTTATGGCATAATTTAAGCAGAAAATGTTATAAAATGACACAAATTCTCTAAAAAACCCATTGTATTTAGTTTTATAAATTTCCAAGTATTTTTAGGATTTCTGTAATTACTGTTCTTTGACATTGTCAGTAACTTAGATAATCATGCTTGTACAAAAGATTGAATATTATAACTTCTTAAGTTATGTTTATTATGTAATGTAAATGTTCCCTTTTCAAATGTTTGTTTAAATTTTATAGTGGCTTATTTACAGTTGGGCAAACATAACGATGGGTTAGTGGAAATATCTCCATTTTCTCTGAATTTGTTTCAGGAGTAATTTAGATTAATAAGGCAAAAAATAACATTTTTAAAATACTCAAATACTCTAGACTTTCTTTACCATTTCTGGCACCTTGTCCACTTCACCATCCTGACAGAAACAAAACCATCTGATGGGATTCCAGCTGAAATTGTGGATATCAGCTTATACCTGTGAGGCAGCACAGGGTCTGACCTCAGAATAAACACCTAGGAACTTTCATGGACAGGCTTGGATCTGGAACTAAAATCTCTAATTGCATCTAAAGTCCAGTTTCAGGGGCAGGAAGCATTAGAAACTCAGAGCTGTGCCACTGGGAAACAATCTCTCCTTGATCTTCATTTCCCTGCTTATGTTTAAAGCTTAGAGCTTCAAACCCAGCCATGTGAATTTGTATGAACATTCACATTTGCATGTATGAGCCATGCAAAATCCATCCTGTAACAGTGTCATTCTGGGGGACATTTCCTGATGCACTAGGCAGGAACAAGGGCAATGATGCTTCTTGCTGAGGAGATGAAATAAATGGTTGATCCTTTGAAATACATTTTTCTAGAGAAGATTTGATTAGTGGGACATGTTTTGAATAAATTCTATGTGTCTGAAGGAGAAATACACTTCTAATGAAAAATATAAATACCCAGGGAAAACCTTCTATGTACGTTCAGCCAAAGGAGTTACAGGAAGGCAGAGGGAGGAGGAAATTACTTGTAAAGGGATGTATGAAGTAAGATTATTTTGGAGATGAGAAATAGATCTGCACTGTACTTTTCTTAGCATTTCCCAGGATATATCTTCTGGTTTTCTTTTTACTGGCTTAAGGGAAATGCTTTTATTTCCAGAACACAAACCAAGGCACAGAAGAGGAATGCCCAGAGTAGGCAGTGCAGAAGGAAACATCAGGGACTGAAGGCAAAATACTCATATCAGATTGCATTCCTTTGTCTAAAGTGATACTGGAATTCATTCATCCAGTTCAGTAAAACCCAAACCTTTATCTTCCTAAAGCCACTACAGGGCTTTTTCCAGAGACATGGTGAATGATGTGAGGATTCATGATAGAAGAAGGTCATTTTCCTTGGCTGGGTTTGTTCAGTATCCTCTACATAATCAGGAGTGATGTCCACCACTCATGACACCAGGATGTTGGAAAACGTGTTTATGACTCATCTAATTAAAAAAATACAACACTAAGCAGAATTTGTTTATAGAATTACCCAGGTTGTGATTTATAGTTAAAGGCAGATCAAAGGAAATACTACAAAGCCTTGAGCCCTGCTGGGACTTGCTGGAAACAGGGAATTCCTTTACATTCATGCCTGACATTACTCAGAATGACTGTATCATAAGCCCAGCCATCAGCAGAGGGATGAAGAAATCTTTACATTGGAAGAAAAGAAGTCTTTGTGTCAGAGATGTTCTGTACTTAAGACACTGCAGCATAAGGGAAAACACTGGAAACTCAAGGTCTCACACAGCTTCTCCATCAGCTTCAAGGCACTGATGGTGTTAGGAAGGCTCCAAAGGCCCAGCAGGGAAGGATAAGTGACTCCTGCACTCACTGTGCTGCTTCTTTCCACAAGATCCCCAAAAGAGAACACTGAGTTCTCCACTGACTCCCTGCAGAGCATCCCTGGCAAAACGCTGTTTCAGAGCTGTCACACTTGGCACAGGAATTGTGTCAGTAGGTAGAAGGAGATCAAGAGGATACTAAGCTTTTTTCTTTTTTTTTTTTTTAAGCTCTTGAAATACACACCAGTCCTTTGATTTTGCCTGACACAGAGTCCTGGGCAGCACAAAAATGTGTGTTTATGCACCCCCTCCACTGTTCTGTTCCTTTGGTAAGCAGATCAGAATGAAGAAAGCACAGAAGTTTTATGAATGTATGATGTGTGTGTCTGGTTACAGGGAAAAAAATTATATTATTGAAGGTCAAAATTGGGAAGTCTGGGCAAAATTCTGGAGCAAAAAAGGCTGTACTGCCAAACTGAAGTGGTGATGGCAGATGCAGATTGGTACCCCCAAAATAAGTTTGGGATTAATCAGCTTTTATCCCACGTACCTGCAGTGGATAAACCAGACTTGATTTTACCCCTCAATTAACAACTTGGTGATTGTATAGGCCTCCATGAAGAAAAGAGATAAAAGGCTCTTCTTGGAGCTCCAATCTCTGTAGAGGAATTATGCTTGTCATTAATTATTCAATAAATGTGGTAATTTTTCACTTTGAAACAAATTTTTGTAGGTTCAGGAATTTGGGAATCTGTGCAATTCTATTTATGAGCAGGATTAGATGGTAATGATTTAATTGATGGTTGAGCATGCAGACAAACCATGCATAAAAGATCTTTTCAATAATTATATCTTTTCATGGAGCAACAGGTTTTTGTAATTTAGGTTCCAGACAGTAATTACAAACCAGATGCTATTTTAGGCACAGTCTGTAGCACACCCTTGGTACTTACTAGGAAATTCAAAACAAACATAAAGCCACTGCTGGAACACTCGAGGCAGAAAGGTGAATTAAACTGAGGTAATGTGGTATCACACATGAATTGGTATAAGAATATTGTATATATTATTATAATAACTTCTGGCTGGGGTCACTGTCACGGAGCATGAGTGTTTTGGGTGGATTTTTTTTTTTTGTGTGTGTGTTTTGCTTTGAACATTCTGCATCAAAAAGTTCAGGTTTTATTTGCAGATATTGGGTGCATGGAAAAGAGGGGATGAATTGTTTCCTGATTTGGAGGTTTGACCCTGGTGGGAGCTCAGGCACTCACTGGAGCTGCTCCCTGCAGCCCCACATCCACCAATACCTTGCCATGCAAACAGAACACACTGATAAAAATTGAGGCTTGGTGCCAAACTGTGAAAGCCATTCCTGTAACAGGATGTTAGGAGAGTCTGGATAAGAGAAAGATTTCAGGTTTGGAACAAGATAATGCCACACTCTGAGAAACGTGAGTCATTTTACTTCTGTGAGGAGGAGCCAGGAGTCCTTAGTACTGAACAAAGGATGTTTTGCATCCCCTGCATATTGAAGAGTGGCTGACTCCTCTTAAACCCTGAAATGTGGGGTTTACTCAGGCAGCCAAAACAAATAATGATTTACAGCTTTTTAAAATTATTATTTTATTCTATTTTTTTTCCTTTGTCACAAGTAATTACCCTTCTTGAAACAGTTTGCAGCAGGTGCCAAAGGAGAAAGGAAATTAATACAGAGCTGTAAGTGCAAATCTCCTTTCCTCAGAGATCCTTTCTCCTAAGGACAGCAACATTAGAGTTTGCTGTGCCTTTGGTTTAAACAAAACTTCCAGAAGATATTTGTCAATTAATTGTTGTTATTTGGACAGCTGGATAGTTGCATCTGTTCCCCTGAATCCTCTGTAACTCCTTTTATAAAACACAGCTCTCTCACTTGTCTATTTGCTCTCTGTGTGGCTGAACATTACATTAGACAGGTGTCAGAATGTTCTGACATCTCAAGCTGTGTTATGGCCTCAAACATTTTATTAAGGTACTTATTCAAACACCTGAAGACACTAAATGTTTGATGTCTTTAGGAACAGACATGAGTAGCTATTGATTTTGTGATTTGCTGTCACCTTGGATTTTGCAGCATTCATCAAAAGTGTCTCAGGCCTGGCCATTACTATTAACTTATTAAATTGAAAACTGGCAACTTAATTCTATCATGTCCTCACATTCTGCAGCAGCCCTTATGTCCCTACAACTTTGGACTGTTACCTGAAGAGAAAATACACACCTTTGTGATGAAAATGTTATTGCTGTGAGGTGAGTGGCAGATGAAATGTGAGTAAAGGTTGAAACAGCTCATTACCAGCCTTGTCTGTTAGACCTGGGCTCACTGGGAGAATTTGTATGTGAAGAATGAGAACAACTGAACCCATCTGTCCAGTAAAAATCACTGAGGGAAAGATTTTGAAGACAGGAGGAGGCAAAAAGGCAGATATCAGAACTAGAAAAACAACAATAACAACGATAACAATAATAATAATACATGTTGACAATTAAAATGAAAACCTGTCAGGCAGATTTTATGTTTTTATTTTATATTTTTTATATCTAGATGCAACTTGGTAGTTATTTCTACTTGCAATGGAATTTCCAAGGCAAATGGTCTCAGATCTTGTCTGAAAAGCTGCCGAACTTTTGAAGGTTTAGCTGAAATGTGCCATGCCCTTGTGCAGGGCGAGGGTAGAAAAGGGAGTGGGACAGAGTGGCACTCCAATTCTCAGGCAAATTGAAGGAAATGGAAAAGCCATTCAGAAGAGCCCTGCACCCAATCATAAAGATGCTCCTGATGAAAGGAAGGAATTTTTTTTTGAGTGATCTCAACCTATTATTTGGAACAATGAATTTTTATTTAAAATGGATTTATAGTAAGAGTAGGAGGAAGTTACTTCCTGTCCTTCCTCACCAAGAGATGATACAGCTCCAATGTCATATTGGAAATTGCTCCTTCTGTTTCAATCCACTTCAACTTTTCAAGTAGTTTAAATAGTGTAGAAAGGGAAGAAGTCTTGAGGTATTTGCAAACAATTGGGTAAAGATGCAAGAAATTAAATAATTTGGGGAAATCTGACAGAAAACCTTAGCTCTTGCTAAGAATAGCAAAACTTATTTTATTTATTGTCCAAAATTGTACCTGTATTTCTAATTGATTCAGGGGCAGACTTAGAAAAGATACTCTGAGGAGTTACTGTTCTTTTCCTGAAACGTGGTCTATATTAAACCCATTTGAAGTGAAAGGAAAATGCCAACATGTTTGGAGGTTTTGAAGTGAGGAAATGCCAGTATCAAAGGTTGTTTTCTGGCAGATGGAAGATGCATTTCCATTCAACAGCAAATATTTGAACTTGAGTTTCACTAAAATACAAAAACTGATTGATTAGATGGAATTTTTTTCTAAGCTATGTGATTATTCTTCAAATGTTAACCAGGTGTTTTTTAGTACTATTTTATGTTGGGAATGATATTTTATTTTTATTTTTTTTTAGGAAGGCAAAACTTATTGAAAAGGGTACAAACTGTTGCATTTTGAAAAGATGGCTATTAAAACTATATTCCATTTTTGGGAGACCTAATGTAGCGCTGAACTCCATTTAATATATTGTTTTAAAACTCTTTTTGTGTCAGTTACCAGGATATAAATGAAAGGACTACAGTAATATTCTTGAAACATAATTTTGCCTGTTAAATTGAAAATTACTAAATAAGGGTTCAGTACAGAATTTGTTATTATTATTAAGAATGGTTTCTCCATTCTCAATATTTTTATTGACAATTTTATCTTTGGGTGAGGATCTAACACTAGTTAGCTTATTGACATTTCTGACACTTCTAAATGATTCTTTAATATTAGACAGCGTTAGTCAAGCTCTTTGAACCAGACTGTTCAGACACTTCTGATGTCTTGGAACATTCACAGATTTTCCTACATGTGCTGGTATTGGAACATGAATTCACTGAATGTTTTTTGGCATATTATTAAATGGTTTAAAGCCATGACCTTTTGGATGGGATGGTGGGCTAGGCTGAAGTGTGTGGTTAATTAATATCGGAATGATAAATTCATAAGTGCACCCAGAGAATTATGTGATTCTATTTAAATGGCAATATAAGAATACCAATCAGGGAGAAAAAAACATGTTGCTTACATGAGAAACCTCTGTTAGGGCCCACTGTGACAAATTTCAGTGACACTATTGTCAGAGGTGAATGGAATTAATTCTCAGAACAAGACACTCTGTGATTTCCTTCCCTGCAAAGGTTACTTTTGGAGCCACCAAGCTTCCTGACAGGATCCTGTCTCTAGAAGCAGAGCTTGCAGCCCTGTTCTGTGCCTCTGCCCCTTCCTGAGGTATTGATTTCCCTGTAAGAGCTCGTGTCCTCAGCACTTTGGGAACATCCCTCCCACTCCTGTCACTTCAGGCGCTTCTCAGGCCCTGCTGTGTCCTCACCAGGAATTCCCCCTGCGGGAAGTCACAGGCAGCAGCCACGAAAGCTCCTTATTAAGAAGGCACCTCCCTTAGTTTTCTTCTCACTGCTGATCAGCTGTGCAGGATTACAGGGCTTCTCAGCTTTAAGGCTATGTGGGATGCTATTGATGAGGCTTTTCCAGGGAGGATTCTCAAACTTTGGCTTGCAGTCGTTAGCAGGTTGTTGCAACCACTGTCCCTTTTTCTTTTTTTTTCTTCCAAGTCTGTAGGCTACATATAAAGACTTAAAGGATGATTCTGCTGGAAAAGAGTCTCGAAAGGAGAGATGTGTGGGCCTGTTTTGACAGAGGAAGAGGCTTTTGCTTGCTTATTAATAAAGAAATTAGAGACATGCAAACCAGTATTACTGGAAGACATTGAAAACAATTTTGAAGTTCATATGCCTCCTGTGCTGAGGGGTATTTTACGGTGGCTTAAGGGACAGAGGGTAATTAGCACTACGTTCACTGCCAGGGACAAAATGCCTATAGATGTGTCCCTTGTCAGTCTTCCATCCCCCAGTACCCCAGCACACCCGTGGAAAAACAGGAGTCTACCCAGGGCCTAAAGGCATTCCCATTATTAAGGACAGTATCAGCTTCAAAACTCCAGGCCTGTTCTCATTTCTTTTCCATGTGTCTGTGAGATCAACTATTCCTGAGAGGAGAGCAGAACTAAATTAATTTCTTAGTGGCATGAAATGCTGTTTTGTGCCTTATGTTACATGTGAGCAGCCCTGTATTAATGAGGTGTGTGAACGCAGGCCAGATCTTCCAAATGAGGAGAGACTGAGCTTATCCCTAAAGACACACAGAGGCTCTTATTTAATTAGAAGTCATGCACATCTAGGACTCTTGCTGGTGGGTATGTAAGTGCAGTTGGTGTAAAAGAGAATGAAAAAGGACAGGAGTGTTGCCTTTTTGGGCGCAGTTTGTGTGGTCACACCAGATATAATATTGCTCTTCTCCATTTATTTCCAGGCTCTGCCAGGGGACCTCTTGGATTTCCTGGAGCTGCATGTCAGGTGTTGACAGGAGGATTGCTAATTTTGCCAGTATGCCATGCTAAATACTAATTTAGGTAATTTAACACAATGTCACTTCAAGAAGCACTTCTGTAGCTTCTTGATTTTTTTCTTAATATGAAACATATGAGATTCACCACTGATATGTCAAATAATCTTTCTGCCATGATGACTGGAGACATGAGATGAAACACGAGGAGGTTTCAGTATCCAAACTCCTAAATCTTGTGTGACTGCTGTAAAGTTAAAAGCTTTTTCTCTCTGGTCTCATGTATTTTATCAAAACACAATTTCTGTGGAGAAAAACTGAGCAAAAACGTTTCCAAAGTGTTTGCTGACTTTCTGAATAATGAATTGAACTTTAATATTTATTAAATACAAAATAGTAATAAATTACAATTGCACAATTTCTTACAGTTTTTATTAAGATCAAAACTTATTTTGTTCAGACTAGATTTATATAAATAAATCACAGTACATTTTTACTGGTGTTTAGAAGATTGTAATACATATTACAAAATTAAGAATTCTTTTGTCCCTCAAACCATCACTGCGAAAGGAATCATGCATTATTTCTACTAAACAAACAAAATGCCCACCTAATTGAGAGAGCCTCGATACAGGTATGGCCCTACTCTCCAAAATTAGACATGAAACATAGAAGATACCAGGACTATTTATTGAACAAGAAATAATAAAGTATAGTACAATGTCCATGTGTTATCAAAACCAAAAAGTATACCAAAACAACACACCTCTCTTCACGCACCTTTGCGATGGGTATCAAAGATGGCAGCTGGCCAGCATGCAACCGAGTAAAACATCCCAGTTTCACAAACGTCTACGTTTGAGCAAAAGAGGGGGAGGAACTAAAGAGCCCAGACAAAACAAAGGAACAAATGAAGAGCCCAGATGTTTACAAGTCGTCCCGTCACCTTCCCCTCCGCGCCACGCCTTTGCTCAGCAGGCGACGCTTCTCCTGGGCAGTGGCACCAGTGCCCTTGGTGGATCTCCAAGGGGATGGATGTTCTCCCAGAGGACTGCAGGGCTCTGGAGAACTCCCAGTTGTGGTTCCTTGCCCAACCCACTGTATTAGAAAAGAACTTTAACACAGCTCTTGGAACCGCCCTGCCTTGGGCGCCACGGTGCCGCTGGAATACAACGGGCACAGCTCTGCCGTCCCTTCAGCACTGAATCATGGTGGCACTAATTGCAGCAAGATTCAAGGTTTCACTGCCACCAAGTCTGTCCTGCTGCCCTATTTCGCAGCACAGGGGGCTTCTATTTAACCCTACAGTATTGTGGATTACTTTCTCTACATGCCTATTTTCTTTTTTTTCTACTACATAAGAAATCCATAGTTTTCTCTCTTGATAGTGAGATGTAATCATTTGGCAATGCACTGTCCTAAAGGGACAAAAGCATTTCATCAATGACACTTCAGATGGAGTCACCTGATCCACTTTTTTCATTTCCTTCTGTTCAAACAAAATGTATTAACAGCAAAGTCATTTCAGATGTATTTCTAGCTGGTCAAACAGATTTTCCAGCTGAATTTCTTGGTCCCTGTTTATTGTTTGTTACTTTTAAACTAAAAGAGTTTTTAATCTATTTTTGATTTCAGTTGCGGACACGTCCCCTCAGTGCTCCAATGTTGCTAGGTGATAAGCATGTAAATCAATGTATCTCTTGTGTCTCTGGATTTGGGTGCTCATGTTAATATAGGTACATACCATGCTTGGTGTTTAAAACACATGAATGAAACCAAACTAAACCAAACCAAAGAATAAAAACAACCCCAAAGCCCCCTCAACAACCACCCCTCAAGCCAACAAGGGTGGACTAAAATAACTTTTTTTTTTCATTCTTTTACCTTACCCTTTGCTGTTTTTTCATTTTGTACTGATCCAGGAGTTCCCCTACCAGTGGATAAATTGGCCCTCTACGTAACAAGTGTCTCACATGTGCTGCTTTTGTGTTTTATGTATCTGCTGGCATGGAAAACTGAGCCATGCAATGGCTGATAAGAACAGTTGAGACCCCAGGTCTTTTATGCTACATATTTGTTTTCTGTTCTGGTAGTCCTGCTTCCCCAGATTGAGATGAATATTTGCTTATCCACTGCCAGAGCTATTTGCAGGGAAAAGTGAAGCAAAAGAAAACAGCAATGCTTTTAGTGCCTTGTGATTTCAGTGGAAGCAGATAAAGAAATATTTGAGCACTCAGATGCAGAGGAGTTGCACTGTGAGTGTTTGTCATGGGAATATCAGGCCACTATCCTTGGTGCTCAGCCTCACTGTCAGTCACCTGGAAGGTCTTCCCATTGCCACTCACTGCTTTTCCACAGAACATCACCTGACATGGAGGCTTGTTACGGAAAACTAAAAGCAACACTTTAATAGCACTTTGTTAAAGAGCAAAATGGGATTAAAATCTTGCTGAGATGCATTTCTAAGTGAGTTTGTCTTCTACTTTAGAGTTACGGTTCTTGTCATACAGTGTAATAATGCATTCACAGCAAAGAAGAAAAGAAATGAAGACTTCAGCTTTGAAATCATTCTTGGGAGTCTACTGCTAATTTACCACTGAGAATCATAGTTCAGAAAATAAACACTGAGCAGCATGGGGACAATAGCTTTCCCTGTGTTTCCAGTTGAGTTTGTAGCAGAATTATCTATCCTCTGGTCCTTCCAGCAGGCTGTGGTATTATTGTAACACAGTCTGAAGACAGCAGCTGTCTACTGGCCAACCAGTGCCAGAACACAAAAATATTTCAGGTCTAGGGAGTATCACTGGTCAAGTGGAGTATAAAGGTGAAGAGTGAAGTATCCAAATATAGAAAATACCTATTATTCCATAGATGCACTACTATGATAAGGCAGGAATTTGTAAAAAGCACATAGTAATGCCACAGCCTGAGTAACAGTTTGCAAGTCATGAGCAAAAATTAGGAGAATTCAATAAACTTAGACTGTTTTTCTCATCTCTAAGCCTTTGATGTCTGCTGGATTCCACTTTAAATGCACACTGTCACAGAGATTTCTTTTTAGTAGAACTCCATTCAAAATAATTCTTTTGATGCCAGACCCTTGAGCATTAAACAAACTAAGAATGGTAATAAAATAAAATAATTGCAACCCACTGGCAATTATAATGATACCACTTTTCAGCTGATGTCCCTTTGAGCTGCTGGGGACAAATCCTAGAAAAGCTCCTGCACTTTTCCATGGACACAAACTGAGCCTGCTGTGTAGGTGTTTTCCTCTTTCCCAGCAGTTTCTGTTGCTAACAATGCAGTGGGAAGGGTGCCCACTCTGCATTCGAGGCAGAGGTGCAGTGTGGAATTGTTTGTCCAGGAAACCAGAGAACTCCACTCCAAAGGAAGAGCTCCTCCTCCTTTGCTCATGCCCATCTCCCCTGGGTGACTCCTGGGAGATGAGCCTGGGTAAAGAGCACAGGATTCTGCCCGAGGGGAGGCTCATGCATGAACAGATATGCACATTGTCATGTACCACTGGCCCCCTGATAGAAAGCTGAAGGTGCAGTGAAACAGTTTTGCCATGGCAACATTATTTTCATTCTTTTGGAAATGCCCAGCAGTTGCCCTCCTGAAATTGTGCTTGGGCAGGTTTGGAAGTGCTGTTTAGTTTGCCAGGTATACCCTTGCCTGTGGCAGCTGAATTCTCCATAGAGTGGCAAGAGATTTTTGAAAACTGCTGTGCTTACAGAAATTCTGATTTATACCTGCAGCATACATTTACAACAGATCCAAGATCTCCTGCAAATTCCAAGATATTCTTTACCCACAAGTAATTCTGATTTTGTAGAAGATCCTCTTTGAAAGTTTATGAAACTAATTCTTCAAAGGCCAAAATTTTTTTGAGGCCAAAATGTTAGATATTTCTTCAATCTGTGCATGCACATCTGTGTCAGCAGACCTGCAGATCCAAAACGCTTGGTGAACATTCATCACATAGAAGATGTGAAGCAATGTGTGTGCACATAAACTTATTTGAACTCTATTTAAATGACCAGGGCTCCCTCTCTGTAAACACATAGCAGACTGTTATTTTGTATAGAATATCTATACTTTGCATTTGCATCTTTTAAACAAAAAATTCCCATGTAAAGATGTGAGTAAAGTTCTCTGTAGAAAATGCTGGAGGATGAGAGAACTCCATGTGTGGCTAAATAAGTGGTGAAAATTTTATCCCAGGGTCTCCTCCTTTGGGGCACAAATTTCATTACGTGACAGAATGCAGTGCTTTGATTAATTTTCTTTTAATGGTCAGAGTTTGTCAGAATTTACAATATACCATCATGTAGAACAGCCCTGCTAATTCTTCCACAAATAATAAAGGAACTCTTCACAGGCACTATATATTTGGAACAGCATTTTCAAATGACACAGGGTGTGTGTGTGTGTTTGTATGATCCAGCATTGCCACCTGGGACACTCTTCCAACAGTTTGCAGTGTCCTGGACACGACTCAGAAAAGTTGACTGGAAAATCATCTACAAAGGTTAAGGACTAGCAACCTCCATGTTATACAGATGGCTATCTCCTTTCTCAAAGAACATCTTGTCATTACAAATACCATATGCATCTTGTTCTCACCCAGCAGAACTTTTTTTACAGTTTTTCAGATTTGAAGGATTTCTGCAAGGAACTGTATTAGTTTTCATGTCAGGTGAAAGGAGGCACAAGCTGAGACTGAGGACACAACTTGTCATCAAAAAAAAATACCTGATGGCAATCATTCTTGAAAAAAAAAATACTTAGCTAACCATTCACAATACTGCACCTTTTTTTGCAAATACAAGGACAATGTTTGTTGCTGCTTCCCATATTTGTTGGCTTACATTGCTATCATTTTGCTTGTAAAACCTGGGTTATTCTACTGAACAGAAACGATGACTTGAATTTGGGTAATGCTTACGACCATACAAATAATCTATCAGTAGCAGTAGTGTCAGCTGGAGAATCAATGCTACAAGTGGATTACATCACGCTGTTTTGAAACCAATAGCTCTTCACACAGTAGAAGACTGAGGGTCCTATTCAGCAAATATTCAGGGTCCTATGGCTGTGGCCACAGAGGTTCCAGGAGCTCTCGCTGAGTCTAATCCTGATTCAGGAACCAAAATGATATGCTGTGTATATATTTCTCTGCACAGCCTGGATGCGCTGGACACCCTCCCCCACTTGATTCCTGGGAAGGAAAAAAATATGTCTCTGTTTAGCTTTCAGTGACATGAAATGCAATCCACAGTAATGAAATCTAAAGAAGTTAGCCAGGCATGTATGAAAAGAACAGGATGCCTGTGAAAAGGGAAGAGCTGTCAAAACCTAATTGTGGGCTCTGGCTGCAATGAAATTTATCAAAGAGGGAAGACAGGTTGGATACAAGGATGTAGACAACTTCTGCTAAGATACACTTGTGGGCAACAGTAACCCTTACACTACACTCGGTGTGCTGTGTCAGGACATTCCTATAAACACTTGGCTACAGCTGAGAGCTCCCAAATTCCCAGGTCAGCATTTTCAGCGTGGCACTTCAGCCAGCATCTACCCTGTCACTGGGGGCACAAACACCTGGGCAGAGCTGCCCCACTGCTGGCAGCACCTGTGCTGAGAGGGCACCGAGCCTTCCTCCTGCCACACAGCCCGTGGGCACTCCCTGCTCAAACTGTGCTGCTGGGGTGCCCAGGCACCAGGAAATGCAATTCCTTATGGACACAGGACAAGACTGTGGGATTCTTCCTGGCTTGCAGCATCTTCATAACGCCTGACAATCTTTTCTGGAACTGCCTATGGCCAGTGCTTACAACCAAGTAGAGAAATCTCCAGTGGCACTGTGGTAACACAGCTGCACTCTGGTGCAGAGACTAAACTCAGAGGGGTTGTGAACTGCCTGCCTCCAAGTATTAGTGCCCACAGCATCATGCCTGGCTTCATATGGGTGCTGTGCTCTTTCCTGTCTTTCAACAATGAGGATAACTCTGGGGCTGTATCTAAACAAGATCCCTTAGACTGGGAGCACTGCCTGACTCAGCCAGTGAGAGCAACAATGGGAATAAGTCATGGTAACTTTAGGAAGCAATTTAGTCCAATCTCTGATGAATTTCTGTGTCTCATGAATCAGGATTAGTGTTCCCTGTATTGGGGAGAGGATTAGACAGAGGGATTAAAAGGACATCTTTACCCCACTGGACTCTGTGGAATAGCCCCTGAGGATATGGCTAAGAAAGAGTTCAACAGGAATGCCAAATTTCTGCTGAATAGGTTAAAAGGGTGAGGAAGCCTCTTCGGCAGCCATCCAAGCGCAGAAGACCTGCATAACATTCCTGCTGAATAGGGCCCTAAAGACAAAAAACAAAACAAAACAAAACAAAACAAAAAAAACATAGGAACCTTGAAAAGCTTTTCTGATTGTGTCGCTTCTTATCAGCGCCTCAGATCTCCAGAGACACTTAAACATATTCTTTTCAGTGCAGTTAGGCATCCTTTGAGATGTGCTAGTGCCAAGCATGATATATTGTTACAAGAAAAGAAGTCAAATTAGGTTGTTGTATATAAAAAAAAATTAGTTATTGATTGTTCTGTAAACAGGGTCCATTTCTTTATATCAATTAACAGTGAAAGTTACCCAAAATCTTATTTAAAAAGCAAAACCAAACCCTCAATCATGTATATGTTTGTTGTTCTCATGTCTATATATTATAGACAACAATTACCTTCTGCCTTCCTGAAATTGAAAGAAACAGACTGAACTTGTGTGTTCTGTTTCAATTTTAAAGCATTTCCAAACCCTTTCCTAGGATTTGCTCCATGCGCGCGGATCTTGGGTTTGCCCATAACATTTTATCCGTGTGGGATATTTTATTCTAGTGCCACGTGGGAGAATATCCACCATTATTGCAAGGGGGAAGCAATAAATCAAAGCCTTACCTCCACAAGAGGATGCCAGTGAGCGATGGGCTTCCGAGGGTACGAGAGCATTTCGTTCCAGTGGTCACGGCCTAGGCTCTCTGCATCGTTGCCTACTTGACAAACTCCAATGACCTCATTGTGACCTACACTGTGAAAATGGTCCATAATATTTTTTTCTTAAAATTTTACCTTCGGAACCACACCGTTTGCATATTTCATCACAAACGTTGCTGGTGGATTTTTAGGGTTAATTCTCGCCTGGAGAAGACAACGCACTAGGAAATAAGTAGGTTTGCTCTTTGCATTTCCCACTGCTCAGAACAATTTGATATTTCCCCCCCTGAGGCACACGAAAGGTTCTTTGCTCATGTTCTGTAATTAGCTGCAAAGGCAAACAGGCTCTAAGATACAACTTTATAAATGGAGCATGCATATAAAGGCTTGGTATAAATGTACAAACAGAACATCAGTGCGGGGCCTCTCCGACTAAATGCCCAGTTCTGTGGAACACATGTGCAGCTTAATGATATCAGTTGTGGATGCAAATTTAACAAAACAAAACAAAACAAAATTGGAGACTTCTACCCATTAATTAATATGACATTAATTCCCCGCTTACAGGGAAAAAAATCCCCCAAATTTTATTTCTGGGTGCAAATCTAGCATGCAAGATTTTCTCAGCTGATATTTGACAGCTACAGGCATCTCACCGGTCATAATCCATAACAGCTATCGACAGGTTAATTTGGTCAATGTTTTCTGGAGGGACGTCAAAGACTATGGCTTCATTGTAAACGGGATTTAGGGTGTTCCTCTTGGTGGAAGTTTTCCTTTTCTTTAGCCGCCTTCCTTCACACATTAAAGAAACCTTCACGTAGGGATCTGTGTGGGTCATAAGAACAACGTTGATTTTTGACAAATGCGAATGGAAAGTGAAGGGAGACTTCTTGTGTGCCCATACCTGCTGGCAGGATTAATCTCCTGGACCTGACTGGAATCTGAGGTTCTCTGTTACCATGGAACGCACAGGAGGCAGTGCAGCTTTGAAAGCTTTACCTGGTTGACTGCTTGTAATGAACATTTTAGGTTCAAGAAGCTCCTTGTTGTGTACCAGCTTCTCAAAGTGTATTAAAATATCCACTGAAGCGTGTTATACATGACTATTTTATACAACAGCCTGTGTATCAGCCTATTTATAGCAGCCTAATTACTTGTTAGATTTGTAAGACAGACAGAAGATGACAATGTTTTTCACAACGGGATTTACTGATGTATAGTTAAATACAATTCAGAGCATAACAATTAGTGGCTTATATATCTCAAGGGAATTATAATTATTTTTAAACTCCTGAATGTAGCAAAAAAGAAAGCTATTTCTTTGTAGCTCCTTTCTGAGGGCTCTACAACTCCCTGCTAGTATTTAAAATTCATCTGTGAATCCTTATTCACGTTTATAATTTTTATTGTGGGATTTTGAAAGGGTTGCTGAAAGGATTTTGGGGTGATCACTACTTTCTCCATACGCCAGCAACAGCAGAACTGGCTCAGTGGCTCTTGGGGACTGTCGGAGAGGGCCAGTCTGCCCCTGTGTCATAGCTGTGACAGTCTGCTGCACAAACAAATTCCCAGTGTTGGGGAAATGCATTTTGGCCAACTTGTTTTACTCTGAATTACAGTGGCATTGGAAACAATAATCTTGCAGTCTTTTTGAGAGAATGACTTATTTTAAACTGTTGCTTGGAACTAAGAAAACTAAAACGTATATTTATTTTTCATAAACTCCTGTATTCAAGCAGAGCTCACAGTGTAACAACCCTCCTCTCAAAAATCATTCTGGAATTTGACAGCGTTGAATTCTGTGTCTTGGGAGGGAAATGGGACAGCAATCCACACTGAGCATTAAATTCATTCCTACCTGATGCTCCTGTGATATCCATTGCCTTTAAATTTCTTGCCTTTATTATTGTAATAGTTAGTCTACCAGCTGTTGGAAGGTAGCAGAGCGAAAACATAAGGTCACCAAGATCCACGTTATCCTGTTCCAAGAAAAGAAAGACAATGTGAAATAATAATAACAATGTTTCTATTCCTAGCAGGATTTAAAGATAAAAAGATACCTTTGGGGATCTACAGTGATGCAGTAAAAGCTGAATTCTCATTCTGAAACATATCTGAAGAAAACCAGCCATCCAGGTGCTTACAAAATTCAAGTCACTCTGTTGCTAGACCACCAAAGTTCTCCAGGGTAAATGAGGTTATAGTTTCTAGCACTCAGTCCTTGGAGATGACACATTCACAAATGATGAGGTGCCTTGTGAGGAACTGGAAAACCTTTGCTCTCTTTTATGTTTTTTAGTGATCTGCCTGTTTCACTGACAAGCACTGACAAATGTGTGTGCCTTTCCCTCTGATCTGCAGGAGGAAACCCATGGAGACATTCACAGGAAAAAACCCATGGTTTGGGGAGGACAAACCTTTGTGAAATTCTCAGGTTTGCATGAACTCAGCTGTGGCAGGTCTGAAGCCTCTATGGCAATAGGACAGTCTCCACCAGAAGCAGAGTAAGGGTTATTATTAATTGTTGATCATAATAATAACAATAATAACAACAGCAACTTCCTGTGCCTCACACAGACAAGCTCCCTTAAGCTGACTTACCCACCAGTTTCATTGATAGAGTAATTTGCAACCCTTTCCTGTGCTGATAGCATCAGGGTTCCAGAAAATTACTAGGAAATTTGCAAACCCTGTTTGCACTTACAATGCATCACTATTCCTTTAAGAGGGATACCCAGCTCTTTTATTAAAAAAATAGCAAAGGAAGGATTGCATTAAATTATTTCTTTGATTTGATTTGCATTTTTTTGACTGAGTAGTGAATTCACATTTTTACACACCCGCTTCCTGTAACTTAATATTTCATTCTTGACTGGAAAAAAAAATTACCTGATCCTTGAAATAAGCAATTTGAAGACCATGTTCCAGATTTTATAGTGAAGGGAAATGCAGCTGTTGTGGAGTATGTTTACCTTGTTTATTTAGCTCTGTGCAATAGCTGCTCATTTTTCTCAAGCTGGTTCCTTCTCTGCCAGTCACCAAAAGCTGAAGGGTGGTGGATGACATAGAAGGAGAGGAAAAAATACCTGGAAAGAGCTCCTAGCACAGGTTTGTCTCTGAGGCAGCTGCTGCTCAGACTGATACCCAGAGCCTGTGCAGTCATTTTCTGTCACTTCATGAGTTAGAAGGGGACATAAGCAGGACAGAAAGCATTGCTGGCATAGAGCTGTAGAAAGGGAATTCTAGAGGTCACTTGATCCAACCCCTTGCTCAAGAGAGACATCTTTGCTTTAGCTCACAGCTCATTCAAAGAAGAAACCAAACACGTACAGTCATTCAAAAGTAGGTCCTTTCCTCCTGCTGTCACTTAAGAGATGCAGTCAAAGAAGGGAAAGGCTGATATTATGGGCCATTTGTCAGGAATAACCAGCTTTTAACCCTATCACCTTTTCCATTCTAAAGATCAGTGTTTCATGGTGGCGGAAAAGCTAATAAAGACTGGGACAACACCGAGGTGGCTGCTATGACTCAGACTCTTTAGTGCCTCTTGATAGCTCCCACTTGGAAGCAAACCTGCTGCAACAAACTGTGTCACTGACTCACTTGGTGGGAGGATCAAAGTGCTGCTTGGGATGCTGTGAGAAGTCCTACAGGTTAAAGAGGTGTCAGCACATCCAGGAGAAATTTCTCTTGGCTAACCCCTGCCCTTAACATTACAGGAAAATAACTGATGTCTAAAACTTTCCCAGTGATCTGCTGGAACGTGATGCCTACAACCAGGAAGACAGGAAGCAAAGTTTTCAGTTGTCCTTCCCACTGTGAGAGCAATTTCCAACATGTAAATGTACTTCCCTAGCTCCGAGGTGCTGAGATTCGTAGCTGTGAAATTCTCTGTTGTGCTGCAGCTCTAAGGGGACCAGAATTTCATGCCATTTAAAGATATTACTGACTGAAGCCATCTTTTGGGAATTTGTCACTCTCACAGATTTTGACAGATTGTTTTTCCTGAATTGGTCACTACCCTTCAGAAGAAGACAGAGTTGTTGGATCAGTCAGGTTTTCCCTGACCACAAAGAAGCTCATCAGGCATCTGTTGTTTTAACTGTGTATTTTGGCATCCTTCAGTATTGCCAACCATGGCAAAGTCACTCTCTATTCAACTCCAGTGCTCCATGTGGTGACTAGGAATTCATTCTGTGACTATTGCAAATTCACCGCCACTACCAAATACAAAAGTTTCCATTCCAGACTCGATCATCCTGAACGAACAATTTTAAAAGCTTTTATCAATTTTTTATCAAGAAGTTTATAGGTAAATGAACTATCATACAGTTGTTTTAGGAACTGAATTCAGATGCCAAGAAAAATCAGAGAATCATAGAATATCCTGGGTTGGAAGGGACCCACAGGGATCATGGAGCCCAATTCCTGTCCTTGCACAGGCCCAAGATTCACACCCTGTGCCTGAGAGCATTGTCTCAACACTTCTGGGACTCTATCAGGTTCTGGTGCTGTGACTATTTCTTTGGGGAGCCTGTTCCAGCCCAACCACCCCTCGGGTGAAGACTCTTTCCCAATGTCTAACTTAAATCTCCCCTGATCCAGCTTCCTGCCCATTGCCTCGTGTCCCATCACTGGTCACTGGAAAGAAGAGTTAAAATATAACTGCACAAATGGACTGCTTAGGAAAAGAATGGATCACATCTGTTGAATGCAGTATTAGCAATTTTGCCATAATATACTTACCCACAAGCTTTGCCTTACAACAGAAAAATAATTGTCACCTGCACTGTGATGTATTTTTTTAGGAAGTGCTGTGATGACAATACTTTGTTGATGCTTTTTGAAAAACTGCACTAGGCATTATATGGGAAAAAAAAGCCCCAGAGTTATACCAGAAACAGCCTATGATTTCTGTAGTCTTCTCCAGTTCTAGAAGTTGTAGGTGTTGTAGCAATAGGTCACAGATGATTAGGAGATTGTCTGTTCACAAGCCAATGCCTGAGAATGTGACTGAAGGGAAGCTTGCAGGCGGCAGCAGGGAAGAGACACCTTTTGCCATGAAAATCCTTCTCTCAGTCTCAAAAAGCAGCTCTTGTCTTCCCATAATTTCATTTTAAATTGTAGGAAATTAAGGACTGCTCCATCATACTGGCTACTTTTAAAGGTTTTCTAAAGTCTGGAAAGAACTTTTATAACAGAGAGACTCTTTACCCTTGCCCTGGCTATTCCTCCCTGTCTTACCCCTATTTTCTGTAATCAAAGGGGAACATTGAAAATTGTTGCAAACAAGGGGTCTTCAAGGTTCAGTTAGGAAAGTTTAACGAGGGAATGTTCTTCAGAGAGTCCCACAAATTGTGGCTGCCCCCCAGAATCTGCACTCCCTGAGTAACTGCAGGGGAACAGGCACCTTGCTTTGACTGCAGATCAGCCTTGCCACAGGCACCACCCTCCCATCCAGCAAACACAGGTCTCCTGTACAAATTCAGCTTTTTTAACAGCACCAAAGCCGACGTACCAGGGCGCAGAGAGGATTACTGAATGTCCTCACAAGTTTAAAATCACTGAGCTACACGGCTTAAGCCACGGATTGTCACTAAAGGTGTGCTGTATTAGCAAGAAATCGCTTGGAGGAACAGAATTAACAAGCACAGAGGGCAGGATCTTGTGCAAGGATTAGTTCCTGCTCGAATTGAGTGCTTATGCATTGCTGTGTATGCTCCACAAAATGTGGCACTACATGCATTACACTGCCAGAGACATTTTGGAATTCCTGCTGAGAAAAAGATTTCCTAAATAGTGTCGTCAATCAAGTCATGCATGTTGTACTTTCCAAATTTTTAATAACCTCATTCAGTGTGGTCGTAACACCATACTGGGCCATGTTACAGTGCATGTGACCAAAAATTTAACCGGACCAAAAGGCTGGTCAGTTTTCCTAATAACTCAACAGAAAATAATCAGAAGATAATTAAATTGCAATTATAATTTACTTGTACATGCATGCCCCATATTATTTTTCTTTTGATCCCATTCAGCAGGAAGCATAACTGACTAAACATCCTCTAACAAACATACCACTCTCCCATTGTCCTCAAAAACTGCCCAGGTTCAGAGGTAGAAACACAGCCTTTATTTTAAATCTGTAACCTGCTTGTTCCTGTGTTCTAAAAAAGGTGAAACAAGATTGGATCAGCTTTGCTTTTCCAGTGCCTCAGGCTTGGGCCCCAGGCTCGGGGTGAGGGTTGAGTGCCTTGATGATGTGAGCTGAGCCTTACAGGGAGCCTCTGATAATCCCACCTGGATTTGTCTCTGAGCCCTTGCTGTTTTCATGCAGTTCTTTATTCAACAGAGCAAGAGCATGAAGCTTCCTCCTTGAAAATGTCTCAGTGTTAACTGGGAGAGCTCAAACCGAGGTGTAAATCACAAGGTTTGCCTGAAAACTGCAAACAGGATGAACCCATGAAACCTCAAGGCAAATTAGATTTCTCTTAGAAGCATGGAGATGCCCTTCTCTCATATTATGCTTCCTTCTTGCTCTGTTCCTGGTGGAAATACTTCATACATTATAAAAATCATATTTTTTGAATGATTTTCAGTGGCTTCTACTGAAAGGGTTATTGTTCCTGCTTTTCCCAGAGAACACTTTGGGTTTCCCCCCCGTAAAACTAACCCAAAATAAATACACCTTTGAAAATACTGAATTCTAATAGTACCATCAGTAGGTTTTTAGTCTACAATCATGCAGTATTTATAGTTTTTTAAATTATTCAATTTTGCTGGAGATTAGCTTGCAGGATAAATCACTCCCCAGCACTGTGTCAGCAGCTCCATGCTGCTGCTTAGTGAGTATAACTCAGCATATTAAAGAGGGAGACGTGCAACCTCAAAGAGGACGGTGACTAAGGGCCCCGAAATGGCCTCACCTTTGATGCCTTTGAGGCTGCATTAAGCAGCTCAGATCAAACCTTCCCAGTGAAAGCTCTAAGTCACCTGGTTGTTAGGGATATTCTGACAAATGGGAATGACATTTGGGATCAGAGCTCTCCTCCTCCTTCTCATAAATGCATTTGAGTGCAGAAAATGGGTATGTAAAACAGGCAGCAGGGGATGGAAGGAAACAAGACAATTTGCAGGTTATGTCGTCTGCTTCTGCCTCTGATATGGAAGGAGATTTGCTGTCCCTGAGTTAGGCATTCATGAGGTTTGTGCCCATTTCTTTGGCAACTTGAGTTTAGTATTTCTGGAGCAGAGGAGCTGTGAAAGGCCTGCACCACGCAGTGCCTGTGCCACTCTAATTAAAGCATATGTCTCAATTATACCAGGTTTCTCAAGTTCTCCAGCTATAAAAAGACAGACATTACTTTTTCACTTTTCTGCTATGTTGCAAAACTAATTATGGGTTGTGAGGTGCCCACATGTATTTTTATGCATCTCACTAACCCAAATTGACTGGAGCACTTAGCAGGCACTGATGCCCTTGCTTATTTCCTATCAAGTTAGTAACTCTTGAGAGAGGTTTTGGAGGCAGAAGTGGTTTTAGAGATTTGCTAAATTCCTGCTGCTGTGCCAGAGCTGTACAGCTGAGGCAATGGTAGCTTTGCATGCTGCCCCCTTTGGCAGCTGGACACGTCTCTGCAAAGGACACAGGAAAACAGAAGCAGAGCAGAGGTGTCATGGAATGAGATGGTATCATCTGAATTTCTGAAGCACAGAAAGGGCAGACTGCCACTATGTTATTAAAATCTCTCCTTCTTCTCCCCTCCAAGCTGAGGAGCATTAGTTGCATTTTAAACAACAAAAAAAATTATTCCTAGTTACCTCAAAATCTTTCCTGTCATTAAGGGAATTATGCTGCTACAGTGCAAGATAAGTTTCACTGTACATCATTCTAATATTTGCTAATGTGGGGATTTGAATTTTGCAAGGATTTATTTCAGAGGAGATTCACTCAGCTAAGACAAGGATGAGTTAAGTATACTAGGTCTATGTGTTAAGCCCAAATGACTTAAACATGCTTTAAGAAGTGTTATCTGCTTTTTGGGATACACATTTATTAAATTGCTCATCTGTGCTGAGAAGCCTGGAACAAGATTTGAATGATAAGATATTAATTCTGCTGAGGAACATGTGCAGGACACAAATATGCAAATCCCATAGAGTATAATCTGTTTGGGAATGATAGCAAATCTAAAATATCTAACATGAAGAATTTGTGAAGTTAGCTCTACATTTTTTATAATTTCATCATAGAGTCATTTTTGGGTTATATCTATGAGAAATATGTACCCATAGAAACTCTTTTGAAATGCTGGATTTTAATTGAGTTTGCATGTGACTAGAAGAGTGTCAGTTGCTTCCCATTACACATTTTGAGATGAATAGAAAAGATATGACTGGAAAATTCTATTTTCATGACATCTTAAATCAAAGAAATGAACTCTAGCAAAGCAGATATTTATTAATGCCCGAATCAATCCATATCTAAGAGATGTGATTAAGTAAAGTAAGTGGAAAATGGGAATGGCCTATCTTTTATAATTATTCTTTCAATACATCAATGCCAGACTATATTTCATGTTTTAAGTTAATTTTCAAGTGGTATCATTTTCTTACTGTGATTTTTTTTTTCTTGTATTTCATTGTCCCTATTTCTTTATGTTTTTCTTGAAAAATGAAAGCAAGTAAAGAAGCCTTGTGAGCTTGTATGTATGATTTCACTTACTGGGAAAAAACATGAACAAACAATTCAGAAGTTGGTTTCCCTGCAGTGAAGGAATACAAGAAAGCTTAAATGTTTGCATGTAATTCACTCTGGACTTTGCACTCATAGTTTCCTGAGAATTTTGGCAACTTCTCTATAAAGATTGTATTAAAAATAAAGCAAATACCACATCCTCTGTCTTCAGAGTGTGAAGATCTTTTAACACGGATTTTCAGAGTTTGTGTTTTGGGTTTTTTTTTGTTTTTTTCCTCTCCTGATTCCATTACCTTCTGTCAAGACTACTTTTCTTTAATCCAGGCCACATAAGAACGATTCTCCAGCCACAACTTTGTGCTCTGCCAGTCATTCAAGATGCCTCAGAAATGAGGGCAGTGGGAGCAGTAGTGGCCTTTCACTTCATGAATGCTCCAGAACAAACCCAGCCAGTGTCCTTGAGGAGAACATAATCATAACTTTCTCTTGCCACAATGTCCTCAGTAGAATCAAGGACAGATGTCTTTTCCTGTAGGCAGTCAATGTGCTTATCTCTTTGAAGACCCAACATCTCCCCTGTCATCATTTCTATCCTATAAATAGGGAGGCAGTGATTAACTGAAACTTTCCATCTGGTGAGCTGCATATGATCTTTGGGATGCATTTACAGGATATATTTGTTCTTAGAGTCATTTAAGATTTCATTGATAAATTATTATGTATTAAGATCCTTTAAAAAAAGCCTCCCTTCAGTACAGATAAACTTTATTCCACACCTGTTCTTAAACATATGCTTAAATCCTATAGATTTTATTGTCTTTGAATCCTGTATGCAGATTTTCAATTCACAACAACAACACTGGTTTGCCGAATCTGGGCCTAACAGTGAATCTAATGAATTATCCTGTAGCCATTGAGATAGAATTAATGTCTTAATTTGTTCCAAACTAAATTGATGAACTGCAGAGATAGTCTGAATTGAACTAATGAAAATGAGTGGAAAGACATGACTGGAAAAGCTGGAGTACTTGTCCTTTTTATGTGTGTGCCTGTGTCAGAAATTGATTTCATGGGAAAGACAGAAATGCCTTCTGAAAGTGAAACTTCTGCAGAAAGTTTATAGAAGTAATTTTTTACTCCCTCATCAGTTATTAAGGGAAGAGTGAGTACAGAGTTGGCTCTGAAGGCTTGCTAAGTGGCATTGTTGGCAAGAGAGGAAAGTTAGTTGAAGATTCTTCTTGCAAATTAAACTATTCCTCTGAAAGATATTTTAGTTCCTTGAATTGTTACTGCTTTTTTTTTTTTTTAAATATTCAATGACTTGTCACACTCTAGAAAATGGAAAATTCAGTATAGATTTAATAATACAAAAAAAGTCTGCCCTTGGCTCTTGTTTCCCAGGCGTGGCAGGCTGCCTTGGAAAATTTTGGTTGGTGCTGGGAGGCAGGGGGTTGCATGTGTGTGGGTGTGTGTGGGTATCTGTGTGTGTGAGGGTGGTGTAGGACAGGGAAGGCTTGAAAAGCAGAGGAAATAACTGCACCTTCATGATGGAATGTGTAAGAATGCCATGACCTGCCAGATGGGAGTCTCCAAGCAAGGTGCTGTGGAGAAATTGGCTTCTCCTTTTCTCCCACCTCGAGGTATCCCACCTCGTCAGTGTTCACAGGTTGCCACCTTTAGAGTGACACCTCCAGAGTCTTGTGAGGGTGGGTTTGATTTCCCCCTGCTAAAGCTTTAAGGGGGAGCACTCTGGCACAGAGCTGACTCAGACCTCTCCCTCTGCAGGGAAGGCAGTGGTTGCTTCAGAAATGTTGACAAGCTCGGGAATAGCGATGAAATGCAAATTGCCCTAGACAGGAATATGTGTTTGGAGGGCAAGTGCTTTCTCAAAAGGAAATGAGGAGGGAGCTTCCACTGGGAAAAATAAGAGTTTTGATGTTAGGTGAAGGTGGTAAAAATGGAAGGACAGGTAGGTCAGGCAGACACGGAATGTTTCAGAGGGCAGTGTCACAAACTAGTCAAATGGTGTGGTCTAGAAAATTAGCACACTGACAGGATTTGTTCTGAAGCATTCATTACCTAAATTAAGGACAAAAGTTTTTATGAATGTCCATCAGCATCTGTCATGTGAAACCCAGTAATTTTTCCACAGGCTATTGCTGATTTGAATTAGACCTCTCTTTTTTTAGTGAAATAGTGAGACTGAAAAGACCAAAGTGAAGCAGAGGTTAATGGCAATGTAGCAGGCATTACCTTAAAGCAATTTAAAAGAATTGCTTGCAGATTTAAAAGAAAACTTTTGGTGAACATCACAAAGACAGAAAGAGATGAGAAAATTAACCCCCATGCTTTCAAGGCTAAAGGCTGGTTTGTTGTATGAAGGGGACGCTAAATTATGTGTTAAGTGTTCAGTATCTCTAGGCAAGCATCAGCTTGAAGAAAATGAAGCAGCAAATCCATTCTAATGCATAAAATTATTTCTACCACAAATTATTTGCCAGTTACCTCTGTTTCCATTCTGACATAAGTTGAAAGATATGTTCAATTATCTCCATATACCACTAATAATGAATATTTCAAATACATCCAAGAAAAACTGCAAAGAAGGAAGCTGGTTTTAAAAGGAAGTTAACTAATCAAAATGTTTTAATCTAAAATGTCTTGCCTATTAATTTTTTCCCCCTAGTGTGTCAAAATGAAAATGTCAATTGAAACTAGATCTGTATGCAAATGAATGGATTGGACTTTCACTCTACCTTGAGTTACAATGGCTGCACGTGAACTTACAGCTCCACTAAAATATGAATGTCATTCTCAGTGCAGGCATTTTGTGTTGTGCAAAGCAGCTGTCTGTTACATCGTGTATTCTGAGCACATCACTCTGAGAAGGAGAGAAACTAGGTACCCGGGTAATGCTGAAAAAAGATGGAGAAAGTCACAGTATCAGAAGAAAAAAAAAGTTCAGTCTGCAGAAGCACCTATAATATGTTGTGGATGTATTCATTACACTCACATTAGGTGTTCTGTGCTGACTTTCATGCTCAGGCTTAGCACAGGGCGTTCACAAAATGGGTAATAAGGAAAGGCCATTTTCACAAATCTCAATCTACTATTAGTCTAAATTTTCTCTACAGTTTTGCAGAAATCGATACAAAAAACCAGAGTAGTCCAAATAGTATCATACTTGAAAAATGGAAAGCAAATATCAAATTCTGTGCTGCAGTAGCCTGCCATTCTAGAAATTTTCGCTGAGATGGTTTTTTTTTTATTTAATCAGACATCTCTTGATATATTTTTCCATCTGAGGTGGAATTGCACTCCAGGTGTGATTTCAGGGGGGATGATATCGTGGCCAGTGTAAAGAATGCAGAAGCTGGAGAAGCACATGTGCCTTGCTCCCTGTAAACAGGCAGCAGAGCAGCACTATCCTGACCCCTTAAATATAATGGCCTCCCTTCACAGACCACGAAAATAACTTCAGTGCTATTAATCCAAACCCTGTCTGATCATTTAAAAATTCTACTGAGTGGAACAGGTTACCCAGGGAAGTGGTGGAGTGACCCATCCCTGGAAGGATTGAGAGGACATGGAGATGTGGCACCCAGAGACAGGGTTTAGTGGTGGCCTTGGCAGTGGTGGGTTAATGGCTGGACTGTGTGATCTGAAAGGTTTTGTCCAACCTAAACAATTCTGTGATTCTGTGATATCAGGATATCAAATCCACATACAATGAAATCCCCAGTGCGCCTTTTCTCTGTCTCTCTCTGATCCTTTTTGGCTTCTCATCCCACTAAAAAGTAATACAGGTATTATTACCTAAGTTGGGCTTTTCAAAAGTTTTTTTTCTCTGTGAATAGCTCCTTTTAAGTTCAGTGTCAATTTAGCAGGTGGGGAAAGAAGCATGGTCTTATGAATCTATTTCTCCTACTTTTTTTTTCCCTGGAGTTGCAAAGTGATTTTCTTCATTGCTATTAAAAGGTTTTTTTTTCTTTTCTTTTCAATAGGTACTTTTCCTAGGCATCCTTGTGATTCTAATGTCAATAATCAAGTGTCTTTCTGCCGAAATTTCTCCATGTGTTTTTTTTCTCTGGAGACAATTTTATCACGTCGCGTCATGAATGCCCTCCGGCCAGGCAACAGTGAGAATATTTCACGTGTTCGCTGCCAAAAAACAACTTCATTTTCTAGAGTTCCCTGATGCTGAAATTCTGTTACCTTTGATTCAGTTGCTGTTAAGTGGTGCCACTAAAAACAAAACCAAAAAAATACATTTTCTGATCTCTCACCTGTGTAACAGTAACCTAAGTAAGAGTAACAGTTGTATAATGCTAACAGTGCCAGACTCCACTGCACCATCCACAGAAAGTTTTCTCCACTAGAGAAAAGGTGAAAAGGAATCATCACGACTTAAAACCAACTCTGAGAGCATTCCATTTAACCTTCCATTGGAAGCAATGCACAACTAAACTTCACAACATGCATTTTAGTAGTAACGCTCCTCTATAAAACTGCCCACTTTTAAAAACAGAGAAAACAATTTCCATAGAAGTGTCATCTACTTCTTTATATGGGTAATATAGAAAAGAAAACGAGGCCTTAGGAAGGCTGACCTGGAGCAGAGACTGGACAGAGCTAAGAGAATAAAGTAGATATTTATTAAAAGGCCTTTAAAGATCCACCTTGGGCAGTACAAGAGGCCGGCCAGGGCTACACCCAAGGTGGACCCAAAATGGTCACAAAATGGGCAACCAGTCACAAAGTCTCACACTTTTATAAGTTTTGGTCCATTTGCATACTGGGGTTAATTGTTCAATTACAGGTTCAGGTTATGAAGTCCCATCCTTGTTGTTTTCTCTCTTCAGCCACCCTTGTTTGTGCTTTTGGGCCTGAAAAGTTGTACCAGTTGTCCTTGGTCTCCAGCAGGAAAATGATTTGTTTTGTCTGCCTACCCTGTGAAGAGAGCTGACTAACACTTAATATGAGGCTCAGAACTGCACACCTAGGCAGCACAGAATCTGAAAAACATGAAAGCTAAAACTTAAGGCATCAAAACTATCTGCAAATTTCAAAGTGAAGCAGCCAAGGTAAAGAGAATACCTCACTGCTGGCAGTATTCTGTTAATGGATGGGGTGCAAAGGTGTGCAGTTGAACTGCATTGATGTCCTTGCACAGCCATTCCATTTTAATTGCAACTTAAATGGAAGAATAGAATCAAGGGCTTTAATCCTATAAACCCCAGTTATTAAATATGTCAACATGGATGAAACTCCTACATCTTCAATAACACAAAATTATTCCATTTTATAACTTAGAATCTCTCTGGTTTCCAAATACAAAAGGAATTAAAGCAGTAGAGGGAGGAAGAAAGAGCATGACAATAATATTAATTATAACCAGACAGCATCATTCCAGAAGTGTGGACAAGAGGACAGTTTTCATCCCTTGGTTCTCAAATCATGCTAAAAAGAGAAGTAGACATTTGAATAAGGAGAGATGCTGGGGTTTTGGTGAGGGTTTTTTTGAGGCATGGTGGGGGGGAACATGGGAGAGAAGGCTCTTCTGTTTTCTCCTAGAGGTGCTACTGACGATTTCATAACAGACTGCAAAACTTGCTGACTGCATGTCATGCTGAGGGGCTGTTGGTATCTAATCCTGACAGGGCAAACCTCCCTGCCCCACCTCCCAAACCAATGTCATGGAATCCGTGGTCATCTATTTCTCTCAGGCAGTATCAGGAACATTTCACTGTTTCTTGGTGTCTTCATTGCTGGTGCTGCCCAGAAGTTCATGCAAATCCAGCTGCCTGCTTGTCTTCTGCAGCTCTGGCCCATTTGTCACTAGGACACAAATTGATATGTGGATCTGGTCATGGAGAATTTATGCTGTTGCTGTGTATCATCCACCTACCTTACAAACAAACAGAATATTTTAATCATGAAGCTGCTAGGCAGTTTGCCAACCCAGCACTACATCTACTTAGTGGCATAGAGAAAAAAAAAAAAAGAGCTTTAAAGTGAAAGAAAAGACTGTGAGGAAGCTGAAGGAAGGTGAAGGTGAAGAGAGAAGACAGGAATTCATTTTAGAAAATGCAGACTCTGAAGTCGAGTGTATCATCCATCCAGGTGTCTACAGTGTGAGCAGGGGAAATTGTGGTTGTGCAGAGTGTGATCACAGTTCTCTCTCTGTAACACTTGCCCTCTGTCAGATGTGTTCGTGACTCCCCATTATATTTAGATGTGCACTGGAGGCAATTTTAGGGCCACTTCAGTGAACATGTTTTTTTCTCCTAAAGAATGCACAGAGGGTCATGTAAGATGTGAGATAAAGAGAGCCCTAAATATAGAAGTGCTTTACTGCTTTAAGTCCATAAAGATGAGTCAACAGAACTCCCTCCTCCTAGCAGACTTTTCTTCCAGCTTGTTTTACCTTACACGTGCTACATGTGAAACACACCTAGAGAGGAAAATGACTGGTTTTTGCAGCTTGTTCTGTTCTTCCTCATGGAATTATGAGTGTGGTGAGCTGCCCAGACTTACAGCTAGTCATGACTATATTCAGAATAAATGGTATTATTCAGTACATACTCACTTATGGGTAGGAAAAAAGAAGTAGCACTGTAAGGCAGCCTGTGACTTAAAACCTCATGGTCACTCAGATGCCTTCTCAAGTTTTCAGTTTAGTTGAATCAGTTTGATCAGTTTTGTAATTTAAATAATTTGATGGTTTTTAGATGAAATCAGAGTTGTGAACTGGCTTGTCCTAAACTATGAGAATACTTTAGAACTCTGTTAATCTGATTTTGGGCTTGATCCAATACTGTAAAAGGGCCCAACTTCATTTTTTTGCAAGTATGATTTTGAAAGAATTTAGTGTAGCCATCTCTGACCATCCTGACTCAAAACTGTCAGAAAGGAAGGATGTGTGTGCTGATTTAGCACTGAAAGGTTTCCCAAAATAAGTAACTTTTGGGAAGAACATGATGATGAGGATGAAGACAGTGAGCATTTAATGCTATAGGTACATTTGTTTATAAAAATATCTGTATTGTAACAAAAAAGTATTACTGTTACAGATAGGATAAGAAGCTTTTTACATGTTCTTTTCTGATAAAAACTTGGTGTTGAATGAAATGTTTTTCACAGCTTTCCCAAAAATGCTGGTGCTCTATAAATTAAGTAAAGGGAAGGGTTTGAAAAAAGAGCTGGAAAAAGAGAAATTATCCTGAGCTACTAAAAGGAATGGGTCAGGGTGCTCACAGCTGAAACCTTGAGGGAAAAGAATCCATTTTCATTCCCTTAGGATGGCAGCAGCCAGTCAAAAAATTAAAGCTGTGAATGTAGAATTCCAGTAATTTCTGATGGAGAGGTTTCTATCTGCTTTCTCCAAAATCAAAGTTGATAGCTCAGTCATGTTTTAATCATCAAATCTGGGGGGGGGAGGAGTACCTTCAAATCTTTGTTGAGTAGGTCATTGCCAGGTGTTTCTTTTGCAGAGAGGAATAAAAGGGTGGTAATTTGCATGTTCTTCTGTTCCAGTGCATTTCCTGATGTCTGTCTCAGGTTACCTGTTTTACATGATTTCATTTGGCTTTTTGTACTGTTTACCAGATACTATTTCCAGACTACAGCAAGAAAATGTGCATGAAATCTGAGCTTCTAAGTGAGAATTCTTTCCCTGACTTTACAGTAGAGTCAGGATCTAATCCTGTGTACTACTACTCATTTCTACCTGCATAAAGTGTTGTGGTCCCAACAGAGTAAAGTTTATAGTTAAATTAGCATTTACTGTAAGATTCTGTGCTCAGTGGAGTGCAGATATTGAAAGGTTTTCATTATTTTAAAGTGATTCCTTTCTTCCTGATGATCATAAATGACTCTCTAGGGTGCTTGAAACCAAAGTCTGCTGGTTTTTTCCTATCATTTTTGTACACACTTTTGTTTCACTTTACTGCATACATATTTATTTTATTGTTGGGGTTATTTAGAAGAGTTGTCATAATGCAGATCAGATGGTTGATTAAATCACAGCTGGCTTTTAAAAATACTTATAAAACCCCAGCATGCTTTTAAAGAGAAAACACATATAGAGTTCAATGAATTCTGAAAACAGATGTACAAAATACAGTATTGGAGAATTGTTCTTTTTGTTCTTTGGAGCTAACCTTCAAAGTGTTTCTCCTATTCACTGCTCCTTTCCAGATAATTTTACTGCAGGAAACAGGAGATGTTAGGTAGGAAGGTCAATGACTTCCAGTTCTGAGGGTGTCAGTAATTGTTGCCTGGCAAGCAAGGTGATGTTTCCTGATGTTATGATAAACTCCTACGTTTGAGATGCCAGATTTGCCCCAAATATCTGAGTGGGGGATTTTTCCCCAATAGTTCATATAATGGACTGTGAAACCTCCAGCTGTCACTTGTTTTCTGCTTCCTTGCCCATCACAAGCAAGATGCCATCACTAGTCAGGAATCTTCTTCCAGATGGTGTACATAGCTTTAATTTGAAGTTTGACTGGTGAAGGGAGTAGTAAATGATTAAGCACTCACTAAGGTAAGAGGCAGCTTGTGACTCCTGTTTTCTTGAGTAAATAGAGCAAGGTGTTTAATCAAGCAATGAAGGGGCAGGAGAATCTGTAGCTACACAAATCTCAAATGTCATGGCAGCACAGACATTGCTAATGCATTCCCATCAGTTGAGCCTGTCACTTCTCCAGAGCACATGGTGTGAAATACTCACTCTAAATCTCTGTTAGGGAGCCCCAGGAAGGCTCAGACACTGCAAAACCTCTCTGCCTCTTTTATTCCTGTGAATACTTCCAGTAACTTCGGCAAGACTAGCTACAGGAGTCATAATACCCATGACTTTAGAATTGGAGTGTGCATTGAGCCTCTGTGAGAACCAGTGCAGAATTCAGAGATTTGTATGTCTGTCATTTAATCTTCCCCAGGCAAGCACAAAGTGATGTTGCTGTGGCCTGTTGGATTTTCTGCAGGAAACACCACACTTTTTGTGTTGTTCCTGATACACACGTATTCAGAATGTTTAGAGAGATGAGCGTACATGACAGGAAATGAAATGAAACTGTGAATTAAAATGAAATTCTCTGCTGCAAAGATGTCATAAACTTGGGGCTGATAAATCTCGATGAAAAACCTTTCAGTCAGGTCCTCAGCTTTGCCACTGCTTCTTTAGCTCCACTATCAGAAAAAACAGCTCACTTAGCATGAAAGAGTGGTGCCTTTCCACCCCTCTTCCCCTGCATGGTTTGGCTGCCTATTTTTCACAAAGTGGAAGAATGGAGGAGCAGAGCTATGGATCTTTCTGCAGTGACCTGCAGAGCAAGGTTCTCTGCAGAGCCTTGGCAGCAGCTCTGAGGGGCTGTGACTGAGCACAGAAAAGCTGCCACACAGCTCGACCTCCATGGCCACCCAGGGCCTGCAAAATACCTGGAATTACACTTCTCACAGCATGACAGAATATGTTGAGTTGGAAGGAGTTCACAAGGATCACCCAGCCCAACTCTGCAGTGAGCAGCCCTTGTAGGGATTGAACCCACAATCTGGGCATTATCAGCAGCATGCCCTGGCCAGCAGAGCTCATCTTGCCCTAAATCTTAGGGAAGATGGTTTGTGTGTCCTCTGAAGTTTCTACTGGCATTTATGGAAGTTCAAAGGCTCCTGGATGAGGAGAAAAGCTAGAGAAGCTATAGATACATATATAGATATATACTGTGGGAATAATATATCCCTCTCTACAGGTCAGCTCCCACTTCAGCTGCAGCTTCTCATATTTTCCCCCTACAAAGGCAGTGGAGAGGTCTGAAGACAGTCCTCATGTGATCATTTAGCAAATGGTACACCCTTATCTTAATTTTGGCAAGATCTATAATTTAATCTCATGCTTCCTAGCACTAGCTATGATCCACAATTCCTCCCTTCTGTACAGATGAATTTTTCTCCTCTGTTACAGATCCTGGAATCCTGAAAAGTTTAAAGTGTGAGACAGGTGACATCCTCTAACAAGATTTTGAAGGGGGCCAGGCAAATCTTTTGGTGAGAAAAGAGCCTGTGTGCAGTGGCAATTTATCTTCTACCTGCTCCCCTGGGTCACAGGTGTACTAGAGAAGATGAAGGCAGGACTGCACTCCAGAATATCCACATTTCAGGCTGTGTTAGGATGCCAGCCTGTGGGATATGGTATGCTGAAGGTGCTTCCCAAATAGCTCTGCTATCCCCTACCCCAAAAACCAGAAAATCCTGAGTTCAGGGCACAGTTACAGTGAATCCCTAAGGAAATTGCAACAGAAAAAGTCCACTCACTCTTAAATAAAAGGCCCTGGAAAAATAACATGAGAACTGGGTAAACAGACTGCACAGAGAAGGAACTGTAAAACTCTGAAATACCCTGTTTGGTGGAGAAAGATGCCTGATGGCTGTGATATCTAGTGGGGATTAAAGGCTAAAAATGGCTTGAGGCTTTTCACATAAGCACAGTATGTTCAGAGGGAAGAATACTTTCAAGTTTGGCTCCAAATATTGAAACTTAATTTAAAGAGTAGGATTTTGCAAAAATTTTGATAATTCCATAAGCTATTGAAATGCTTTTTGTGACCTCTGCTAGAAAAAAAGACAGAGTCAGCATTCCCAAAACTGTTCAATAATTAAATGCGTGTTTGAAGCGATTTTTTCCCCCCTGCCTGGCTAAATACATGTTTAAATTGAAAGTTATATAACCCTGTAGAAAAAAAAGGCTATGGCACAGTCTAATCCTGAATTATGTGCAGAATGGTTACAACCAAGATCCCTTTAATACAGCTATTTTAGTCTTAGTGCTGTGCAAATGCTCTTTGCTTGTTTTCAAGAACTGCTGCCTGTGAATTGTAAAATACTGGGGCAAGATTTTTTGGTATTTGCAGCCCCCACTGACAATTTTGGATGGTATAATTGAAGGACAGGCTTGGCTGACCAGGATCACATCTTGACTTTGGTTTATGTGCAGTCAGTGTTGCTGTGAGCTTTTTCTTTCCCAGAGCCTTGTTTGAGAGAGATTTCTGGGGGAAAAAAGGGATTGGCAGAGGAGGGTGAGAAGGAAGGAGAAGGGGGACGTGTGGAACAGGGACACTTAGAGACACTTCCACTGACAAGGAAGCAGGAATTTAGGATGGTGTCTGACCTTTTTCAGCATGCAGCTAATGTGTGGAGGAAAATATTCTTCATACATTACTGCTGTTTTGGGGCTGTTGTACCAGGGAAACATGGGGGATACAGGAACCATGGTGAACTCAAGGGGATGCAGCACTGATGGGCAGGGAAGGCATCAGTTTAGAAAGTGGCATTCTAATTTGATGAGGAATTTTGAGTCATTTCCATTTTGAGGCAGAATACTCATCACTTGACTCGAAACAATTTGCTTTCAGAATATTTTAAAATATAGTCATAGAAGGGAATTCCAAATGAGAAATCAGAATATCTTATTTTGAAATTTCAGTTTTCTCAAAATACTATCTTTGAACTATCTTCTTTTCCATTAAAATTTTTTAACTGGAATGATGCCATTTCTACTACATAGGTTTTGTTTTTATTCTTTTGACTGCTTTAGTTTCTTTTGTTTGGTTGGTTGGTTGTATATATGGGTTGTTTTTTTTTTTTTCCTAGAGAAATATCCATCCTGAAAAAGCTCCTTTGGAAATTCTGATAGCCACGCTCCTGGGCTCTGTAAACTTCACATGGTGCATCCACACGGACACAACTCTCTGAATTATTATTTCCTTAAACTGCTCCCAAACCCCCAGTAAATGGTAGCTGAAGCCTCAGTGATATTACAGGATCCATCCTGTTTCTGGCTGTGCCTGTGGAATTACAAGGCTGTTGGGAAATCCTTTGCATGAAACAGTCTGCACTCCTTTTAGAGCCAAGCTTGCAGTGCTTGTACCACTGCTGTGGGACTAACAGAAAAAAATTCCTTATCAAACAACTGCTCTACAAGGGATTTGACTTTTTTTTACTCCTGACCCTTCCCAAGTTTTGTTGCTTATTATTCCCACCATTACCCAGCTGCTCCAGCAGAATTAGGCATATGCTGCCTTTGACTTTCTGAAAACCTGTTAGTATTTTCTCTCTGCCCTGTGTGATTATACATAACTGTGTCTGTCCTTTGTTTAGCCACGCTGAGTGCTGGCCCCTAATCATTTAAATGTATGGCATTCCTAACAAATCTTCTCCTGCAAAATAATTATTACAATCATTAAATTTACAAAGAAAAAAACCCCAAAAGACAAAAGGAAAAGCCCAGTTTTGAAATTTAATGCATTTAAATAGTAATTTAAAAAATATTTAAAAAGAAAAACACTGACTGCAGCTGTTCTCTACTGTACACTGAGTGCTATACCTGTTGTGATGATGCTGAAGCCTAATTAATTTCTATTTCATCCTTACTTTGGTGACCCTTAGGAATTGGAAGGATTAAAGATCTATGACTTTCCAGCATCTTTTTGCCTATGAAATGATTCATTACACATGCACTTTCATTTTTTTCTGTACAGTTGATTAAGAATAGACAGAAAAAATCATGCAACAAAAGGTGACCTTGTGACTCAGGAGAAGATGAATATCCACTGATCTGCCTCTCAAAGGCAATTATGCTTTCTGGTTTTGGCTTTTCTTGAGTACTTCTGGTTTTGATTGTGTTTTGGTGTTTTGTTGGGTTTTTTATATTTTAATTTTTAAACAAATTCATTAAACAAGGTGAATCTTACCCCTTGTGTTTACTGCCTTAAAATAGCCATGAAATAGTTGTTTTTGCTGCTAAGCTTGTGCCATGTTTTAAAACAGGAAGATTCAAGGGTTTGCAAATCTGTCTCTTCTAAAGAGACTTGCATTTGCAAGTCAATTAAACAGATACATATCCACAACCATAACTGGTTGCTTCCCTGATGCCAAAGCCTAAAGAAATAGAAGATCAGGTTAATAGAGGATAGGTTTTCTGTATTAAAAAAAAATAATAATAATAAAATATATATATATATATAAAATCAACTTTTGTTTCCCTTTTACTGACACAAAAAAATAGTAGATATGGCACTTGACATTGATGGGTTGGATTTGAATTCATGAACAGAGGCTTGGTTTGTTTCTGCTCCTCCTCAAATTCAAAAATTTTGTTAACCATTGTAAATATTTTAAAGGCTTCTCTGAGCTCTTGCTCAATGCCATCACTTCTCCAAACTCTGCAAGTTGCCAGAACAGGGATTTCAAAAACACTAGCTAAAACATCTTGACAAGCTAAACAGTTTTTAGAACTGGAGTAGGTGGACTTAGCTGACTTCCTGCCAGCTCCAGAGTCTGCACACTGTCGAGGGAGATAAGCAGTGCAAGCGGAGTGGATTAAGGCTGGTGCCAGGAATCTGCAGATCCTGGACCTGCTTTCATCCCTGAGCAAGTCACGTCCTTTGTTGGCCGAGCCTGCTCCTCTGTGGGTGAGCTAGGGGCAGTGTTTATCTATTTCTTTCAAAGAATGTTTATTTTCCTGGAGTTTTGAGGGTTTAAGCCCTGAGCCATAAGACCTGCTCCTATTCATGTGCGTTTGGCAGATGCTGAACTGTTCACAGCTCTTAGCAGGAATGGACCTGAGCAATGCAGCCTTTGAAGAAGTTTTTTTTCAGTTCAGTCAGATTTCAGTATTTTGTACTATTATTATGCTTTCCATGAACAAGTGACTGAAAAATTTAGCCTCTTTTCGTCACTCTTCCACACATACTGTGGTTGGCATTAACATCTCTGGAACTGGGAACTTGAAACTTCCTTCTGGTGATGTTATGATTCCAGTTGCATCTCAGTTATACAACAGAAATGCCTAAAAATACAAATTCTCAAATCTTTCCAGCTCGGGCAAACTCAAGAACAACAGCAGTGAACTATTAGCATTTTTAGAATGCAGAACTCCAAATACTTATAACCACCCTAATTTTTAACTCCCTCCTTGTCAAAACACTAACATGCATCTTAATTTATTTTTTTTTTTAATATGCTTTCATTTCCTGAATCTGTGCAAAAGGAATTCAGCATTATCTGATCCACTGTTGTGTTTTTGACCCCAGACCCTAACAGATCTTGAAAGATTCTTATAAACAGATGAAATAAATTTCTTGGCTTTGAAATTTCTGGCATATGCTGGCTCTTTCTAGATGTCAAAGTGAACAACTTGATATACAGCTCATGTCTCTGCATAGCTTTGAACTATCCATAACTCTCTTCTGGATTTTAGTAAACACATTCCTTAAAGTCTGTGGCATGTCACTTCTCAAACTCTAGATGCATTATCCAGCGTCTTGCTTCTGTATTCTCTTCTCTCTCAGATTCAGAAATATTTCCTTATATTTCAATTTCCTTTTGCACCCTGATCTATTGGGTTTTTTGAGATGAGAGAAAGCTGCCAATGGGGTGTTAGGAATAGGATTGGTTTTTAAACTGTATATATGAACTTAAACATTCAGAAAAAAGAGCAGTTTTTGCTGTTTCATGCCTAGATATTAAACATAACTATATTTGACAACTGAAAAGATAGCATCAGTGGACAAAGCTGTTACACTCTAAGACCAAAGCCACAAATTTGCCTGCTAAAAGCACTTCCTTACTCCAGTTATCCCCCTCACCTAAGCTGAGACCACTCCTCTTCTCTAGAAAGTTCCCCTGTTTTATTGAGTGCTAATGGCTGAGCACTTTCAGAATCCCAGGAGTCAGGATGAACCAGAGCTGTATTTCCAGTTCCAGAAATGCTCTCTGTGCCCTGCATTGGCCTGGTGATGTTTAACAAGCAATTATTGACAAAGGATTTTCCTTTCTGGGGCACAGCAAGTTATGTAAGAGGATACTTGGCACCTTCTGAAAGAGAAGGTTTTCCTTTATCAGAAATGGACCATCTGACACCTTTCTGTTTCACATCTGACACCTTCTTCTTTCATGGCTTTCCATTTTTTCTTGTCACAAAGCCATGTGTTTTTGCTTGATCCCATTTGAGTTTGAAGATGGCAACCAAGGAAATATCAACCACTAGTTTTCTCTCTTCAAACACGCCATCAGTTTGTGAACAAATACAACCAAAAAACCCCACCCCAAACCCTGATTATGTTTTAGATGCTACTAAACAAAACATGCCAACGAGAGAAATCCAGGCTAAAACTAAAAAGTATCTTTTCTTCTTGATAAGCCAGAAACCAGTGTAATCTTGTAGATACAAAACTGGTAGACATAAAACCAAAAAATGCTTATCTAGTTCATTTCATGCTCATGCTAAAGTTGATCCACTTAATTATTTCGACCATTAAACAGCCCACTGCTGCTTTTTTTCTGCTTGGAAAGAGTGCCAATGTTACAGGAGAGATATTTTATGCTCAGAGGACCTGGGATTAGAAGAACAATCATTTTGATATTGGAGATTTCGTCTTTGGCACCAGAATGCTTTTAAGCATGAAAAAATTTTTATGCTGATATGTGTCTGTGTTATGAAATAATTTCAAACTCTGGGATGGTAAGAGATGCTATAGCCCAAAGAATGAAAACTGCTGGTTTAGGACAAAAAAATCTTCTGCTGTTATTAGAAAACACAAGAAAGCACATGGCATAATGGGTCAGTTTAACGGCATTGTTTGCAGTAAAGCTGACATTGCAGGCATAATCTGCAGTGCTCACTTGAAGTAGGACTTTTTCTGGGCAGAGAAGGATTTGATACATTCTTTTATATTGCTGTGTCAAATTGGATTAGAACACAATAAAATGGAGAATGTAAAATAAAGGCCTTTGGGCTCGCTAGTTCGGCAGTCTAATAAGATGCACAAGGAATTAAAATGAATTGTACTCTTCAGGAGAATGACAAACTTGTCATGTGGAGTTTGTGTGGAGCTTTCCTTCTTCTCATTCATCTCCTAGATTTATCCTTCCTGTGTGTACTTTTTGTTGACCCACATAAAGTGAATTCCCTTCAGTGACTTTGCCCAGCATTTTTCTGCTCTCTAATTATTATTTGAAACAAGACGACGTTCGAATATAAATTATTGAAAACCTCTTACAGCTGATACAGTTCTGGTTTCATACCATAAACTGCCCAACAGGGCTCAAAACTTGGCCAAAATTCCTTTCTGAGTTTTCCTGATGCTGCCTGCTGGCCTGGAGTGCAGCCACAGGAGTATTCACTGCAGCAGGCCTGGATCAGGATCCAGCTTCTGCTGTCAGGCTGGGAGATATCTCAGCCACACAGACAAGAAAAAGGGCTGAAACTTGGTTTCTTAAATGATGCATGGAGTGTTTCTCATAACCTCACGGAGTGAATTCTAACCTTTGAAATTTTGGAAATGTTAATTGGTAAGCTGGGTACTCCAGACTTTCATTTATCTGATACTCTTATCTCAGAACTCACATTACCCGAAATTGGATGTGTCTCCTATGTACCATGAGTCACTTGCTTTGAAAAGGCCTCTGTTAGCTGGAAAGCCAGTGACAAGTCTAGATGGCAGGTCATGTGTTCTGTTTGGATAAACAGGGTTACACTTCACGGCAGAATTGGTATCAGGAGGAATTAATAAATGACTCATGTTTCACTCCTGAATTTCATTTCAGATATTACAGAAAATCTGAATACAAATGATACGCTGCATGGCTTTTGAAATTTGTAAGAAGTGATTCAAAAGAAAATACCAGAGCCAATCTTTTGCCTGAGTTAAAGCAGGGGAAAAGGACCGGCTCATATCAAAGCAGGCCCAGTGTGCGTGCACATTCAACTTTCAGTTGACTGTAAAAAATGAAGTTGATCTTTGGACACTTAATGCTGTATGAAGGCAGCCTTTCACTTGGAATGACTGTCAGCTGCTCTGTCACATCCGTCTTTTTCCCTTGCAGCTGAAAAGCAGTAACTTCTACAAAAGCCAGGTTTATCCTCCCTGACACCAAGTGTCCGTGCTCCTGCCTGTACCCCAAACAGGAACTGCTTGTGCTGCTGCTGCCCTTCCATCCTCGTGTGGGACAGGACTGTGTAGAGAATTCACCTTAAAACTAGGAAAATATCCATTTTCATGAAGAAATTTCCAAGGACAAAAAAATTAATCAATTTGGTCTGTAATACGGGCATGTTACCAGACCACACAGGTATAAGGTGAGGGCCTGAATTCAGGCAAGTTATTTGTCTCAGAACATCCTTTACCTTTCAATGACTTCTTATTCTCAGCTAAGCAGATGCTTCAGTGCTTTCCTGAGGTCTAACAAACTCACCCTTTGATCTTACTGCTAATGATGTCTGGTTTATTTGACTCTGAAATGTGCACTCCACTGGAGTACGGCTTGACATAGCAAATGAAATATTTACTGACACTTGGCACTGTTGCCTTCACCCCTGTGGATTTCTGTAATGGATCACTCTCATTGAAGGTCTGTCCTCCTGAGGATGCATGGGATTCATCTCTAATGGCATCACAACGAGGTTGGCTCCTGCTCTGAGTAGAAAGCTCCTTCTTTTTCAGAAGTAATTTCCATGATTTTATACCTGATCACTGTTTGGGTTCCTGCATAGAACTTGATACCAGAGACTATGGGGTAACTGAAATACAGCCTTCTGAAATACATTTCTCATTTCCCTGGGAACACAGCCATGGTTACAAAGAGTTAAAGCAATTCAGTGTGTTTCACTCCTTTCATGGAACAGCATTGTCTGAACTCTGGCTGGCTGGACTATAGCTGTGGGGTTTTCTGACTTTATGAGAACAGTCTTTTGAAGAACTGAAGATTGCTACATAAGAAATGTTGAATCTGCATTTCTGGCTGATTGGTGTGCTGTAAGTTACATAAAAAAATCATGCAAAACAGGAAGAGAGGCAAAATAAGGAAAGTAATATTTCCTTAAGTAAATTTCAGATTAAGGAAGATTAAAACATTCTTCAGCATTTCTGCCCTATCAGCAGGGCAATGACTAAACCCACTGTCTCCTGCATAAAACATTCTTTAATATATCCAAAGAACAAGAAATGAGGACTGAAAATGCACTGTCAATTTCCCTGGATTAAGGTCAAAGCTTGAGAAAGAGAGAGAATAGAGCATTTTCCTTCACAAATTCAACAGACCATTTCAGTTATAATCAGATTAGGGAAATAAAGTCAGAAACAAATAAAATTCAAAAAGAAAAATCGTAATACTTACATTGGTGACATATTCAATATCCTTCCAAATATTACATTCCCTGGGAAAATCTGCCAAATCTAAAAAATTATCCACTACCACTTGGCCAATCAGGTCGTGCCTGGAGAATCTGTCAAAGTCATACACAGAGAAATGGAGTTTCCTCGTGTTGAGATCATTGTACGGGACAGTAAATAAAAAAACTTCATCAAACACTGGATTTAGGGTCTTTCTGTGCACTTTAGTCTGGTGTTTTGTTTTCCTGTCGGGGAGCAGATATATCTTCACGTACGGATCCGAAGTTCCAGAGAAGTCCTTGGCCGGCAGGTTGACGGCCTTGTGAATCTTCACTATCAGCTGCTCTAAATCACAGTCATACTTGAGGATGAAGTTGAGTTTTCCACAGGCCTTGGTGTTGCTCCTGCGGCCCTCGTCCGTGTCCAGCGACCTCTGCTTGTACAGCTCTGGCTTGATGCGGCCGATGCCCGTCAGCTGCTCCTGCTTCTGGACCTGCTGGATGTTGAAGTCAGGGTTGGACAGGTTGAGCTGTCTCCGGAGTGAATTGTGCCTTAAAGCAAAAAAGGGAAGAGTTGAAACAGGCCATGTGCACACCCTAAAGATCTTGTTTGCATCTGGCAGCGCACAGCGGGGTTATGTTTTTAACAAAGGGATAAACCACCACGCCCAACGTTTGTGAGAGCTGACCTCCAGCATCAGACTGCTAATGCCACATCATCTTCTGTTCCCCTGGCCCAAGCTGGGCTGAAATGGTTTGCTGACCACCCCAACAACTGTTTCCCTTTTTTCTCTCACACCTGATGCAACAAACTCTATGGTACTTTGGCTGAAAAGTTCCTTTAACTTCATTAGCTGAGGATAAAATGTTGCTTTTAGCTTCGGTCCAGTGATATTTAATAATTCATGCTTACTGTGACTGAAATTTCACCTTCATGGATGGTAACAAAAATCAAATATGCAATCCTTGTTGAGGCAGGGAGATGTGAAAGTGAAAGTTGGATTAGGTAAAACCTAATCTTCTATGAGTTGAATGTTATTGTTCCTATTCATATGCAGCAATCACTCAGTGTGTTGGAGCACCAGGATCTCAGGTTGAACACAGAAAGAGCACGTGGAAAATGCCAGTACAGGATTAATCCGAAGCTATTTATATTGAATGTAATCAGCAATAGTTCCTCTGCCATAATTGTTCATTCATTCCTGGTAAATATCTGTTTACCCATGCTTAAAGCAGGAACAGCCTCTTATGTGCCATCCTAATTTTTTTTCTCTTGTTGCATAATAAATACATAATCTTATGGCTTTACATTAGTCATTTCCAGGCCGGGATAAAATAACATCATGTCACCAAAGGAAAAAAAAATCAGCCTTTAAGCTCCTCATGGCAGTGAGGGGTACAGAATATCTTGTGGAGGAATAAAAAGAAGAGGCTAGCAAAGAGCCACTGGGCTAGTGCTATACCTTCTCCAGCTGAAGTGCATCTGCTGTGACTCAGATATTTACCAGCTCTTCACATGCTGATCCTTATTCTTGGTGTACAAAACACAATCCTTTTACCACCTGCCCCTGCACACAGTCTCAGCCTCCTCCTTTCCTCTTCCCTTGTCTACTGGTTCTCCAGTTCCCCTGGAGACTTCACTGACTTGTTCAGTCACTCTTCCCCCCACAGTCATGATTGTGGCTAAAGTCTATGATTTTTAAATCCTATTTCTAACTCTTGCAAGACTTTCATTAGCTTGCCCTACTTTTCTTCTTCGGAAAAATCTTTGAGGAGATGTTACTGAGTGTTCAGCACCAGTGCTAAGTGCAAATGAATATGCTTTACAAGCTAAATCTAGGCTGTCCTGGTGCTTTTAAGGGACACTGTGTTATCCAGCTCCTGAGGGAAAGGAACCAATGAGACAGTAGTTGTGATGCCTTAGGGTTCTGGTTTTTATATTTTTCATATATTTGTAATCTTGCAATTCTTTAGTGTATAACTCTAAACTCCATATAGAATGTCAGCTACTGTTCTCCCATTTTGGTCAGACACAGCAATTCCTCTCCAGGCCTGGGAATCAAGGACATCTCACTTGCCTCATGTAAACAAAAGTGAGGTGGGGGAGAGCAAACTTGGGGTAAATGTGCTCATTAACTGAACCTGTAATTGGAAGATTAACCCCCAATATGCAAATGAACCAAACTTATAAAAATATGAAAACCCCTGACCTGTGACCCCTTTTTTTGAGTGTAGCCCCTGGGGGATTTGTCCTCCCAAAATGTACTTGAAGGGCCTTCAATAAATATAATTGCTTTTTATTCTCTTAATTTTGTTTGGGCTCTGTTTTTAGGTAGTCCCAACAAGGAATCAGTTGAGAGAAAAGTGGAATAGGATTGTGATGCTGTCACTTCAACCTACAAGGTTTGTGCACCTCAATGAATAACTTTTGCATATTTTCCTTTCTCTTTGAAAGGAACGTGGCAAAGAAGACGATACATTGTTTTAGATCGGGGCATGCCGAGCTTTTTGGGCTGTTTATTGATGAATAACAGAGAGAAATTGGAGCTACTGACCGGGCAGACGAGGTGGGCTCGGTGGTCTGGCGCTGCATCCGCACATTGGGCATGCAGTTCTCCTTGTTTCCCCCCTGGGTGTCTAAGGGGAGATCAGGGGAGGTGTGGCTGATCTTCATGGAGGCCTCGGGGTAGGCGGCGGGCTGCCCCAGGTAATCCTCGCCGTAGTCGCGGTCATTGGTGTCCGTGTCCGCGTAGTGCAGCGGCTCCTGCTTGCTGTCCTTGTTCCCGAAGGGCAGGCCCCGCTCCCGCCACGGGATCCAGCACAGCTTCCAGGACACGAACAGGGATACACCAAACAGAGCCAGGCCGCAGGCCGTGACCACCAGGGAGAGCAAGCTGATGGAGATATCTGCCAACGAGAGAAGCGCATCCATGCTGTAGCAATGTATCTGTATAACAGGCCATTCTGATGCTCGTTGTGAGTGATATTATCAAACCACCTGCAGTTTTGTTGTCAGAGCTCTCAGGAGTTCATCAAGGTTACTGAGAAAACAACAGGATCAAAAATAAGAAGAGAGCCTGAGAAAATGTCTGCAAAAAAATGCAAACCCTAGACAGGGGAAGCATAACATGATGATGGATGCTTGACCAATTGGATGTCCTGAAGGACATGTGTCTGCCTCATGAAGGAGCAGCTTAGCCAACCCAGAGATGTGTGCCCACGTGGACAGTAGACCTAGAATCCATATCTGCCATGTAATGTAAACAATAAACAGCTTCTGTTGGAATCATATTGGTTCTGTTATTCAGTGGCCCATTTCCCCCTGCACCATGTCACACCTCCGCGCTCTCTGGGGCTCGGCATCTCCGGAGCACCAACACAGGGGGCAAACACCTCTGGATTGCAAATTGAATTCTGGTCCCTCCAGCAGTCATAAAACACAAACTTACTAAAAGTTCTAATTTCCTTCCCCCCAAGAGAAAAGAAGAAATTTGGACTTTAGTACAAGAATTGAAGCTAGCTGATAATTTCTCTCCAAAAGCAAGGTGGATTGAAAGGTCATTCTAAATGTGAAAAGGGTTGCTCACTTGCTCACTCAACTTCCTGTTGATGAAAGGCTCTGCCTGCAGTACATTTTATCTTTTTTTTTTTCATGCAGTGCAGTTTCCTCCACCTGTTTTCCTAGTTCTTACTAGCTTCTCTTCCAGAGCCTGTATTAGGCTTAAACACCATGAAAATATACACACAAGCACCTTTGTGACATGAATTTTTTAGAGTTTCACTGATGTATCTTGGTTTGTTATTTTAATTCCATTCCATCTAATTTTAGACTCATTCCTATCTTTGCAAATTATTTTTGACTATCAATGCATGGCTTGCTCTTCATAATTTAACTGGGATACCAATATCTCTTCAAAACTGAGGTTTTTCTGGGTTTTTTAACTCCAAAGGCTCCTTTTTTTCTTTTTCCAAATTTCTAGTATAAAAAGGAATGTGGAGTTTTCCGTTGTTTTCCCCACATTTCCAGCATTTTTCTACTCCATCAACACAAATAAGTTACAACTGGGAGTGGGCTTTGCTCTGTTTTGCTTTAAGTTGTACGTTGGGAAAATGACTCAGTGGAACAGCTGCTTTTGTGGTTACAGTGTTTTTGAAATGAACCTCTCTGTGGATTACACAATACATCATGCCTTAAACACAATTAGTGAGGATTCTATTTTACTGCCTTAAATTATAAACACAAGCTGATCAAAGCAATTTTTCACACTGTGTGTAGGTTCAGAGTGTTGGGCTGCATCCCTCTACACAAACAGCTAGCCTGAATTCTCAAAGGATGGCAGAAGGTTGAAATGTACTGCTTCTACTAAGACAATTATTTAAGAATGACAATTCAGATGAAACACCCCCAGTCCATTCCAAAATAAAAATAACATTTTTAAAAAAAAAAATAAAGTGGAAAAGTCAATACCTTCTGCCCCTGCTGTGAGCCTCATTCTCACCAGCCAGCCAGATTAAATTTCCACAGTGGGGGGAGTGACACTGCAATCCATTTCACACAGGAGCTGTCCAGTTTATTTTGCATGCTGCAGACCAACTTCAAACAATTTTAGCCAGCATGGCCTTTTCTGTCCTTCTCCGAGTCATATGAAGACAAAGCTCATTAACAGTGGGGACAGCACAGCAGCTGCTTGGAATTACAGCAAAGAGTTTTTCAGAGCTGAAATTAATTAAAGAAATTCCTCCCATGCATAAAAGGGAATTTGGGAGAGAGTAGAATGGTAGTTCTTGATAATTTTTGAATATTTATAGGTAAACAAATCTGGCAGTGGAGGCAGAGCACAACCTCTTTTTGATTAAAAAGCTGAGGATCAAGGATGCAGAAGTGAAAGAAGGCCTTTAGAATAAAGAAATTTGTCTTGGATGCCCTGGGGAAGAAGCAAGAAATACATCAGAGGTCTGCAAAAAGGCCATTTCTTTCAAAGAACTGATTCAAGTAAATGACCCAGCATTGAAAGAAATGAGAAACTTGGAGATATCAAAAGCAGCCAGAAGATTACAAGGTGAGAACAGAAGACTGCCCAAAGATAAGGGTGTGTGAATATGAAAGTGAGGAACAATTTGAAAAGTAGACCAGCAGTCCCCTACCCTACCTTGAAGATGATTTAGCAGAGGAAGTTTTCTAGAGAACAGACACAGTGAGGAAAGACACAGGAGGGCAATATAAACTGCTTTTCATTTGGAGAGTTTGGGGGTTTTTAATAACATATATATATATACATATATATATATATATATATATATAAAACAGCATTATCTCATGGCTTGCTTGCACAGAAGCTGGGCAGTAAACAGTGCAGGTCACAGCATGAGAGGGGAGTGTTTATCCATCATCTTGGTTTCACTTCTTCCTGACTCCTTTGTGTCAGGGAGAAGTTTTTGTATGAAATTTTTGTTTCTGTGGGTGGAAAAGGGACCATCACGTGTCTGTCTTACTTCAGTGGAAGACAGTAGACTAAAGGGTAGTGCTCTAAGCTTCTCCCTTTTATCAGACAGTAATTTTCACATCCTGCATGCCTGGCTGGCACTTTTCAACAATAGTGCAGATCCATTGTGAATAGCTGAGGTGAGCACAGCCCAACGTGAAGAGATTTTTGGCTGCATCCCAGAGCTGCTTTCCTATTAGCTGCTTGTACTGTTACATACTGTATTTTCTGTGTAATTTTTACCCCATCTTTCCAGATGTCTCAGTTTTTCTAAGCCTGTTTATCTGTATTCTCCTGTGGTAGCAGTACTCATCTGATGCCAGTGATTGCCTCTGCTTTGTAATGAGAGCAGGGTAAGGCTTTACTTTTTTGTCCTCACAGAAATGAGATCTGCAGCACAGAAAGTGTTCCTCAGAAATCCAGCTGCCTCTAAATTCCCTCTGTGAATGCCAAGACACCAGCCAAGCATCTTGATATGAATCCAAGTCAAAATTTCATAATTTTACCTTTGTCATCACAGCTGCACTAAGAGGTGAGCTTCCAAATTCCAGCATGTCAAAATACCTGGATATTGATTATTGATTATAGTGCTCTCCACTAGCAAAGGAGGCCTTTTGATAGACAGAAAACCAGGGGACAGACCTTCAGGGTGGGCCCAGATTAAACATTCTTGAGACTTGGTAGCTTCCTCTAATTCTTTGTCTATTGAGACTGTGACTTCATTGTTAGAGGGCTCAGAAGGGCCATTATTTCCATGCAGCTCCAACAATTCAGCTGTGGTTTCCAGGAAGGACACAGACTCTCTGAATACCTTGCTTACAGCATTGTTTTACAGATATTCTGATGCAATAATCAATTTTTGACCAGGCTTCCATGTTTCAATCCCATTTACTCTACTGACTTCCACCTTATTTAACTACTATGCTTACCAGCATGATTTTTTTCTGGTTTGTTTTTTTTGTTTGTTTGTTTGTTTGGTTTGTTTTGTTTTCTGGTTTGGTTTGTGGGGTTTTTTGTTTGTTTGGTTGGTTTTTTTGGTAGCAATCACAAGATAAAAAATGATGTGGAAACAGCAAGTGAAATGGAGTTTTCTACCTATGGATCACACCATCAGTTGTCACAGACTGGAGAGCAGAATGTGGCCTTTCTGTCTGTGAGAGATTTTATTACAGTCAGTGAGATAAAAACCCCCTCAATCCTTTTATCAAAAAGACTCAATTTGGTCACTGCTGAATGCTGAATATTTTTACATTTTTTTACTTACATTTTAAAGTAGATCTGTTACACAGAAAAGAAAATTCCCACCTTTTATGTCAAGATATTGTATGATAGGAATATAAATTATCTTGTCTTCAGATTCTCCTACTAAAGAGAATCACAGAACCCTTGGGCAAGAGACCCTTCAGATCATTTAGTTCAACACTCTGCCCAAGCAAGGTCACCTCACACAGAATATGCCCAGATGAAATTTCTCCAAAGATGGAGACCTTCCCAGCCTCTGTGGGGCAACCTATTCCAATGTTTGAGAAACACCAAGTAGGTTAATAGCATAATCTTACCTTGGTAGGGATAAAATACTAAGTGGGTAACATTTTTTAAATCACAATAACCAAAATTTCAGTAATGTTGTAAGATATGACCACATTTTGTAAATTATCTAGTAAAAAAGGAAATAAAATTATGCTTCTATTAATATTTCAAAGGTTTTTAGTATATAACATCCGAACATAAACTTCTATATTGACTTTGAATAAAATCATAGGTTGTTCTAGAAGAATTTGAATTGTCTTGAACTTTTACATACATGTTCCATGAGTGTTGTTCAGTATGGGAGGATGTAAGACCAAAGACAAATTTATGTTGATTCCATTCAAATGCTGACAGTACCACATTGCATCCCTGTGACTTGTTTTTTCTGGAATAAATGGTTGTGTTTTATCTCCTAAAACTGTGATGCTGAAAAATCTCACCAAAACATTAGACAAGCAAAGTACAGAAATGTGGTGGCTTTGTCTTTTCATATGTGAAGCAAGGATTGAAATATAATTTTTTCCTTCTTGTATTTATTTTTGGATTGCTCAATTTTATACAAAATAGAATATCTAAATTAGCCAACAATGGGAAAGGTCAATAGGTAATGCAGATCAATTTATGTGTCTAGACATGCAATTGGAGTTATGGAGTCAAAAAGCACAAACTGTACTGTTTGGATGTTTGTGACTCCAAAAGATTCACATAAGAGCCAACATATGATAAATAAAACCCAACTGAACTGGGAATTTCTCATCATCCAGGCACAGAGAGGACATTTAATCAAAGGAACTGCTGACCAATAAGGTAATTATTTAGATAATCAAGTTGCTGGTTGCCTGGATGTGACTGGTGTTCCACCAAATGAACTCCCTTCTCAACAAACTGGCTGTAATTTTGTTTTACTTGAGGCTGAAAGAGTTTCACTGGAAATTCTAAGTGGGAGAGTTCTTTCACACATTTTTATCAAAGTAAAACAAGCTTTCTCCTCTCTGCTGATTTACTCTCCTGGTTTTATTAAAATGACTACTCCAATATTCCAGCATTACTGTAATACACAGTTGATCTGTTGGGTGAAGTTTGGCTAGCAAACGGTGAAACAAATCTTAGCAATTCAAAATTTTGCAATACAGATATTTTTAGTCCAAGAGAAGAAGTCTTTCCCTATTTATACCAAACAAATTTCAGAAGGCATTCAAATAAAATAATAAAGTTAATTTTTTTCTGAATAATCATATTACTAGAGTATAGGATATTTTGGGACAGATCAATCTTTGCTAAGATGACTATGTCTAAATTCAGTGGAAATTTCAAGCTGTCATTTCCTGAGGGGGGAAAAAATTCCTCCTTTCATTACTTTTTTGTTGTTTGGGGGGAGATTTTAAGGAATATGTTTAGAAGTTTTCAAGTTTTCTTGAAAAACAATGAAAACATCAGTCCCTTTTGCATAAACCCTAGCTGTGCTTTTGACAATCTAAATTGATTTTCTTTTGTGAAAATACATCTGTGGAGGGTTTGCAGCCATCATTCAGCTCAGTTGTACTGCAGGAGCAAGTGGAGTTGGGTTTTTTTAACCTAGAAGTCTAAGACCCCAAGTTTTCCTGAGGAGAAGTGTTCTTAGGGTGAAGTACCTGAAGCAGTTTTAACCTGGTATTGCACTGTAGTTTCCTCTGTGCTTCACGAGTTTTCCTTAATTAACATAACTGGCACTTGTTCAGGACAGAAGTTGTCCCTTGGCAAAGACTCCTGGGACAGAGGAGGAATAATTCTCAGCTAATGTATTCTTCTCTGAAATGCTGTTAATTATCCTTAATACTCTGTTTAGAAACTTTCAGTGCAACTCTTTAAAGGAAGGCAGCTGAAAACCAAGGGAATGAATCTCAAATTATCTTCATTTTGTAACACATACATGCTCCAACTGTGTCTGATCCTGAAATTCATGAGTGTGGACCAACAAAACAGGTGTAAATGAGATCAGTGTTGGGGCTTCACACAGCAGTAACATTCTCCATACTCTGAAAATGTATTTGTAGCTGGGTCTCACTGGTATTTGAGGCTGTTATTAGCTTTTAGTGATTTTTTTTTTAATTCCCTGGTTGTGTGTTCTACATCTTCTAGGTAGGCTTTAGGGATGTAAAGCTCTCGTGTTGGTTAAGACGCTGTTCTAATCCTCTGAGTGGCTTGCAGGTCTTTTTTATTCCTGAAAAGTGTTACAAATTCCAGTTTATCAGTGTGTGCTTTTGCTTTACCTGCTTTGCTTCGGTTACAAATTTGTTTTTTGTTTCTTCCAGGTATTGCTTAACATTAACCAAGTCTCATAAATGTAAACCTAGGACTTCACCAAGGTACTTGTCAATTAGTTTAAATCCACATAAATGTCACAGCACAATTTCAATATGAAATCAGAATTATTAAATGGCCATACAAAATACTCACAATAACAAGTGCAAAAGCAGTAAGAGATTTGTTTGTGCAGAGTATTTTTCTAGCAGGAATTGCTGTGATAGAACTGAAAACTGACATGAGATTGACATAACAGTTCATTGATAAGATGACAAAACTGAAGTTGTAGGCAACAAAAAAAACTCCCAAACAACAACAAAAACTAAAGCAAATTGTTCACAGACATTAAATAGCAAGAAAAAAGTACTCAAAACATAGTAAATTACACCTTGTTTTGTTTTGCAAAAAGAAAGTTTTGCTTATTAAGAAGAAAAGTAATGTAAACAGAATGTCTTGTTTCTAATTCTGGTAAGGTCACTTCATACTTAGACAACTGATTAATTACAATAAAAAATTGTATGAGAACTTGTTCTAAGAATTTATTCCTGTTTGCACACTGGATCTCTAATATATTTAGTTGTATTAATGGGAATTTCTTTGACAACTTAGCTGACACATAATATTGTGCTACAGTCTGTAAGTGACAAAAAAAGCCTTTACTAATCAGGCAGCTGGCTGAATGAGCAGTGATTGTTAAAGACAGGGTTGAGAGGAGTCGTATGTCCAAGGGCTTGCATTTTTCCCTGCCATCCTGCAGCAGAATCTACTGACAAAGAATGATGTTGTTCCTCTGGTGGAAACTAAAGTTTCTGCTCTACAAGTGACACGGACACCAAGGGCAGTAGAAAAAAGAATTTTTCACATGAACACCAGTGACTAAAGCCAGGGAAAGGATCAGAAGTCCTTATGCTCATACAAAAAAGTCATTTATAGCAATGGCTGCATATTGAACCCTATTTAAGAGTATCAACCACATTAAAGAAGTGTGTTAATTGGATGCATGCAAAAATATCCAGGAATTAAAACATGAATGGTTAATATTTTGAAACTGTCCTGAAGATTTTCATCTATTTCCCTCTATGACAATGAACAGGCACACTTCATACTCTCCATTTTTCCAACACTGCAGTTGGATCCACACCCATTTACACTGGTTTGTGTGTTCAGAGGTTTCTTCTTTGCTTTCTGTTCTTCTTCCTCTCTCCATCCCTCCCCTCTGACATACACACTCACACATGACCATCCCAATTTCTCATGTCTGCATGTACACGACTGCAATAAGATTTTCCCAGTTTCCCATGCCTCATTCTTGGTTCTTTTTGCTTGCTACCAAATTCTCTTTCAAAACACACTTCACACAACTGATAAAACGTGCAAAATTACTGTGTACCTTTGGTTTTCTGGCTTTGAGTGTAGAATATAACAAAACTGGGGGGGGGGGGGGGGGAAACCCACAAAAGAAAACCTAACAAAGGAAAGGAA
>JBBMKD010000216.1:5968831-5991492 GCA_037834095.1 Argya squamiceps | reverse complement strand
TTCACATTCAAGCGGCCGGAAAAAAATGCACAGTACATTTTCTATGAAAGTGTTTTTTTTTGTGTTTTTTTATTCTTCACTTTTTGTTTTCATAATTTAACTATTTGCAGCGAGCTTCAAATATAGATGGCTAAAAGTTTTTGCATTGAAAGTAGGTGATTCGTGTTTGTGAAAAAAAAAGAAAAAAAAAAACATCACCAAACCCATAAATCAAAATATAGCAGAGTAGAGGACAGCAATTCTGGAGATACCATGCCAGATTTTCAAGTACTCTGTGTACAGAGATGGCTTTAATGGCTCTATTTTGCCCTGTTAGGAAGAATCATGGACAGTGATACATTTGCAGGAAAGGAAAAGTAGCTGGAGCAAAGGAACACGAAATCTTCTAAAAGCCATTTGGCATTTGAGGCAGGCTTGTGTCTTGTTAGCTAAAAGGGAAAGCTGGTGATATTACATGTGGGAAAGGCTTTGGGGGTAGACACACTGCAAATTCCTGTGACCATCAGGCCTGTGAGGTCCTTCACAGTGAGCAGTTGTGTTTTGTAGGAGTTAAGTTCCTGTGATTTCTGCTTCTTCTTTGCATGTGCTAAATCACAGAATCAGATTATTTATTCCAAGAAAACAATTCATATGATACACTTAGTCTTGTCTTTTTCTTGCAGGATCCTTCACAAAGTGAGTGGAGCTGTTAATTAATGTTTTGAAGTGTTTACCCTGGCTTTTTTTACGGCATGCAAAATAGAAGTTCATGCAGCAATTGAAGAATTTACCTTCTCATCTAGTCATGCAAAATGACTAGTGACTTTTGGCAAATACTGTGTATGTTCCCTCATTAGCAGAATTAAAAGTTTTAATAGCTAAATGAATGATGGAGAATTGAATAAAGAGCAACCTAGCAGAAATTTCTGAGTAGAATATTTTTTGGACAAATTGCGTGTGTTAAAAATTATGAAACCATCAAGATTTGTGAATGTTTTAATGACTAAGCCATCTGAGCACACAGTAATCTTGAATATTATGACCCTATGAATAATAATGAAGAGAAATTGCCATTTATTTCTGCAGTATATAGCCAGCAGCAGGAAGTCCCCAGGTGATGGAAGAGCAAACAGCTTTTTTGAACCACGCCAATAAGCTCCAAGTTCCATTATAGTCCTTGAAAGCCCAGTAAGTTGCAATAATAGTAAAATGTTTTAGAGTACTAAAGGAAATGACAGAGCAGCATTTCACTTCCCATTTGTATAGAACTGTACAGTAATATTCTACCAAAGTGCTCAAAGCAACGTCTGGCGAGATCATAAAATCATAGGAATGTTTGGGTGGGGGAGGGGCCTTAAAAGATCATCCCATTCCAACCCCTCTGCCATGGGCAGGGACACCTTCCAAAATCTGTGAAATTAAATGAATACAAAAGACTGGGAGATATGGAAAAGGCACTAAGGAGTATGAAAGGTTGTTGGAGCTTTAGCAAAATTTAGGTTTCACATTAATGCCTAAAGACTAAATATACACACAGAGATCTATAACATGATGAATATGATTAAAAGGTACTTTCACAGAGACAGCCAAATGGTCAATAGGGTTGCATTGCTCATATAGTTCTATAGACAAAATCTGTATTTTTCTTTCAAACTTCCAATCTTTTTCCTACTAGAAGCATTCAATTTCAGTGTTCTCTTCTTCTCGATAATCTTATTACGCCTAGTGGAAACACTTAGCCTTTCTGATTTTGAATAACCTAACAAAAAATTTCTATTTTTGAACCTTTCCTAATTTGTTGGGGTATTTTGGTTTTGTTTTTCATTTTAAATAAATATGTAAGAAATAAGAAGACAGTATTAACTTTTCTGGACAATTTACATAGAGCAGAAGTGCAAGCTCCTCTTTAAAGTCAGATTGCTTGCAATGGAAACAAGGTCAATTATTTCATTAGCTTCCTTTTCAGAATCAACTACTCTAAGCCTACATTATGGGAGTTTGGCACTTCACAGTGGTTCAATATTTACAATACTTGCTTTACATTTAAGGAAGAGCCAAAATTCATTTGCTTTCTCTATACTGGAAGATCATAAAAAGGTTGTCACAAGTGTTGAAACCTCACAAGGGGCTTCAAGAAAGTTGCCTGCATAGACTGATATGGATAGAGAGGAAATTTATTGCTTATTACCATCACAAATCACTAACATCTTAAGCTGATTAAATAGCCTGATTTTTCTTTTAGGAAGGAGTTGCTGGCACAAAGGGAAATAAAAGCAGCCTTGAAAGCATTTATCTTTCTCAGATCAGGGGCCAGATGCACTGCAATGCTCACACTGACTTTTTAAAAAAAGTATTTAAGCCACAGCAAATGTATTCTGTGTCTGTTGTTCTTTGTGAACTTAGGGATCCCACTCGATGAAAGGAAAATTTTTGGGCTGATCCATAAGTATTAGGGTGTGATTGAAGCCTTACTTCAAGGCAGGGATATTTACTACTAGGAAAGATACTGAATTAATAATTTACCATTAAATCATATCTACTATGAATTGACTGTTAGAAAAAAATATGGAATATATATTTTTTCCCATTCATACTCCATTACTAGAGAGCAAAAGAAATAGCTTAAGACTTTCAGACTTATGAGTGGGTAAATCTGGAAGTCATAAAATAATCGAATCATTTGGCTTGGAAAAGATCCTTAAGATCAAGTCCAAATGTCTTGTCTGTCGACAGCACTGTCTAAGAGAAAACTGCAGAACAGATATGAAAACAGAGAAAATCAAGAGAAATCTAAAGTGAAACATCTTAGCAATGTAGCAGCTAAAGAACAGAACTGAGAAACAGATTTGATAAAATTATCATTCAGATTGCTCTTCTGCTTTTTCATTCCTAAACATGGAATTATTTTAAAGCTGAGATGCTCTTGGAAGCCTTCCTAATTTCAGCAAATCTGAATACAGAAAAGAACTTCAACTTGCTTATTTTTGCAAAGCATTTACTAAAGAATGTATGCTTGGAGTAAGATCTGAATATATCTGGATTTCTGTTTTCTTGGGTTTCATTGTACATCCATGCAAGACATTTTATTAAAAGAAATCTGTAGAAAGAACAAGTAGCAACAACTCTTATGAACTGAACAATTTCTTATGAACTGAATCATTTCATGTTGTACTTAGTTGTAAATGTAAAATTGAAACTGGACAGCTTGAGGGGCTTTTCTTCCTGTATTTCTCACTCCACAGTGGGCAGGAGGCATCCAAATGTGCATCTTTCTCAGGGAACAGCAAACTGAAGGTACTGTAGTTCACTGAGAGATGAATTCAGGGCTTTACTCTCTCCAGCTGCCGATTTTAAGCACTTTGATTGACCTATGACAGATTAAAGAGAGGGAAAAAAACCCCAAGATGATAATAAATCTGACCTGTGCATTTCAGTGAAGCAACTGTGGGATTGCTGCTCTCCAACATAAATGTCAAAGTTCACGGACGGGATGCAAAACTTCTGTCAGCTACTCAGGAAGATTAATGTATTAATACGCCCTTAAATTCCCTGAGTCAAATTGGGCACCTATACCTGGAGAAATGTGGCCCTGCCACACAGCCAAAGGGGCAGGCTCAACAAATCACTTACTGTGAAAAGGTCAGGAGTTGCTGAGAACCTGCTGGATTCATAAGGAAAACAAATCTTTAGGAGACAGGTGGGGGACAAGGGGCAAAGATGAAACTCGATATAACCCTGTGTGCTGTCAACTTCCACCTTTGCCAATCCCTCTTGTACCTTCCTGTTAGCCACATCCACAGCTTTGTACCCACGGAATAACAAAACAGAAATGCCACAGAACACTATCAATAACTAGTTCACTAAGGCTAGAAATTCTGGCAACCCTCAAGATTAAGATATTTCAGCATTTATGAAAAACAGCCTACTTTTGCCCTTCTTCCTCTATGTAAAACCAGACATTTTCCAACAAACGCAGTCCTGCAGAATGCCCTGCTGTCTTAGAAGTTAATTTATTTTTCATTCATCTTGACATAAAGGTCAAGATAGTAACGCTTCAGCATTTCAGGGTTTTAAGGCTGATAGTAACTTCACCAAACACCTTAGCCTTGCATCTGTCTGGAGGTTTCAAAAGCTGCAAGGGACCCTGTGGTGGATTTTGCACCTAAGAAAAGCAGGAAGTGTTTTTATTTTACATATTTAAAATCACTGTGAGCCACAACTCAAGAAACTTGTGAACACCAGAGACTAAGACCAGAGAAAGGATCAGAAGTCCTTATGCTCATAAAAAAGTCATTTATAGCAATGGCTGCATATTGAACCCTATTTAAGAGTATCAACTACTTTAAAGATGTGTGTTAATTAGATGCATGTAAAAATATCCAGCAACTAAAACATGAATGGTTAATATTTTAAAACTGTCCTGAAGATTTTCATCTATTTCCCTCTATGATAATGAACAGGCACACTTCATACTCTCCATTTTTCCAACACTGCAGTTGGATCCACACCCATTTACACTGGTTTTTACAGAGGTTTCTTCTTTGCTTTCTGTTCTTCTTCCTCTCTCCATCCCTCCTCTCTGACATACACACTCACACATGACCATCCCAAGTCTAAGATACATCAGCATGGGTGGAAAGATAAGATTCTGATGTATTAAATACATATACATTGCCCATCGACATATACTTAATAAATGATGTTGCCTGTAGGGCTTTAGTGGTCTAAAAATGGTGAGTAAGATAGATCTATATGGCTGGAGCCACAGTTCCTTGCTCTGTTTTGATGGAGCTGTGTGAGAAAGACAAATGCAAGTTTCCCTCTCCCTGACCTTAGAGGTGCTGAGCCATCATCCCTGGAGATGTTTATAAACTGTCCAGACATGGCACCTTGGCACACAGGGACAGGCTTAGTGGTGGAATTGGCAATGCTCAATGGTCTTAAAGAGTCTTTTCCACCCTTAAAGATTCTATGCTGTGATTCAACGAAGAAATCATCAGTCATCAATCACAGTGGCCTCGGAATTACAAAGCTAAACCATCTAAGCACCTATGAGACCCTGATTTAAGGAGTAATTTAATTACTCTTCAGGAGTAATTAAGAGAAGGAGTTGACACCTCTCTTGTCCAGGTCTCCAGACCATCTCTCTGATGCACAGTTACTTCATTAATGTCCACCAACTTACAATACGCCTCTTGACCTCTTGGATTATGACATGAAGGTCCATTAAAAATATTTTTCTCCAGTGCTTTCAAATATCATACGAATAGGAAAAGATATGAAAATCCAGATTTTTAAATTGATAAATGTAATTTATAACATTTTAAAGAGCAATTTGCAAGCTGGTTTTCTCAGTCTTTATTTAATTTTAGTGACCTCTGCTATATATCTGAGACATAAGTGACTGCCTTCTGTCCTTATTCAAATAATCAATGAATCTTCAATTTTTGATAGGTACTTTTATTTTATTTTATTTTATTTTATTTTATTTTATTTTATTTTATTTTATTTACTTATTTATTTTAATCAAAATTTACTCATGAAAGCTGCAAGAAAGCATTAAAATGTGTCTGGACACACAGAGTTAAAACCACTGTGAGTAAATCTGTATCTGAAGAATGTTAATGGAATGTAAACAGCCCAGAAATGTGTTCAGAAACCCTAGTGGATATTTGAAGAATTATTTGTTTTTCTATTCACAGTACCAAGTAGACTGTAGGACAAAACAGTGATTAAACTGTTTATCACTAAGTAGCTTTTCCCTTTATAAATGTCAAAGTTACTTAAAGGTCTTTTTAGAAATAGGAGCAGAAAGCCAAGATGCAGCACAGTTCTCAAGGTGAGCGTGTGTAGAACAGTTTGAAGGGTTAAAAATGGAGCCTGGATCTTCTCACTCCTCACTGTGAGTCCAGCAACTTTCCAGTTCCTTCTAGAGAAGCGTGATGCAACTGAATAAAAAGGACGCAGGGAGTTTGACAAGCATTGCTTAGCACACAAGCAAGGTATTGACCACTAGACAGATGGGACAGCTCTTTCAAATAATCCAGTTAAAAAGGAGTTAATTAAATAACTGAGTCCTGAGAGAGCTGTCATCTCTCCCAATGCACCTGCTTTCTGGGAGGCGGCAGGCACACGGCCAACACGTGAAGCTCTGAGAGGATGAACAGATTTTGGAGAAGGAAAGTGATACAGGTAGCTGAAAAGCCACGTCACTAACCCTGCAGAGTGAAAAACTCATGCTGAGCATCACTTCTTAGGCTGTAAAACAGAAGAATTTCTTTTTTTTTTCCAGAGTAGATTCCAGGAAGACTGAAATACCATGAATCATAGAATGGTTTGGGTTGGAAGGGACCTTAAAAATCATCTGTTTCCAAACCATCTGCCAAGGGCAGGGACACTTTCCAAAAGACCAGGTTGCTCAGAGCTCCATCCAACCTGGCCTGGGACACTTCCAGGGATGAGTCACCCACAACTTCTCTGGGCCTCACCACCCTCACAGCAAAGAAATTTTTCCTAAATCTGATCTAAACCTACTCTCTTTCAGTGTGGAGCCATTTCCCTTTGTCCTGTCACTACAGGCCCTTGTTAAAAGTCACTCTCCCTCTTTCTCGTGGGCTCCCTTCAGGTACTGGAAGGCCACAAATAAGTCACCTTCTCTTTTCTGGGCTGAACAAACCCAATTTTCTCAGCTTTTTCATGTAGAAGGAAAAGCTTTTCCTTGTAGGCTCCATCTCTCTAATCATCTTGTTGGCCTTCCTCAGGTTAATGTCCTTCCTGTTCAACTACAAAGTTCCAAATCAATTATAATCAACATCTGTAATTAAAAAAAAACTGAAATAGAGGTTTTGATGAATATAGCAATTCTGGAAGATCTAAGCAGAAAATCCTAGGAATGGTATTTATGTACATCTTAAATGATTCCTACAGTAAAGATCTGTAGTTGTCTTCCCTGCCCCAAGTGATGCACCCCATTTTCTTGTGGAATATGCAGTTGTAATGGTACATGCAATTGCTGTCATAGTTAATAGCCTCTCTCAAGTTGGAATTCTGCAGATTTGGATCTTGCTGTGCTTTCTTCTGAAGCAAACTCTGCAGCGTTTCCTCTATAATCTTTTATTATCAAAAGGCCATTTTACATATTACATAAGAACCTTAATCTGATAATTAATTAAATGGAGAATAGAAAAATAATTAACAGGATTAAAAGTAAGATCTAAACTAGTTTGAATATCCTGGAAATCAGTCCATGGTATTTAGGCTTGTTTTTTAATTTGCAAGAGTTTAAAAAAAAAAAAAAATCCTCTTTTCATCCAGCATTCTGATAGAAGATATTTTTAATGTCTTAGATGTACAATTATTGCCACTATTTGTCATAGCCAGACTGCTGGAGATATTTTGTGCTTGCAGCAAGTAAAATATACACTCTCTACTAGAAAATGTACTCTACTGGATTTGCATTTTCTTTAATTAAGTTAATATAGCTTGATCTGTATCTTACCTCCTGAAATTATTTTTTCCAGAAAAAATTAGAACAGCTAGTTTCTCAACATGAGGAACTGAAGAGTTATGCTTTAGCAAGGACAGCAAGGAAATTTCTGATTAGGTCTTCCTTGACCAATCCACTGCCACATGAAAGAAGAGGTGTTCTCATTCTAAACTTGAGAACTGGACCTGTCCTCCAGCATCCAGCCCCTGGATGACAGCAGGAGTCAATGCAGCTCTTCATTCCAGGGAAGGAAAATTTTGCAGATTCCTGTTGTTGATCTGTGAGAAGGGTTTCACCTTTTTTTTTTTTTCTTTTTTTTTTTCTGTCCTAGACTGTTTCTTGGCAAAGCTCTTTATTTTATTGAGGTTTCTAGACAGTCCATGCTAATTCTGGAGCCTTGGCTGTTTAAATAGAAAATATTGCCAGGATAAACTGGCAGAGGAATTCATGTGAGCCATTCAGTGCTGCTTCTACCTTGTGACCTAGAAGATATGGAACAAATATATTCCCTTAAAGAATTCCTATCCAGTTCCACGTGCAGAAGGAACCCTTACAGACATACAAGAACTTAACTTCTGTCCACAACCACCCTGTTGTGCAGAGAATCCAGCTGCTCTTGCTGTGTCCCACAAGTTGGTACTGGAGCTTGCCTTGCTGTGCCTTCAAGCACAAGTTGCTGGCCTTGAAGTCAGGGAGATTTCAAGAACAGGAGGGCCATGAATTTGGAACACAAATGATGTTAAAGTCTCTGTAGCTTTCTACTCTGAAGAAAAGTCCCTCACCACAAAGGTCCCCTTATTTTGAGTTGTGTTTTTGTAAGCAATTAGCTCACCATTTTTGAGAACCGAACAGCAAACCAGCAGTGTGCTGTGTGCTTTAGAATAAATACAGTATAGCAATTACGGTTAATTGCATATCAGATTCTCAATGAGACTGGGGATGAAACAAGGGTGACAAGCAATTTACCAGACTGCACTTTCAGTGCCAAAATCAATTACCACATTACAAATCCTGTAAACACTAATAGCAAACTATGTGTCATTGTGCATCTTTGACTGATGTCCAGCATGTACTGTCTGGCTGTGTTTAGTTATGGGGAAGATGCAGCAACAACTCCTTTAAAAGACAGTCTACAGCACATATTTATAGAGGGAGAACAAATATCTGCATGTACATATATTGCTATTGCTGCTGCTGCTGCTGCCAGCAGCTCCAGCGTGTTTAGGACAGCCTCTGAATGTCATTGATAGCATAAATACAGAGTAATAATTAATTTCTAGGCACTGCTAACCAATGCAGAATGAGGCTGAGTATGAGGCTGAATTCATAGCACTGAGCTTATTATTCAATTTGGCTCACTATTGGATGATAGCACCAGGGGATTACAAATCCCTCTGGGGGTTATTCTGCAGTGAAATACCACCAGTTGCAGAGCATCCTACTTCTTCTAAACCAGAATTTCAAATGTGCTAGCTTCACTCAAGCAATAAACAAGAAAGAGAACATAAACAACCTTACTGGAGAGAGAAATTATAATCACGGGTTTTGGCACAGGTTTTTTAAGATTAGTTCAATTATAATCAGTGATACACTTTTCACATGATGCACACAAACAAATGGGATGTAGAGGAGGGACCATCAGCCTTGAAACCTTCCTCTTGCAGACTCATGGCTGCTCTTCCTTGGGCCTGTTCCAAGGGGAGAACCACTGCTCTCCTCATCTCCCTCCCAGAATTACAAGGAGCTGAAGGAGATGTTGGTGCCAGCCCCTTGTTCCTAGAAATCAGAACACCACTGCTGTGGGATGCTTAGGAGAACAGCATGGAAACACTGAGCTTTCACATCTTCTCCCCTGTGATTTGCTCAGCTGGATTGCCCTCAAATCTGGGGAATTCCTTGGCTTTGAAGAATTTAAGAAGTTCTGCTACTTCTAAGGGAAAACAAACACAATTGATAGTAAATTTATAGCCACAATTTTTTAATCTTCTGGCCTCTAAAATTAGTAATTTTAGAGTTCTCATTGAGGGGTTCTCATTTCTCCAGAGACAGCTACATCCCACTTTTCTTGCCAGCTGGAATACACTGATGGGATTTGCTAACTTTTCAGCCACTCCAGTGGAATGATTTTAGGATAATTTTTTGAGAACTTGGTACTTTTTTCTTTGTCATCCAACACAGGTGGATAATGCACCCACCAATATCTACTTCTTATCCTGGCTCCACATGGCCCCTCAAAATAAAGAAAGAAAATAAGGTTGAAAGAATAAAATAAAATCACTTGTCTGACAGCTTGATTATATTAGGAAAAAATATACCTAAAACTGAATTACATAAACATTACTTTAAATCTTTTCTTTAGACTCAGGTGCTTGTACACATCCTTTTCTCAGGAAGTCCCTGTGATCTCAGGTCCTTAAAATCAAAATAATTCCCACCATCAGGTTGACTCAGATAATTCTAGGGAAAAAACCCAATAATTTTTTGAATGACTAAATGTGAGTGTTACAAAAATAGAAAACCTTTCACTTGTAAGCATGAGATTACATTCATTAGGGAAAAAAAACTGACAAAAAAGAAGAAGAAGGGAAAAGGACCAAGCACTTCCAAGAACTGCATGTTACAGCTTCCAGACTTGTGAAAATTGTGCTGTTAGTGGGATTTTGAGTAGAGCTACCCCTTGTAATTTCTCTAGAGGACTTTCATGTAAGGGGTGGGTAATTAGTTCTGTAAGTTTCCTAAACATACATTGAGGTATACTGAAATGAATACACAAATAGATATCCTTAAGAACAAGGAAATAGACCCAGTAAAAATACACTCTCTAATCCCAATTGTAAAGGACACACAAATTGGAAATGGGACACATTAGAAATGTGTCCCACTCCAAGAAAAATAATTTTTATTCTGTATTTCTTCTACAATAATGTGAACAGGATTAGCATGACTGTATTCCTTTCAGTTTCAGTCTCAAATGGTGTCACACCAAGATGTGCATTTGCAAGGCCATGAAAGCAAATGCTCAAAACTCTGAAATGATGCTGAAAATGGGGCAGTAAATGGGAAAATGCCGGGACATGCAAAAGATTACCTAAACTTACCCTGTTAGAGCTGTTGCTGTGTCAGACATGGGCTGGAGTGAGTGGCATGATTTGAGGCTGAGAATGTAAATCCAAGCTTACAAAAACATATCATGACTAAATTCCATATCTAAACATATGAAACCCAGCACAGAAATGGAAGTTTTGAAATCCTCCTCATGCTTTTATTTAGTCCCACTTGAATGTGTATTCCACAAAATCACTGCCTCTCAATTATTGCTTCCTTGCTGATAACAGAGGCACATTTCTATTTGCTAACCCACACAGGAGGAAAATGTATTCTGTTTATTATTTATAAGAGTAAAGTGCTGAGAGGCCCCAACAAAGCCCAGGCTCTTATTTTGTGTTTGCTATGAAAATAGATTGAGCCATATTCAGGCAGGCTACTTTCCACCTAAATCCTTGGGCCCACTGCTTTCTCTTGGCTGCTTTTTAGGCCATTTTCTGCTCAATGCTTTACTGACATCACACTTGAGACATGCCCTGCTTTCTCTGCTGATTACAGACAGGGCATTAGATGGAATTTTTACTGCATATCAGTACTGAAAAAGCAGCTGAAAGGGCGGGGAAAAAACAGCACTGACAGATTCCTACAAGATCACACATCAAGTGCCTGGCACAATTAGAAAAACAGCCTTAGTTTTCACAGTCCCCAAGCAGTAATCTACTGCAGCCAACTAAAACATGACTCCTGTCTCTAAAAACCCACCCCTGAGTCAAACACATTTGCATTAACACATTGTTGAGAATTATTTCATTAGCAGGATTTACAGGCAAGCCCCTCCTGTGCTGTTCTGTGTGTTCATAGTCCTACTCAGCTGGGGTGAAGTCCTTCCATTACCTTGAACCAAGTGCGTCAGCATCGCTCCTTTCCTTCAACTGCTGAGTCAGGACATACTCTGTCAAAGCTTGCTTTTTTTCCCCTTATTTTTTTTTTTTTCCAAAGGCTCACAGGTAAAAGAATAAGCAACATTTGTTTTTTTAAAAACAGCAGTATTAATATTTATCTCAGGATGAGCTAGGGATTTAGGATCTCTCTGCTGTCATTTCCTGGGAACAGTATTTCTTGAAATGCTGCAAAAGGGGGGCTCCCCTGCTCATCAAGGTTGGTTATGCAACACTTCTGTATCTAACATTTTTTCTATTCCTGTTCTAATACAACTATTTTTATTTATTAGCATCATCTGCAAATTTAACAACCCTAGCACATGCCATACTATGTACAATGCATCCAATGAATTAATGTGAATACCCACTGTGAGGTGATGTTTCTTTTAACGTCACCGATTCTATGATTGCCATTATTAGTTGCCAACCATGTTTCAAACTACTGGGACTTGCACAAAAAAGAAAGAATTGCTCTTCTTTTACAGCTTGGGGAGTTTTATAGTGCTGGAGCCCAAGGACTTACATATTTCCCAGATGCAGCTGGCTGTTCTTGCTGTCATGCAATCCCACCACATTCCTTTACTGATTGCTTTATCACATCCAGTTTGCTCACATGTCTGAGATAGCATTTTAAGGCACTAATTTTTCAGCTTTCTGATCTGCTTTGCTTGGTGAGAAAATAAAAAGGAATTTTCAATGGCCTTGCAGCAAGTGAAGACTTGAGAAAGGAGAAGAGCAGAGGATGGAGGGACTGCACAGTTTCTTTGTCTCTCCATCTCCTGTGCAGCATATGTCATAGCAGATACTGTCAACAGGGCTGAGGAGAAGAAGCAGACAATGGGAGAAAGAAAAGCAAAGGAAAAAGAGCTGTTAAATTCACCCTTGGCAAAAACATCTCACAAAGGCAGCAAGACCGTCCTGAGAGGAAATCCAGTGTGGGAGAAAATTAGGGATGCTCCTCCAGAGAACAGGACCTGGTGAAGTAAAAGGCAGTACTGATTTGGGGTTTTGAATTCTCTAATTCCCCTCTTCCCTGGCTCTCATGATTTTGAATGAAACATTAATACTGCTTCAGATGCTTCTTCCCTCCAAGGCCAATCAGCTGCTCGGCAGGGCGTGAAGCGGTTGTTCATTTGAACAGCTAACGAGGGAGTGGAAGGACAGAGCTAATTCTGAGGCTCTTCCAGCACTGCTGAAGCTCACATTTGTCTTGACACACAGGGAATGACCTGAAGAGCCTCTCTCCACTTTGGAGGAAGAGGAGTGGTGTGTTAATTCTGCGTAAACAACCCCGAGTTGTCAGAAGGGATAATTTTTCACTATACAGCCGTAAACATCCAGTTTTGAGACTGGAGGAGACACCTCGTCCTGCTTAGTGCCATGGCAACAACTACCTCTGGAAATATTCCACATAGAGAGGGGTACAGAAAAAAGGGTGGTAAAACTGCCAAACGACCAAAAAATGTTAAATCCCAAGCCTTCCATTTTGACACAATTACTGCTTCATCCCTCAGTGCACAGAGCCTTTAGGATAAGAAGTGAATACCGAGACTGAATTTTAGATGTTCCTGAAGGTGAAAAACTGCTTCCCCTTAATCTGGGAAGGAAAGAAAAGTTGAAGTGGCTGAAGATGCTGCTGGTTCTGTTGCTATTAAGGTCTGTTTTGGTTTCCAGCTCCCAAGAAAAAGAGAAAAGAAGGAAGAAAAATCCATCAAGCAGTTTTTTGTTCACCGTGCTGGGTCTGACTTGTAAACTACAGAAGGACCAATAGAGTAATCACTATCAAATCTCTCTGGCAAACCTATACCTGTGCACTGCTATTTTGGGAACTGCTTTTAGCTATTTTATCATCACTGGCTCCTAGCAGCAGCAGGAAAGAAATCATCTTGACTAGTCAATTCACTCTTTATGACACAATGACAACAGAACAAGAGACAGGTACAGAACGAATAAGGTAGGCAGGAACAAGACATTAACTTGAGAATGAGAGCAGATATAAAAATGTTACACCTTCTGCAGCTAAGGGAAGCTGGCAGGAACAGCGATGCTGCTGCACAGGGAAGAGTCAAGGTGACAGCTTTTCCATATTAGGGGAAGCCAAGCTTTCTCTTTCCTGATTAGCCACAGCCCAAATGTCAGCATCAAATCATGATTTCTTAGGCTGGCTTAGAAAGCTACTGAACCCACAAAAACACCACCAGTCAATGAACAAACCAGTGATAGGACCCCCAAGACAGACAAAGAATTTGGACAGACATGCTTTATCTATTTTTTTTTTCCTACAGCAAACTCCACAAAGAAGCTCAAAAGGCTTCAAAAATCAAGACAAAAAAGGCAAGTTTTAGTGTAACATAAAACAGAAATTGAAATTCTTTCAGCAGAGGTATAACACAGTATATCCACATCCTTTCCTGCCCACTGTGTCTTCACAGGCAGGTCCTCAGAACCCCAGGCTTCAACTCTGCTGACTCTAATTTCCAGATGACAGCAAGTCTGCTTGGTGCTCTTTGGTCCCTTAGGAATATGAGTTTTATTTCTCTCTTCAGAGGCCTGGCTGCCTGTTCTGCTCCTCAGGTCCATCTCCCGAGCAGAGCAAGTGACAGGCACCATGCTCATGCCTGCTGCACCTCCAGGTTTCACCACTCTTTGTGAAACACCCAAGAACTTAGAACAAACAAAACAGTGGACAAAACTGGGTCAGTCCTTCACCTTCTGTTTACCTGCTAAGCCAAATTTCTCACCTCTGTCTCTTTTTTTAACTCGTTAGTTATCTTTAATATTTGTCAACTTAAAATGAAAGCAAAAAGGAAGAAAAATTTACATTAGACTTTTGTTATCATGGATGCCTTAGTGGCATCTGGAGAAATAGGAACCTTTCTTGATGGCATGATCTATGGCAGAAGAGAACATAATCACAGAAGTAAATAAAATCTGAGCAACTGGTATGGATTTGCATCTTATATTACCCCGGGTAAATTGGTATAGCTTAAAAAAAATAGAATTGTACTGATAAGAAAATTTTCTCTTTGGAGCTTTATGTATTTTTGAAGCAATACCAGATCTGTTTTCTCCTGTATTTAGTTGCTAATGGACCTAAAACCTCTTTACAGCAGGTAATGTCACTGCTACACATATTCTACATCAGCCTTACTACAGGGAATAGGACAGCACTCAGCAAGAACAACTCAATACCTGCTGCATTTCCCTGCAGCCAGGCTCAGGAAACTCTTTTCTTTTATGCTGTGCAGAAAGAACTTAGCATAATGAATACTTGAGATCAGCATATTTAGGGTAGGCCTCCCAAAAAGAGATGGAATAACTAGGCATTAATCTTATCCATTTCACTTCTCTAGGGGGAAAAAAAATAAACTCCTCTTTTAAATGGGTAAAACAGCTGCTACAAATGGAAACAGAAGATCATAAGACTGTTGGTCTCATTGATCATTTTCTAATTTGCATTGTACATTCCTTTCTATAATAGTAGGATAATTTGTATGGAATTACAAGTTGTAATTATTTATAAAAATGGATAGATGTGAGAAACAGCTTTTGGGAATGTCTTAATGTGTACTGGTGAAACCATGAATTCCACAGCCATGAACCTCCTGCAAAGGACAAAAGAAGCAGAAGGTTTTAAAAGGGAACTCTAAAGGAATTTTACAGAGCTGCAGACAGATGCCCAGTGAGACAACAAGTGTGTAAGAGGAGTCAAACTTTATGTACTGACAGATTACACAGAGACTGAAACTCTTACTGCATCCTGAAATTTCAGTAAATGTGAGAAGAAAACAAACTATATTGCCGGAGGCAGAGAACTACAACAGAGATGAATTAAAAAGAGTAAAAATGGGGCAGTAAACAAAATGAGATGCTGCTTGAGAACTGGAGTGGGAACACCCTGATGGGCAAACACATGGAACACTGGTGTATTTACAAATATAATTTAGAAAAGGCATGGAGAAACCAGGCACAAAGTAACCTGGATGGGAATGATGAAGACTGGTTTATCAGCAGAAATTTTCAAAGATAAATATTTAGTGCTTTGTATACACACAGGAAAGGTCCATCACAAGGGGAAAGGAACTCTTTAGGGAGTTTTACAGACTATAAGATAGAATTAGGATATTCTAAACAAGCTCCCTGATGAACATGCAATGAACTGAAGAAATGTATATCTAACGGAAGTCAGCAAGACTTACTTTTTCTGTGCATGTGAAACTCAACAAGAACAAAAAGAAAGTGAGAAAGCATCCTGGCAGGAATTATCCTATTTCAAAAGCTAATTCTTCTTCTTCCTCTAAGAAGAAATTTGGAAGGTTTTTGAAAAAGCCCTTTGAAAGTTTTAACTCCAAAATCATTAGTGCCTGACACTTTTTTTTGGTCAGCATGGTAGATTTACAGCAATAATCTGAAAGCTTTTTCTGACAGATTATAGACTCTTCCAACATTTACCTTTGGTAGACACACATCAACTGTAATTTGGCTTAAAACACACACACACACACACATGCCAGTTTCGACTGCATCTACTGCATTTCTGAATTCCAGCTAACCTTGGGAGATACACAGATCAAATCCTGTGGTGTATATGCCTGCCAAAGGAAGCCAAACTGATCTCACTTGGCTAATGAATGCCTAAATCCAAAAAATGAAAGGCAGCTGAACGTCTTGAGCAGCTTAAGCCACACAATACCCAGTGTGACTACAACAGCAAATGTAAGAAATGTGCAGACCACCAGCTGTTATACATAACACTTTCTTTCTGTACTCTCCAAATAAATGGATCAAGTACTCTCTACTTAACAGTACTACAAAACATGCAAAATAGATTGATCTTGTAAAATGATGAACTTCATGAGCTGCAGTTGCAACTGACAACATCTGTAATTAATTATTCTAAATTCTTATCCCTTGGACTAAAATTTTGTTAGCAATATGAAAGGGCCATAAAGCTTTAGGTCAAAATAATCTCTCTTTATCTCTCTGGTCTAAATAAAGCCACAGAAGGGCTTAAATGAATAACAAAATATAGCAAAAGATGTACACTGCAATGTTCTTAAGTACAGCTTTGCACTACATCAACAATGATCATTATTTTCAGCGGGGGAAGAGCTAAACCCTAGAAATGTGGTTTTAAACAAAAATACATAAATTGCAGTTTGTGCTCAGCCTCTACATATTGCACATCAAAGCTGGTACAGAGCTGCACAGCCTCGAGACTGAGTTTAAGCAGATCTGCTGTTATGACAGCAATAATTCTGGACTTACATTTCTAGGTCTCTGAATTGTCAGTGTAATTAAACTCACACAAATTAGTTTGGAAGGGAAACTTTCCAGAAAGCTATCTGGGGGAACGTGTGGCTGATCATTTGTAGTTGGGTCACTAAATGTGTGGATCATACAAATACCCAACAATTCAGCATTCTACTGTAATAAAACTCTTAAAAATGTCATTATTGTAACGCAGGTTCATGGGTTTTTTATAACCCATTTAATAACCCATAAATCTGTTGTATTTTATACATTAATAACCCATAAATCTGTTACAGTAACACCTCTGCTTAGGCAATCAGAGTTTTTTGTGACCAATGTAAACTGTGGCCTGCACGAAGATTATGGGTAACTCGAAGGAGAGCAAAATTAGAAAATTCTTTCCCCTCTCCCCCCATCTAGAAGGAATGTACAAATCCCATTGAAATAGGAGCTATGACAAATGCAGTGATCAAGATGTAGTGGCAAAACCAGTTTGTGTCTACAAGGGGCTACATTAACCTATTGCTCTTCATCAGCAAAACTGGCACTTGGGACAGGAATTCAGGAGTAAGACAGACTGTCTGCTATCTAGGCGCCCTAATTTTTAAACACTGCTCTTTTCAGTGATTGATATTTTTGTTACTGGCAGTTGAAAATAAACTGCTTTCCTTAATGTGCACTGCACACTTGGAAGAGACTTGCATGAACTGTGTGACTGTAGAAATGACTGATTTCTGATTCAGTTAGCATGTCATTCTAACTTGTAGCATTGCTTCACAAATGGGCTTGCAATGACTTCAGGAAATAAGTATTATTTCTATATCTGTATTTGAGTAAACACATTTTTTTTCTGTGGAATACAAAGGGGTGTAGTTGGCATCAGTCTGTTTTAACACAGTGTTACACATTGTTGTAGTTTCAGGGTATAAAGGCAGATCGTAACCAACAAACATTTGGTCAAATCCCCATATAAGTGAGGACTAAAACCAAAACAGGAATGGAAGCCCCAGAAATTTCCTACTTTCCACACCTGCACTGAATGTGGATGCAGAGGCCAAGAAGGGCTGGAAGTCACCTTCCTCTTGCCTTTTTCTCACAGACTGAAACATTTCTGCTCTCCACAGTGCCCAGGAGGAACCATGGGACAGCAGTGGAATGAGGTTTGGTCACAGGACTGCAGAAAACCTCCTCAATTTTGGTTTCTCAGGTTAAAGTGCTGCTCCAATGCAGCAGCTTTGCACGTCTGGAAAATATCAAGTGATCTCAGTAGAGCAGGGCTCTTTCATATCTGAACAGTATTTAACATGATTGTGTTCCAGCCTGATCAAAGCTCGGTTTTATCATGAGGAAAATCTTTGTAGTCATCCTTTTCTCTGGTTCTGAAGAGTAAATCATAACTTAAACACCTGTAACTCTTTAGGTTACCTGCAAAAAGAACAAAAATGCGTTCCAGGAAAATGTGATATGCAGTGATAATGAATTTAAATCTTTACTTTTATTTAAATTGCTTTACCTTAATTATAGCTTCAAGCCATTATTATGTGCACAGGTAGTCCCTTTACTTTGAACATGATTTTCTCTTTTCTACAATTTGTTTCAAAGTTTAGCTATCTGTTTAAAATAGATTTCCAAGGAAAAAAACAATGTAAAACTCCTCCAGTATGACAGGAAAGTCTCTGAGAGCCTCTTTGTTCAGAGAGAACTCAACCAGCAGAGCATTTTAGAATTCAAGCAACAGGAAGTAATTGTTTTTCAAACTTATTCCTGACTTTTCAAAAGAGAAAATGGACACCTATTTTTAGTCTAAGATACATAATGTTGCTGTATTTTTTTCAACTCTCAAAAGAGCACTTTGGTTCCTAAAACCCAGAGGAATTTGGGCCTCACATGTGTTCATTCATTTGACCTCAAGAGAGGAAATGTGATTCACACTTGTCCTCTATCCAACAAAGTCTTGCTCTAGCAGGACACATCGAATACTATCAGGACAAGAACATTAAAAAATATGGAAAGCAACAGCTCACAGTGAGGAAAATAAAAAGAAAAAACACATACTGGAAGTTATTTCACCCACTCAAATGTTTTTCACATCTTTAAAACTTGGAAATGCTTTTTGCGTTTATTTAGATAAATCTATATGTACTTAGCATCTTGATGAAACTCCACAGCTTGATATGCTCCTGGAAGGTTAGGGGGGTGAGGTAGGAATAAATCAGGAAGTAATTTAAGGTATAAAAAATTTGAAATACCTTTTTAAGGAATCAAACTACTTCTGAAAACAGGTTTTCTTTTTCAACTCAGTTCTGAATTAAAGTGAAACTTTCTAAGGGAACAATGCTCTCCACAGAAAACCTTGGCTCTGACATTCCACCAGAGGGCTGGGAGGCCATGTTTATGTCTCTTTGGCATAAAATAAGACATTAAAAAGTAAAGTATTGATTCATAAAATGCTTAAATGCTTAAAACCGTAACTGCAGTTTCCCATACATGTTGTCTTCAATATCCATCCCATTTCCACTCCCAGATTTTTTAATTTCTTGGCTGTCAACTATCTTTACCTCCATCAAGTACTAAAATCTGTCTTTCTGTCACTGTGAAATATTTATCTCATACTTATGACCTGTAAAATACTTTATGCCTACTGGCCATCACTATACCCACAATATTCATCATGTGTTCTGTTTTAGCATCTATTAGTCAATTTTAAAGAACATAATTAAGAATATTATAAGACCTTGATGGCTCATCCTCAAGATGTGCAATCCAAAGCAACAGAAAAGAAAACTTTACTTTTTATTTATATTCATTTCTCCACTACAAAATTAATGAAAATTCACTGTGATTAATGGCCTGGAATTTTGCTGGAACTCTTATCTTCATAAGAAGCCTTTTTGTCTTAATTCTCCTTTTAATGGTCAGTCTCTATCAAGATTTTATGCTTTCATGATTTTGTTGTTGTTGTTTCGGTTTACTGGATTTTTCTTTTTTTACACATTGAAGGAATTCTTCTGCTCATTCCTCCTCTACAATATTTGCTTTATCATGTGTCATGGGGTGATATTCCATGATCTCAAGGGATTATTTTCAAATGGCCATATGACAAACATTGTTTTTACTTGAATATATCTGAGAGGTCCATCTCACTCTCCTTCATGAATATATTACATCCTTGATGTGTTCAGACTTTGCAATTTACCTTCATAAAGCCCTTCTGTGATACAGAAATATTATTGACATTTTACAATGGAACAGAAAACAAGTCAGCTTATTAAGGTATCTAAACGCTTAAGGATGCCTTTTGGGATTTTCAAGGTTGTTCTGACACATAACTCTTACTGAACTAATTGAAGATTTTTCACTAAATGCCTAATTTGCATTTTTAGTTTTGCTGAAAAGCTTTAAAATCTGACTCACTCGTGTCACCCATGAAATCCAGTGGACCAGCATGTTAAACCCAGATCCCATTAGCCCTCACACTCGTGCTCGAAGCACGTGTAGTGCTCCCCACAGCAGGGGAAAACTGCTGAAATGTATTAAAAAACTGAAAAAATAAAGATGTGGCATGCACCACAAGCACCCAGTCCCCTCCTGGCCTGAGTCAGACAGCCAGCAGGGAGCCACACAGCCAAGTGCATCAGATGTCAGGCAGGAGAGGAGTGGATCTCCAGGGATGTGGCTGCTCCATGCTGGGACTGAGGGGTGCTGGGAGGCTGAGCTTGGACACAAACCAGGCTCAGCAGCCCCTCAGCACCCTCCCCTCCTCAGTGAAGGTTTTTCTAACAAGCCCTGACAGGGGGCAGAGCCAACATCCATGGATGGCTTCAGCCAAAGGTGCTGCAGAACTGTCTGTACCCACCACATCACTGGGTTTAGGCAGGTGGCCACTTTATTTCAGAAGCACTTTTCAAAGTGTCCCCACGCATTAATTCCTGTGCAATACCTTATCATGTACCTCATCAGATACTTAATCACGCACTTTTCCCCACTCTGATGCTGTAGATCTTTTTAGATCACTGTTTTGGGTGGCCTTAGAGCCAGTTACTCAGTCTGACTAAAGCACTTTCACACCTCCGGGGGCAGGAAGCTGGAGCAAGGACAGCTTCATCTTTTGCCCAGTTCTGATAAGGAGACGCTGTCCTTCAGCACCACTTTTCTTCACATCCCTCTTTAGGCCTCTAGTGGCTGGAAAGGGAACGGATCAGCAGCTGTCAGGGCTTTTTAAGGCTGTTTCGCCCTTGTTCAGTCAATGAAACTCACTACACGAAGCAAGCTGGGTTTGGTCAGCGCGTTCATTTCCTGCCCTTTCACTGTGAGGCGTGTTGCTTCATTTTGGAAGTCATGTGCACTGTCTTACAGCCCACAGCACCACAACTGAGGATCAGCTAAACAAACCACGTGGACAGCCATACTGGGATAACAAATATATTTTAATCAAAGAAACACGAGATGAGGTGAATTAACAAATTCCTGACTTGACTACCTCACAGAAGTATTTTCCAAGTCGGGGTTTATGCGTTGCCTGCTAGACCCTCTGAGAGTGGCTGCAGCTGCAAAAAACAAAAAAAAGTTCAGATTGAGGCCAATGGGAAGATGCTGCCTGCAGCATAATTGCTCAGTGTTGTTGCACATTGGCTGGCGAAGGTTAGGGACTGCTGCTCTGTGTAATCGACCGGGTTTGCAACAACACCGGGAGGCTGTTGTATAATAACAGTTCAAGCAAAACAGGTAGAAATAAACACACTTTTTTTTTTCACTTTTTTTTTTTTTTCATCTTTAGGTAGAGGTGATAAATTTTTACTGAGCACACCATGTTTTAAAATCACTCCCAAACAGATGCCAGGCACTCTTTTTGCCTGAGGCTCATGGAAAAAAAAAAAAAAAAAAGCAGGTAGGTTCTGAAAGAAATCTGAAAAGCTGTTATCCAAGTGGCAGAGGTTAAATTCTCCATATGCATGTCAAGTAGTTTCATATCCAAAGTGAGCACTGATTTAAGCAGACGGCTTTGGAATCATGACCGGATATACAAATACGTGACTGATCCTTTAGTAAATGAAAATTACAGAAAATCACAGGTGTCTGTCATAAAAATTACTGCTTATATGAACAAAGTAATTAAATCTGCCTATATGAACCAAACAATTAAATTTGCCTACTTTTAAAGAATCCCCATCAAACATTGCATGAATCACTTCAATTTGAATATTTTAAGTACTGAAAAGCCAGAATAGCTGCAAATAGCTTTGGATATGAGCAAGCTGAATGATGGAAAATTCCTTATTCATTTTTTGTGACAGCACATCTTTTTCCTCAGTTTAGTATTTTTTTACTTAGTTTTACTTGCTTTCTCCAGGCCTTCCGCATATCCAAAGATTTGTCAGGAAGTTGCACTCTGTTACTTCAGGCTACTAAATTACAGAAAAGTATTTAAGAATAGAGTGTCATTAGACTGCCCTATGCCGAACAGACTGATTTATTTCAGAGGATAATGAAGTAATGAACACTGTGCCATGATGACTGGCTGATCTAACAGCAAGGCTTCCCAGTGCTGCAAACGTTCATCAACTTCTGTCTTAACTCAGTAAATTTCTCCTCATACTGAGCAAACTCAACTTGATGATGTAAAAAAATAAAAATATAATAAGCTCCTACTGTAAACTGCAATGTACCTTTCCCTTGTGTCCAGAGACAGATCCTCAATCTTTTCACGTCTTTGTGCAGCTGGAGCTCAGCTTCCTTATGAGAAACCTTCCTTAAGTTAAAGTTTTTAGTAAGAGTGTTATGCCGTGATGCGGAAACCATAATCCCGACAAACAAACAGAAAACCAACCCAGTAGACATCCTGCCAGACCTACAGCCCCCACATCTGCTACAGAAACGCGAGGAATAGTCTTTTTAGCTTGTGACATACAGAACAGGGGAGTTGGGTTAAACCGCGTTTCCCTTACACCGAGCTACGA
>JBBMKD010000216.1:5875036-5967702 GCA_037834095.1 Argya squamiceps | reverse complement strand
TCCCCATGGCCCACAGGCCCGGCCCGTCCCGTGCCCTTGTGCCTCGGTGCCCGCTCCGGCTCGGCAGCGATCCCGCTCGCTCGGCTGTGAGACTGCCAGTGCCTCGCTCCCCGGAACGCGCGCCCTCGCAGTCGGGAGGGGAGAATGTTAGAGATGTACCCCGGGCGGAACGGCGGTCTTCATTCAGCGGATTCGCGTGGACGGGTTAAAAAAGAGTTAAAGCGCGGCTGGGAAAGCTCAGGCGCCTGAGACCCAGCCATAGCTGGAGGGGAGGGCAGGAGAGCCTTCCCGGAGGAGGTGGGGGCTGAGGAGATGTCTGCCATTAGGCATGTTTATCCTGACGAGTAGGAGATTCGTAAGGTGCTGCTTCGCTTTCTGGGTTTGTAGGCTGGGAGGCTGGTGGGTGTCAGGAGGGGAAAAGCTGAGAACTGGCTGCTCCATTTAACTTCATTTTTTTCTCTCTCTCTTTTCCTTTTCTAATAGCTTAGGCAAATATCAAAGGCCACGGTGAGCTCAGAAAGTGCAGACTGGTGTGGATGTTCAGCCTCCTGTTTAAAGACAGCTGATAACGGTTCTAGAAATAGCATCATCTTCTAGTAGAAGCTTTTTTTCTTCTTAAAGAAAAAAGTATATCGTCGAAATGAGATGCATTTTGGGAAAGGAGAGGGTATTAATAAGAAAAGTTGTTTACTAATATGACTTGCCTCCTAGTGCTTTGGCAACATTGCTTTTGTTGGAAAGGCATTCCCCCCTCCAACCCCCCCCCCCCCCCCCTTTTTAATAGGAAAATGACGTCTATAAAACACAATTGTATAAGCCAGGCATAATTCCACCAGTAATCAGACAACTCACTCAGGCTGGCTTGTCGTTGTTACAAATTAATAATAGATAATAAAGTAGTGTGTAGCTGTTACAGTTGTTACCATTGTAATCATATTCTTGAGGGCTGGAGATTTTGATTACATCAGTATATGTTTTCACATCTAATCGTGTGAAACTCTCTACTAGTTTCAAGAAATGCTTCACAAATATTCATCTTGGTACTGGAAAAACCAATGTCATTTGTTTGTTTCTCCAGGCATGCAGGGAGAAAGACAATTCATAAGAGGTACTGTCAGTCACAGGTCTTTGAAATTAAGGCTCAGGCTTCAGCAGTCCTGCTGCTTAACCTGCTGCAGTGAAGAAGGGGCAAATCTTAACTTGGTAGAGCTAGAGGTACTAGAATGTCTTTTAAGGAAAAGGAGGTTCAAGAGGGCTATCAAATTATTCACATGCATGTAAACTCTCTAGAGGCAGAAACTTTCTAATTTGTAGCACAAAATCAAGTCCAGGCCAATGCTGGTGGTATGCCCAAGAGGAGGGAGGACAGAGGAGCTATAAAAGACCACTGACAAAGCCATCTGCAAAGTACAAAGTCCAGCAATCATGTGTGACCGGATTTTGAATTACTGTATACAATTTGACTAAAATTTTTATATTATTGTACATATCATCTGGCTATAATTTGGTAGTTTGGCACTGACCAAGATGGCTGTGCTCTTCTATAGCTTGACCTCTGTCTAGGACAGACAAACTGCAAAGTGATATTAATGCATTTACCAGAGTGTGGTTTCTATCCTGTGGGACCACAAGCTCATTGCTGGCATGGGATTTGGGCTTGCTGCAGAGTGCTGCTCTGGACAGCCTGGTGATGAAGCTGTAATTTCTTTATCCTTCTCCTTTAACTAAAATCTTGCTTCATATTTTTTTTTAATAGCAGCAATTTGAAGGTGCTGAGACGTTTGTAATACAGGTGCTTGGAGATGGAAATTTTTCGGTCTGGTGGAAGAGAGAAACTGTTTGGACATCACTGCTTGTAAACAAAGGCATCTATTCTCCAAAGCTCTGAGCTCTAAGTGCACTGTGTGAGCAAATGCCCATGTCTCTGGAGATAACAGCAGTAAATGTAATCAGCTGTGTCTCAGAGCAAGTGCAACATTTCCTTCCTGATCTTGCCTATGAGAACCAGGTTATATCTGCCATTTTGTTATCACTGATTGCATGTTTGTCTTCTTGCAGGCACTCCTAGTTTACTCCTGTGTCAGCTGCAGATTTCTCCAGTCAAGGGGACCGTGTTACATTTGAGATCCCTAATGAATGCTGCACTAATTAACTTTGGTCCTGGAAGGTCACTGAATGATGCAGTGGGATGCTCTTATTAACCTTATCCTGAGAGTTACAATCTGTACTGACCACAGTAAATCTATTTTTTTTTCTGTTTAGCTCAGAGCTGGCCTCACACAATACAGTGTGCTCAGAAATTAGAAAAAAAAAAATCCCCAAGCCTGCTACACATGGAGTCAGAATAAGTTTAAATGTTTGACCTACAACAGTTCTGTCATCATCAATTGACACGTTCGTCTTTCTTTTCTTGGAATAAAGCTTTTCCCCATTGCTCTGGCAGCAACACAAGGATTGCTGGCAATGAAGTCACCTTCAAAGCTGAGGCATTCATGAAACAAAGGCATTTTTAGAAGCAAGTAAGGCAGCTTGCATCAGAATTTTCGTTACGGCTATGCTGCAACCAAAACTTACCAAGTATTTGTGTTGAATATTTACAATAGCTTGACTTATATTTGGCCATTTGGGCACAGGTCATCATGAGAGTACCTTTTTCTTTAAAAAAAGGGGAGGAAGGGAGCCCAGGGATATTTCAGGAAATCAAGGAAACATATGCAGCAGCTAAGTCACTAATGGAACACAACAGGCAAGATTTTTTTTTCACCCCAAGAAATAAAAGTTTGTGACTCTGTAGTTAAATAGGAGGACAAAATGACTGAGAACAAAAACATTGCTGTGGTTAAAGGAAGCCATTTCACCAAAGACAGTCACCTGTAGTCCAGGCTGGAGAAGGGAAATGCCATCTTAGGCTCAAGGATTGATACATCTATCAAAAATCTGTTATTGTCTGTGCCAGACCTTCTGCCTCACACTCCCTCTTAAATACAGTTACCTTTCTGTTCTTAATGGGTATATCTTCTGCTGCTGAAAAGTAGAAAATGCTTAGGTAGGCATACAAGAAATGGAAATCTGAGTAGCTACAACTGGGGTCTTTTTTGAGATGATGCTTTTCTGAGCAGTGTCATTCTTGAGATGAATTAGTTATTCTTCACAGAAGGTTTTAGGAATGCTTTTAAGGGGAGGTTAGATAAAAAACAGGCATGTCCCCATTTGGACTTTCCCTCATCACTGACTTCTAGAGGTCATATGGAAAGAGGTTAGTGTTAATTACAGGGAAGTTGGTGTCATCACTTTGATGATGTTAACATGAAAAAATAGCTGTCCTTGAGTACAATGGAGTCATTTGAAGATTCTGAGATCAGAATTACCTACTCTGATGAAAGAAGGGATGGTAGTGTATTTTCATTATGGTTTTTTATAAAACCTTAGGGCTTTTTATTTGAACTCACATGCCATTTATTGACATCTGTTCAGATTTTTAAAATGTAATGCATAAAACCAGTGTTAAATGCTAGGATAGTAGTGATCTTTGTACTTTCCTCTGCAGAAGGCCTGTGAGCTCTTCCCGTGTCAGAATGAGTAAAACGTCATTTTGGGGTTTTCTGAGTAATGGTAGGGAGCTTCCTCACAGCAGGTCCTGAAGGCAAAGCAAAGAGTCTCTCCTGTGCTGAGCAGAGGAAAAAGTGTGTCAAAGCTCTGAGATGCCATCAAGTGTCACTAGAAGCTGTCCTGTACCAGAGGATTAGGAGTGTGCATCTGACAGCCAGAGTGTTCTGATACAACTGGGACTCAGCTACGTTTTACAGAGAGCCAAAGTGGATAATGAATGAGTTGTCTGAACGAAGGTTTTGAGCAACAACAAGACTGCAGCTCAGCAGTGGGATTTTTTTTTGTTTCATTTTTTTCTTGCTGGGTTTTTCTTTTCCCCAGGTTGCCATTGGACAAAACTTTACTGCCTAAGGAAAAGTTGCAAGTTCAAAGTAGGAGATACTTCCCAGAAGATTGTAAACAGCTTAACATGAGCACGAGCTCTTTGATATGTTGGACCAATTTCATGACCTCTTTATAACAGATTACCATTTTTTTCTTGATCTTTATACCTTTCACATCGTTAACAGAGTACTCTGGGTGCTGTAGGTTGTCACATGCAATTTTAATCTATCTTAAGAAAGCTTCCTTAAAACTTGAGGAAGAGGGAGGAAAACACATCTCTTCTGATTTGCCTTCTAATTTGACAATCTCTTCCTTGACAGCTTTTGCAAACTACTGGGAGAAAAAAAGAAGTGTACTGAATAATTCAGTCTTGAGAGTGAATTGAGCTCGAGGAGAATTGTTGAATTCCCAAGTCTGTGGTTTGTGGGTTTTGTTATTGACTGCTCACATGGATTTAAAGTCCTGTGTCTGCAGTCAGTGGTTTTTATCTCCCCTTTGGATTCTGCAATTTTGTCTGGCTTTCCATCCCTGAACACGAGATCTCTGTTCTTGCAAATAAACACACAAGAACCATTGAAGGACCTTCCTGCTTCCAAGAGGAGCCATAGATAGCCTGCTACACTAATAAATCAGAATTTAACTTTGGACCTGGATGTTGAAGATAGTCCACTGAAAGTTGATGGAGTCATCATGCTAAATAAGAGGCACTCTTCCTACCATCCTCCCCTCATGTGCTGGAATATTCAAATTCTTAAGGAAGATGAAAGTTTGATATCAGAAAAAACCTCCTGAAAATGGGGTGTCTTACCTCAACCTGAAATTTGTTATTTATATTACCATGCTAATGGAAGCCAGAGAATAACAATAGGAGCTGGTCCTGAATTTTATGCATTGGCAACCAATAAGTAAAAACAACCCCAAGTTAATATCATTTTAGAATTTGTAAATGCATAAAATATAGAGCCCATTTTCTGTAAGGTGGGAGGATGATGCAATACCTGTCACTGAAAGCAGCTTGCCCAGAAAAATACTATATATGTAAGAGTCTAGCCAGTATTCAGGACTCTATATAAAACCTGAACCATGCTCATCATTTCTTAAAGCCACTGAATAAAGTAAGTGTTATTACCTCTAAAGCATTTTCTCCCTAGTTCAAAAAGGGAATTATCTGGGAAAAAAAAAAGTCTGAAAATTGCTATTATACTGTCTAGTAGAACTTGTATATAATTAACTCATTGGCAATCTCACTCAGTGGTATAGTTTCATATGAGTAAATATCCGAGTTCAGTCATAATGTGGACTGCAGGAAAGCTCTGCTAATGTATTTCCACTCAGCTGTTTGCAGCTACATATTAACATTTCCTAAATAAAAAAAAGAAATAAAAATGTTTGGTGTTTTATGATGAATTTGTAATAGAATGCTAATGAAGTAGCTTTCAGTGAGGATATGGTCCCTTATCCTCAAACTTTAAGAGATAACAGAACCTTAACCCAAAAAAAGGAAAAAAACCCAAACCAAATTCTTCATACACAAGAAAAACCCCTTCATTTTTGATTCATGGTAAAGTAACATTTTGTAACTTTCAGGTTTCACTAGTGTATCTGTAGTCATGAACTTAGAAAGACAGCTAAAACTAGAAGACTTTTTAAATTAAGTGACAGGTCAGATGGGGGTCTGCTTGCAAGTAAAAAAATAAAATCCACAAGTCTCCTTAAAAAAAATAAATAAACTAGAGTCCATCCAGAAGGCAGCATTGGTTAAATATGCCATAAAAAACATGCTTTCTGCGAGGTATTCTTGAGGTAGGAAATGTAGAAATGGTGTCTGTTCTGGGCTCAAGGCAGAGGTTGGGTGTGCAATCCCTTTTGCCACAAGCAGGAATTGAAATCAGAGCTGAAGCACGTGCATGCACACTGTTTCAAGTACCAGAATGCTTCTGGCTCTAGTTAAAGGGAGCAACCCATGTCCCTAAAGGCAGATGCTTCCCAGGTGTCAGTGTGGATCAGGACTGCCCACAGAGTGCTCCTGGTTTGAGGATCCTGAGGCAGAATCCTTTCCTCAAATCTCTGGCTAAGGATGAAAAGCTTGCCTTGGAACTGCCCAGCTTTTATAACAGCTGACTTGGGCACAGCCTTGTTTCTGGGCAAGGGAATGACAGGAATAACAAATCCCTCTTTATCCACGTGTAGAAGAGGAAGGAATCCCACCATTGTAACTTGTGGTACTTTGGTGCAATGTCTGCCAACCTCCTGTCCCTGTGCAGTCACAGCACCCAGAGCTGGGCATAAAATCTGCACGAGACAGGGAGAGTTTTATGGGATCTTGGGCATCTCCCTTCCCAACAGACTGACAAACAACTCCTCTCCCATATTGCTGCTGTAACATTGGGGGAATAAATGAGCTGTGCTGCTGTGTGAGATACTTTTGAGGGAGAACCAGGTAAGCTGTTTCTTTGGCAGAGTCATAATTTAAACTTATGACTGAGGTCCCTTGTGTAAATGAGTTTTTTCAAGACTTACTGGCAACACAATGTAAACACTTCCATCAGCAGAATGGTGTGTTTTTAAAAAATGCATCTCTCTGTGTTGCTGAGGCAAAAGACTGCAATTTGCTTTATTTGTTGTAATAATGATAACCTATACCTTAGAACAGTCTTTTCTTCCACCCTGTGATCATCTCCCCAAACAGCTAGGAGCTATTTTTCCTTCTCTGAGGATGTTCTGATGAAGCTGATGCTGTGTGGTAGGTCCTGGCCACCTGCTTTACTTGGTCATGTGAATGTTTTCCTGAGTCATACTCCCAAAATACATTGTTGCCTAAATCTAGGGAAAACTGACAATCGGTAGCAGTTGAACTTTCATATTACAGCAGAATTTATGTTAAAAATAAATGATTACTGTCTGGAAAACATGAGTTACTTGCTAAGAAACTAGGCAAGCACCTAGTTCGCTGTGTGAGAAGGGTTTCTCTTGCCATTAATTACTCCAGGAACTAAAGTCCACTCCAAAACACTACATAGAAAATTGAGATTCATGTTCCATACTTATCTGGTTAAACACTGAAGCTGTCACAGAAACGTTCTCCAGCCTATGTCAGCTGCTGTTAGCTTTCAGAGCTGTGTTCATTCTTGTTTAGGCACTGAGGGTTTCACTTCTTTTCAACACAGTAATATCTCTGCAGTCAGAAGAGTTAAGGTTGCTTTAGCAAGGCAGAGGGCACAGGTCATCTCTAAGTTAAGTTGTTCTGTGAGGCAGAACCTGTGGGAAAAAATATTTTCTGTGATGAAATGACTCCTGGCCTCACCTTTTCAAATGTAATCTATGTGAGGTGCTGTTATACAGAAATCCTGCTGGTTTGGCTACTATGGCTTTTGATTTTAACCCTCCTGGAACAGTGCCTGTCTTTGGGAGAGGATTCTAAACAGTATTGCAGGTGGGTGATGGAACCCACCATTCAGTCTGGAGGAAAGAGGGAAAAAGTAAAGTATGGTGCTGGTCCCAGTATTCCCTTGGGCTGTGTCTGCAGTGCTCCTTGAAGTGGTTTTATTCCAGCAATCTCCTTGGTCAGTCACAGAGCTAGTTTGAATTTTGCTGAGGCATGTGCCTGACTCCATGGATTGTGTGTGAAATTCAGTGGCCTCTTTCCCCCATATTAGGAAATAGAGGGTAAAAAATGCATTATCCATCCTTTACTTGTCCTGGCTGGAGCAGGGTTTGGAACACAAACTTAGGCTCGTGGGGAAAAACAGAGTTGACAACGTGAAGCTGTAGGAGAAGGGAATACAGGTGACCTTGCCCCTGATAAGTCACGGCTATATCCAGTAAAGGTAAGTGTGATAAAAGGGAGTGGGTTTGCTGGGGAGGAGGATCGTGATGGAGGAAGCACCTTGAGGAAGAAGGAATGGGAGGATCATGAAGAAGAAGGATCCTGGGGGGAGAGAATCTCTGCTGTGAGGTCAGTCTGGGGCTGCAGTCAGAGCCTGTTGTTGGAACCTGCAGTCACAGTCTGGCTGGGTAAAAGCTGCAGTCAGAGGCTGCAAACTGATCCCTGCAGTCAGAGTTCAGCAGGGAATAACCAGCAGTCAGAGGCTGCAGGGGAAACCCACAGCAGGAGCTGCTGCAGGCAAGGTCAGTGAATGGTTGGAGTGAGTTTGGCTGAGCTGTGAAGAGGAATAAACCTCTTTCATGCTGTGATTAAAAAAAAAAAACCACCTCTTTCATGCTGCCCTTTTCATGCTGTGATAAGCAAGGAGTCTGTGTCTAGGCTTATGTCTACCCTCTAACAAGAGGGCTGCTATAACATGCAGCTATTGTAGAAAGAGACAAATGTGATTCTGCAGTTTATTTTGAGGAATATTGCATGAAAGACAAAGGACATAATTATCCTGATTTGAAATTGCTGACACTTCATCTAATGCAAGTTTTGGATACCACAGTTTCAGATATGGGTGAGTTGAAGAGTCTCCACAAAAAGAGAAACAAAAAAATAGTCTTACAAAACAATGATTTGTAAGCATTGCCTGTAAGAAAAAGCTAAAAGAAATAGGTTTCATAAGCTTTTCTAAAAGAAAATGATGTTATGGCTGTGGAAAAAATTGTTGGTTTTCTGGCCAGGTCTTCTATTCTTCAAATAGAAATAGAGTGTGATTACATAGAAAAATGGGACAAAATGTAATAAACACAACATATAGGAAAGTAAATGCAGTTTTCTATGCAATAGAAGGCAATCTAACCAGATAAGAAAAGAATTTAGGTGAGAGTGCATTTTTGTCTGAAATGAAAATCAGGCAAAAGCATTTTACATTGATGTCTTAAAAGTGGTTTAGTTTAGCAAAAATTTATTTTGATTTAAAATATTTTTTTTGAGTAAATAAGCATGTCTTTGCAGTTGCTGTTGAATGTGTATTACGTTTAGAGAAAACATAAAAGGTTGTCTTAATTGTTCCAAATGCAGCCCATCTCAGGTCATTCAATATCCAGAGCAACTCCCACCAAATTCCTTGTGAAGACTGTGGTGAATTTCTCCACACTGTACAACAGCCTTTACTCCCAAAGCTGGGTGAAAGCAAAGTGGTCTGTGAGGGTGCCTGTATTTGGTGCATCTCACTACTTTGCAGCAGTCAGTTCTGAGGTTTGTTTGTTTATGTGGGGATTTTAGTTCAAGATGGATCTCATCTTGTCCTCTGCATCTTAGGTTTCCATTGTACGTTGTGGGGTCACTTCAGCACTGCAGTGTGGCATAGAACCAAAGGATTAGGAGATGAAACCTTTGCAGTTCTTTCTTCTGAATCACAGAGTGGACTTATCACGCTTTCTCTTTTTTCACTTTTGCTCCAAAAATGCAAAATGATTAAACCAGACAGGTATGTCTGCTTCTCAGTGTATACTTTGATAAAAGTACACATGTGAGCAAACTAATAAATGTGTGATATGCTTTTTTTATTGGTAGTTCTTCTCACTGAACTGTCAAATGGTGACTAAATTTCTCTCAGTTACATAACAAAGACGTTATTGGTAATAACTTTGCTCTTCCTTGGCAGACATGCCAAATATCAAGGGTGCAGGAGTTTAATCTTGTTATTGATAGCAGCTAGACATTTTTAAGATATTCATCAAAAAAGATCTTGGGACTTTTTGTTCTGTCCAACAACTTGATACTCAGAAAACAAGGAGAAATGATAATAAAATGTGATCACCGTGTTTTTTTTCCAAATGCTCATCTGTCTTCCACAGGAGTTTTTTAACCTTTGATCAAAGTATCTAAAACTACACAGTAAAGACCTTGATAATTAACAGGACAAGATTTACACTCAGTTATGTCTCACAACATAAGCCATGCTTCTGTGAATGTAGAAACATTCTCTTCTGACTGGATTTGCTGCTTTTCACATTGAAACTAACATTGATTAATAAATGTTAATTAACTTACTGTAGGCAAGTGTAACTTCTTAAGCTGAGAGCTTCTGACCTGAAAGTTATATTTACAGTTTGTATCTGAATTTAAACTTTCCTTTTGCTCATTATCATGTAATTAGAGATGAGTGAGAAATGTCTTTCTGATTATTTGAAATTTGGAGGACTTTGATGATAGCTCCCGTTCTAGCATGGGCAGAAAACATGCTTTTTTCAGAGTGTTTTGGAGTTTCTTGGTTTTGCTGATAAAAGTGGGACTGTCTTCATTGAATCAAAGACTGTCATCTTGGAAAGAGAATATCCTGAAGAAAATGCCTGATACCTCCTTCCATGTGAGTTTCCTCCCATTGCCATATCCAGCTGGGAGGAAGGAACTAAGACTCACCCTTCAAATTCTTTTCTCCTTGACTCTTCCAGAAAGTTTATTTTTCTTATTAACGTTCTTGAACCAAATGAACACACTGGCACTTCCTTATAGAAACCTGTTCAGTTAAAACATTCCTGGCAGTTTGTGTTGCTGTCTCTCGAAGGCTTTGGCAGAGCAAGCAGTGAGTGGGACTTCTCTATTTCAGTCCCAGCATCTGGATTAGGGTTGATTAACAAGATTTTTCTTCCTCCCTTGAGACCTAAGATGACTTCCCATTTCTCTGTATCTTTTGTTGTTTTTTTCTGTGGTCGTTTTTTGTTTGGTTGGTTTTTTTCTTTTGTGTAGCTCATAAAGTCTTTACTCACAGGTATGAGGGGTTGGATTATCTGCTTTCTCCAGGACTCTGAACTCTTCAGTCCTAGACTCCTTGTTGCCATTAGGTCAGCAGGCTGGTACCAGCCTGCTTACTGCAGATTATCTTCACCCAGTGCAGACAGCTATTTTTCCCTCAAACCATGTGGAAAAGGAGAAATGATCCATAGCCAGCCACAGTCTTTGTTTTTTTCCCTGCTGTTCTGTTTCTGTTCATGTGCAGGCTTTTCAATTTCATGAAGCAGCTTTACATGAAAGCTGAAATGTAATTGCATCCTCCTGAGTAAAATGGACAATTTCTGTGCCAACCATGTTTTTAAAGAATAAGATTACAGCATTCATTCTGCTGCATGTTTTCTTTGCGAGCGAATCCCTTTGCTGATGTAAAGGGATTAAATATTCTAAGACACCAGCCACACCAATTCTTTATAATTCCGTAAGTGTGGAGAAGATCACCTTCATTATTTTTGTCAGGGGAAGAAATAAAACATAAAACAAATAAAACAGGGAGGCCTCTTTTAATACACCTTGCTTTACTCTAGCAAATACAGGTGAGGCTTCATTTCAGCATACATCGTGCTCACTGCTCCTCTCAGCTCTCCTTACACTATAATTTCCTTGTGGAAGTTGTAGCTTTCTGATATACCTTGTAGATCTAAGGCAACAAAATATATATTGTGCAGTTTGCAGTTTTTGCTTTGTTTTAAACTGAAGCCCTGGAGCGTGGTAACATTTGTTACCCCAGAAAAAAAAAATTAAAAGTGTGCAGTGTTGCAAATGAAACAGTTTCGAATATCTTTTCATGCCCTACTTTTGTTGTTTCTAGTACTCTTTGTCTTGCTCATAATATCTTTATATGGCTGTAGGAAATAGGTGGTTTTCAGTATTTTGTCTTTCACTGATTGCACTTGGTAAGATTTTCATACTCTACTCATGCATTTTATGTTTGACTATAGACAGCCATAAAAGGGTTTTCTCACAGTTATGTTGTGAGCATAACAGTGGCAGTGCATCTCATTTTCTTGGAATGATGTATGGACTTCTTTTCTCCCTGCCAGATGATGTTGCAGGCTTACCAGAAAGAATACTTGATATCAAGATTATGGAATATAGTTCTTGTTACCAAAATTGTGCTTCTCCATCTCAAAGCTGCACAATCCTGCCCTTAACACTGAAATTTATTCTCTCAAAGCCATCTCTGATATCTCCCAGAGTGGTACCAGCAGCCTAATGAAGAGAGGTTAGGAAAAATGGCACTGTGGCTGTTTTGGGAGAGGTTCCTAAATGCAGAACAACCTGAACTCAAGAGACTGGGCTACCTGGGGCAATACAGTTCTACTTTGGACACAGCAAAGACAATTGGAGGTATGGTTAAACTGTAAGTCTTGTGGTCTCCTTTCAGGAGCTGCAGAAGGGCTAATTCCCATTAATGAGCAGTCCAGCAGATCCAGCAGATGTTCTGTGTGATGGGATGGAGGGGGTGACAAGCTGCTTCTCCTCTGCTTATCGTCATCCCTCCTCGCTGCTGATTGCAGGAGAGACCCCGTGGTGCCGCATCAGTGACTTTGTGATCACTGCCTGTTCATCTCAGCCTCAGCAAACAGCAATAGCCAGCAATAACAAACCCTAAGGAGGTATTAGAGCCTGTGTCTTTAAAATTAGATTATGTTCTGAAAGATGCTGCGCATCAACTCTGAATAAAATCAGTAAGAACAGAGAGTGTGCAGGGTGACACAGAGAAACACAGAGGAAGCACTGTGAGTCTAAGAGCATTGGAACTATGAAAGAAACTGTTATGGAATTAAAAACAGTGAGATGTATTTAACTATGCTACAGCAACCTGGATTATAAACCAACGTGAGCACTGGTACTTAGTGGTTGAGGGAAGAGAAGGTGGGTGGATCATCAAAAGAACTGAAAATGCCAAGAGAAAGACTAAAACATCGTAATACTGTAATGTCTTCATGTGGTGCCAGATTAATGAATGAAACTTTAAAACGGGATTGTCATCTGTGTATCTGCTTGTGTATGTGGCAATCCAAAGGGTTCTGACAGCCTTCTTTTTAAGGAAATTCTGTAATTCCTTCTTTTTCCCCACTAATAATCATAGAAATTTTCTTTCTGAAATTTAAGGCGCTACAAATGCCATGATTTCTTCTTTCTCATTGCAAAGCACAAAGTCTGCATTTTCAGAGAACAACTGGATATTACAGTATGTTTTCTTACTCTTAACCTAACTAAAGGGCAGTAACCATAACTAACCTAATTTTAGCCAAATAGAAACTAACTTACTCTTCAGTCTCTAACTGGACATAAGCATTCATCAATCATCTTCGTGAGTTCACAGACAACTGAGATTACAGGCAACTCTTGTGTTGTTATAACCACCTGCAGATCTAAATGCCAGACATCCTGTAACAGTGTTCCTTGCCTAAAAATGAAAATGGTTCAAAGCTGTTGTGATAGAGAATTGAGGGTTTTTTTCCTTTCCAATGCAAGCAGTTCCCTTCTTTCTTCTTAGTCCAAGCCTGTAGCTACTTCAACCTCATAAGGTCTGCCTTTCAAGAGATGCTTAAAAATTCCAGAGAGGTAGTGCTTGAAATCTGAATGTTTTTCTACCATCTGCACTACTTATGATGTATGAAGACCTCTGTTAGCTGGTAGAAGGAAGAGCACTTTATTGGAGACTGCTGATGATCAGTTGCGCTTTTAGGAAACATTGATTTTGTGTGATATTTATGTGGAGCATTACTTGAGTCTGAAGTTTAGTCTTCTATGGCAGATATTTCTGTTGAGCCTTTAGACCTTTCCCATTGTACTCGATTTTTGGTAAGGCAGAGCCTGTGCTGTTGGACAAATGAAGACTGAATTAGCTGTGCTGAGCACTCAAAGAGCAGTAGCAGCCTTCTGGGGGCTCTTATTTCTAAATCCAGCCTTTTTGCTACTATAAATTGGTATCTGTCTTAAGCAGAGTGATAGATTAATTCCCTCTCCTCCCTCCAGTCTTCATTTTTTCCATGTGAGGTTTTAAACAATCATCATCAATTTCAGCTTTCCAGCTCTGCGTTCCTAACTTTAAACCAGCCCAAGCTCTCCTCTGGATTATTCCCAGAGGCTCTGTACCTTCTATAGCAGTAGTAATTCCTCTGTGGTTTCATTCCCGTGTCTTAATTTCCTATCTTTGACAATCCATGGCTATTTTCACCTCTGGAGTTTCTCTTTACCTGACCAGCCACAGCCCAAGCTGTACCCATGAGGCTCATACCAACTTTAGAAGGAGTGACATTACATTGCTTCCTGCTTCCTCAAGCTCTCATTTTAGCTTTGTGAGCATGTCAGGGTCCATCACTCAGCTGCATATGCTCTCTTTTTCCAAGCTCTATCCTTAACCTAAATTCCCTCTCTCAGCCTAGCAGTGGGACTTGCTTGTTTACACCTCTGTCCACAGTCCCCAGGTCACCCGGAAGGCGCTGAGCCCACAGCACTCATCTCCCTCCTGCTCTCCTGAAAGCTGGATCTCAGTGGAGTTGTGGGGCTGGTTGGTACTTGCCTGAATTGGAGTCACAGCTCATTTAGCCCTGCTTCCTCCAACTCTCATTTCAGGAGCATCTGCCCAGCTGAAAGTAGGGGTGAAGTGAGTGCTGTGGACAGGACAGGAAGGCACAGTCCATTCTGCAGGCTTTGGGGGAGGCTCAAGTGCCTGCTGGATTTTTTAAGATCTTCAGGGCTAAAGTGGGGCAGGTACAAGTCCTAATTCAGGCATAGCTTCTTCCTTACTTATGTATTTTTGTCATACTTTTACCTGTGGTCTTGCTTCTCTTTAATGATTTAATGATGCTTCTTTCAACTTCATGAGCTCTCCTTTCTAGAGCCATCCCTGACTACAGTCTCAGCTGTGACCATTGGGCTGTTATTTGCCTTCCTGTGCTAGAAACTCTTTTAAGATCTAGTCCTGAAGATTTTTTTCCCCCTCATCCCTTAATATATCCCTGGGCATGTGACTCACCCTTCCTGTATAAGTTATAAATCATTAACAAATCATTGACTTGTGCTTACACTGTAAATGTATCAGATGGAAGAAAGATATAGCTCTAACTACTGGTTGAAACGGAGGGATTTGAGTTGGATTTTGGAATTCTATCCTCTGTAAGATGTCCAGCTGGACCAACGAGTCCAGATTAAATATGCTCTGAATTCCTATATAAAGAGAGTTTTTTCTCAATTTATCATTGCTAGAATCAAGCATCATTTTAGGGCTTCAGCCCCTGCTTTCCTGATCCCTGTTCACAGTCAGCCTTATTCCAAGTAATAAACCTAGCCAAGTGATACCAAGCTGATTCCCTAGGTAGCCAGTCAAGTAATTTTTGTCCAAAATAGAGGTCTAACCCAAAACCAGTTCTAGGTTTACAGGCCTTCCTATGGTGATCCTTAGTACTATTGAGTCCACCTGCTCTTCTTCCCAACCTTCAGGCAGTTGTGTATGGCTTGCTGAACTTAGTTATTTATTCTGTTTTCTGGACTTGAGACTTTCTTCTTGACACCTCTTAGCCTAGAAATACATAACTGTTAACTTCTATGCTGTGTTTACTTTGGTAGGTAAATGGAGCTATACCTAAGCAGGGCAAATCATAACTAAAATTTTGATTGGGAGGCCTGTTGAAATAATACATTTACATAAGGAACTCAATATATATACACACATTTTCACTCTCAGAGATGGCTATTCTTTTACAGAAATCTGTCCTATTCACTAATAGCACTAGCAATGTTTGTGTGTAGCCTTTCCCTGTGCAATTACATTACATTTTCAGAGTGCAAATAGAAAGGCCAAGCTCTCCACCCACCCCCACCCTTCCCTTTGGGCTAGATTTTTCCAATGAGAGCCTCTCTTCAGGAGAAGCACAGGGAGTACTTTGTGTGCTGTGCTCTCTTGAAAAATGTGTCAGCCTGCTATGATCTCTCCATGGCAGCGGATCTCTTGGAAAGCCTGGCTCCCATCCAAGTCAGCCAGCATGGATGGATGTGTGTGGTGAAGCCTTCCTCACCAGGAGCTTTTCAAAAAGCTCACATGATTCTTCAGGTAGATTAAATACAGTCTAAGCACATTTTCACTGATGCATTCAAACACTTCTCAGGGAAGGATGTTTCCAGGCAGCTGCCCAAGTGTGTTTCTTCAACTGTTTGAATGGTAGAATTTTTTAAATATTTATCCCTTTTGATGATTAAGGATATTTATAAAAGATATTCTCTCTCGAAAAAAACTAAGTTTATCAATTTTACGAAGGAATCACTGTGACTTTAATGCAATATCCTACCTGTAAATAGCAGAATTTAGGTTGGAATGTTGATGTTCTCATGGTAGATTGGGAGCACAAAACCAAGATTAGAATGAATCTATAAACACAGTTTGCTAATACAACATCAGTAATGGAAAATCAATTTTCAGGTCTGGAATTTTCAGACTGAACACAATCTTATCAGAATTGAACAACCTACTGTTGGTTTATATTTGTTTCATTAAGAGATTTCAAGAAATGCTTTATATCAAGGCTAACTGCATGCATGTGTTTATTGTCAGCTTTAAACTCTTTTCCAAAAGGTATGAGGAATAAGAGTAAAAGAAGGCTGGCAGCACCTAAGATTCCTGGAGTGCTCCAGATGTTCTAAGTGCTGAAGCCTTGCCAGCATCCTGCTGCCTTGAAAGATCAGCAGGTTGGTGGTTGAAGACAATGATATTCAGTGATGTTAAACTAAGTGCTTACACCCAGCAGCTGGGAGCCACTGGAAGACTTCCTGCTGCAGGGATCCTGTAGTCTTCTATGATAAATTATAGATAAAATAGCCAATTCCATAATAAATTTACATTATGGTGGGCAAAGTAGGTCCTTCCCTTAAATTAAGATTGAGCAGCTGCAAGTATAAGTCACCTGTTTATCCATAAATCATAAAGGGCATGGACCTGAAGAGCTTTGATTGTAGTAAAAAAACCCCAAAACCCATACACTCAGCTGAATTCTATTGCAGCTTTTTGATTTCTAGCTCTATGACATACTTGTGGTTTTGAATCTGTTACTTTGCTTTTAGTTTGATGACTTTTGAACACAACCCAATGCTTTGTTGTTTGCCAGTGGGAGAGGGAACACCTTTTGTAAAAGCAGCAGTTCTAGTGAAAATTCCATGGCTAAGGTTCATAATAGTCAGACCTTTCTTTAAATTGCAAGCAGCAGTCTTTTTTAAAAAAAAAATTGTGATGAAAGGAGAAGATTTGATAACCCTGCTTAGCCTTTCTCCATGCTATGTGATTTACTTTAATAAAATACCACTTTGCCTTGGGCTTTCTACTGACTGTGCCATAAGACTTGTACCCCAAAATGTGTTTGTCAATCTCTGTCACATCCGTTCTTATCTACCTTCATCTCTCTGTCTATTTATGTAACCTTCTGTATCATCAAATGCTTATCAGCACAGGGATTCTGGAAAACACCCTGTCACAGAGCTACCAGTGCAAGAGGCCTCATCTTGCTTCTGAGAGGATGCTGCACACCTGTGTCATGTTGTACCACACAGCTGGGAGTGCTGAGGGCCTTGTAATTAGGTGAGGCTGCGCTTCCAAGGAGAAGGAAGAGGGAGCACAGGATTGTGAATGCTCAACACTTGATTTCTGATTCATTTTCTTTTCTATCCCTGTAATGAGAGCTCGCAGTACCAGGGAGATGCTCCATGAATGAGCTATGCAGATTTCTCAGAGAACCTCTGAGATAGGGAAGCACAAAAGTGGTAACGTCAGCATTTTTTCTCTTAAAAAAAAAATTCTGTGAGTACTGATTCTATTTTTTCCTATACAAAGTGAAGGACCATCCTTTTTGCAAGCAGTTGGAAAGGAGGAAATTACTGACCAAATGTGAGCGTAAGACAGGCTTGACTGGCCAAGGGGTAGAATATGATACAGCAGTATGTATATGGAAACAAAAGGGTGTGAAAATGCAGAGTTCTGTAGTGGAAAGAACCCTGGATTACAGCTAGTTGCCTGTAAAACTTGTCACAAATAGCAGTGAGTAACAAACCTGAGTGACAATTCTTCTGTTGAGCTGGTAGTGGATTAAAGCCTTGCACTTGAGCATTCACCAGGCCCCTGCCGTGTGGGTTTGCTTCTGTTACTTTCTCTTCTGTGTTTTTTTTCAGCTGTGGTATTAAGGGAAATGGAACAACTAGATCTACTTTCCAGCTCTGTGTGTGTTGGAATTTTGTATGGTGTTGGGATTTTGCTGGTTTTATTTTAAATTATTTTCCTTATTTTGCTTTCTCTTATCACCAGCTGTGCTCAATATCTGATCTCTTAGTCTTCTTTGAAGATTAAGCAAAACAGGTATTAAAAGTGTTTGGAGAGTTTTGCATTTGCATTTTGTCTTACTGGGAAAAATCTTGGACCTGTATTTGTCTAGGTCTAGTTTTTTATGTTTCTTAATGCTATTTGTGTCTTTCCACAAATCCATTTCACACTGCAACCCCAAATTCTGGCATTAGATGCTGATGTTTTTTGCCCCCATGTTTGTCAGCACTGTGCTTCATCTGATGCACCTGTGAGTTTGACCTAGAGCTGTCTTGCTCCTGTTCAGCTTTTCTCACTTCTTGTTTTCTGCAGAATCATTGGCGCTGTCTCTCATGATCTTGTTCAAAACACCTTCACACATTTATATTTTCAAACGCTTCATTAGTCAGGTCTAAAATAACAGTTTCTTCCACCTTTTTTTTTTTTTTGTCTCCTGAATCAAACCTTTTCCTCATTGCTTTTCCTGAATTTTTTGGTTAGCCTGTGCCCAGGCAGATGTTTAGGATCCAGGAACTTGCCTCCAACAGTTGTGAATCTCTCAAGGCCATTTTCCAAGCCCTACCCCACAAGTAATACAGGGCTCTAAAGCTGATATTGGAAATACCACAAAGAACGCATTAATCTGCTGCACAATTACAACATAGAACAGCTGTCTGGGGTTTTCATATATTTTAATGACTTTTAAAAATTTTTTTTTGCTTCCTTTTATTGCTGCCAGCTGAGCTATATCAGGACAGGCTGAAATTAGTCCTTAGTTACCCCAGGCATGCTCTTTGCTCCCAGCAGCTCACCATCTCCATCTCAGCTCTACAGCATTCTGCCTGAAGTGAACACAGGGAGAAGCAACAGCAGGAAAACGAGGGTGAGCCATGCAAGGAAGCCAAAATGTGTGCAGGTATTTGGGGTTGGATGGTAAACTTTAACTGGAGAAACTTGAAGCAGTTTCTCCAGGAAAAAGCTGGTTCAGTGTTTCCCATGTGTGTTGGGAACATATGAGTGACACTCAGCAGGGATGTGGGGAAAGACGGCGAATCTCTTCAGCCTGTGCACTTTGCAAAAACAAATCTGCTTTTTGTAGATTAGGAAAGCATTGAAAATGAGATTATACACACTGTGGGCTCCAGTAGGTTTCCTGAGCTTGGCTGAGGAAGAAAGCAGAATCCCCCTGAGATTCTGGAATACTAAAATGGAGACTTGCCGATACAACATAAATGTTGGCTTCAAGGTGTTGCTGATGGGCTGTGAAACGATGGATTTTTGGATCTCAGGATAGATTTACCCCATGAGGGCTCAAGTTAAATAATTGCTCCTATTGTTGGTTGTAATATACTGTCTGTGCTTCCGTACTGGAGCCTTTCCTGCCTGTTATTTTGCCTTGAAGTAAAGATTGGTAATATCTGTTACAGAGAATGCTCTGCTAAAAGGAGCCTCAGGAAGTGACACCAATAGCAAAGCTGTGTTGGCAAACTACCCAAGTTGTTAAACTTCAGGTTTGAGCAGCAGATTTTCTCTGCATTGAGCTACTTTCTTATGGCTCTCATGGCTTTACTTGCTGTGATGTGACTTTGATACACTTGTTAGGAGAAGTCTGTAGAGGTCACTTGTCTCCTTGGAAACCAGAAGATAAAATTACTCTAGTTGTATCTGTATTTTGATATGAAGAAGCTTTTTCTTCTCCAAAGGATAGCTACCTAGAAGCTGAAGCATTAACAATTTTGTAATGATTTTCTGTCTTTTGCAAGGTTGAGGGAGTCTTACAGTGGAAGAACAAAAGCACTCTTAATTGACCATCTCAGTTATACTATTTGTTTCAAGCACCTTGCATTCTAATTAGAAATCAAAGCATTGCAAGGTGATCCCTCTGCCTCTTACCCCTGACAGTTTGTGGAGTTTTCTCTGTCTTTTGTCCAGTCTTCTCTTCAGTGCAAGGTTATTTCTATGCAAATGCTTTAAATGAAAGCTTTGTGAAATATGTTTTTTTCTATAAAACTTAGACTTCTATTGGTAAAGAGAATCTATAATCCATGTCACTGAAGCAGCTGTTATGGAGTTACTGGTGCTGCATTGCAAGGAGAAGGAACATGGGAAGGTGCTAGGAGTCCACTTAGTGTAGGTCAGAAACACTTTTAGCAGACAAAATAGAAGTAGTATGTTTATTTTAAAAGATATGGTGTGACAAGTGATTTTTTACTTAAGGGAGTTGTGGTAAAAAGCAGCAACTAGACAGATGTTCTCCTTGGAGATTTAGTCTCTAAGCATCTTTATTTACTAGACAATTTCTTGTACATTGCAGTGTTTAATGCAGGGAAAAATGATCACCTGCAGGGAGCCTAATTGGCTTTGATCTGTATCACAGCTATTGACCTTATGATTTGGTTTCAGGCATTAAAAAGATGAGAGTGTAATGGAACCTTCTTCAGTATGATATGTACATATAAATATACAGTGTAATACATGTATTCTAAAGCAAAGAATTCTCCTGCCATGCCAAAAATTCACTTTTTTTGTCTTGTGATGCATCTCTGATTCCTCTCCAGATGACACTTATGGGGTGTCACACAGGTTACAGCAAACGCCTGAGCTTCCTAACTACTGATTTCCTCTAAACCCTACTTTGCTTATAGAGGGTAGGTTTGTTAACCACAAGGTTTGCTTCTGTACTCAACTATTATGAGAACTAGAAGAAATCCATTTTCAGGACTGAGCAGAGCAGTACACTGGGTATGCATTTTGACTTGAAAAGGTTCCTGGTGACCAAAAATGTAGTATTAAATTAATCTGCTCAGAGGTATAACATGCCAAGACAGTCTGAAAATCTTCCTGTTGAACAAATTCACACAGAACCTGTGCATTGCTGTGAGAAAGGATATATTTTCTTTTTTTCTTCAGATGAATTGCTGAATGTTTTCTCTAGCAGCAGCCAGTTTAGTTGCCAGGAGTGTGTTGCACCATTCCAGAACAGCAGCTATGTTTATGTTGTCCCATGAGCTGACTGTTTCACACATTGCACTTTATTGTGGGCTTAGGCTGTCCAACTGGCAGATTATTTCTCCAGCACTAATAACAGTTTTGTAATTATGTAACATGCAATCCACATTGTCTCTTGTGAAGAATTCAGTCTCTAAGGCTTCTCTGTTCTTTTAAATTTCTGAGCTACTAAAAATTAGAATTGCCTTGCTGGTACAATGTGTGTTTCCTTTCCACACTTGTTGTATGCCCTTGTTTTTACTGGGATCTTGGAGGTTCTTGGTGATGACAGAGCTGGAGACACACTGCTCCCAGCAGCATTCTGATTCTCTTTTCCTGGTGTTTCCTGGTCAGCAGATTTTATTCTGTCCCCATGCCAACCAACAGCAGTTCATCATCAAACATGACTATGTCCAGTGAATTTTAGAAGTTCAGACTTTGCACTGTTGTGTTCTGCTTGGAGCAGGTTGCTGTAGAGCTAGAGACGGTTTGATGGAAAACTGAATCTGAAAGTGGATTTGGGTATTTGGGCGAGTTGTGTGGCACATATTAGATGGCAAGTAATTGTTTTGGCATTGGAGTACTTTGCATACATGTTCTTTCTCTGACTTCCAAGCACAAGAGCTGATTTTTGGTTATTTTCATGTGTCCTGGTAAACAATGGCTGGAGCCCAACTTTCAGTGCTACATTGAGTCTCCTGAAGGGAAGCTTTTTGTAATCTGAAACAAAAATATGAAATAACTACTTTGTGTCTTTTTGTTAAGCTTGTTAAGGGATTTCTGTGTGTTCAGATAAACTTATCCATGGAGGAATGGGTGTGAGTTTCTATTAGCATTTAATGTTTTGCAGTGTTTGTTAACCATCAGTGAGTTTCAAAGTGACAGGAATGGACATCATGGCTAAATTATAAGCAGGGGTGGTCTTTTACCATTTATATGAAAAAGTTACTACTGCTTCTTCCTGACTTACAATATAATAGGGGATAACAAATTGAGTAGCACTAAATGTAGGAAGATATGCCTGTCTCAAACATTTCCCAATTTTTACTCTCACAGAACATTCTGAGTTGGAAGGCACATACAAGTATCTCCAAAGAACAACTCCTGGCCCTGCACAGGACACTCCAAGAGTCACACCATGTGCCTGAGAGTACTGATCAAACACTTCCTGAGCTCTGTCAGGCTGGTGCTGTGACCACTTCCCTGAGGAGCCTGTTCCAGTGCCCAGCCACCCTCTGGGTGAAGAATCTTTTTCTGATATCCAGCCTAAACCTCCCCTGACTCAGTTTCAGGCCATTCCCTCGGGTCCTGTCACTGTCACCAGAGAGCAGAGATCAGTGCCTGCCCCTCCTTTTCCCCTCACCAGGAATTTGTAACTACAGTGAGGTCTGACCTCAGTCTCCTCCAGAATGAACAGACCCAGTGCCCTTAGCCACACCTCACATGGCTTCTCCTCCAAAACCTTCCTCATTCTTGAGGCCTCCTCTGGGTGTTCTCTAGTACCTTTATATCTTTTTTATATTGTGATGTACAAAACTGCCCCAAGCACTCAAGGTGAGGCCAACCCAGCCTAGAGCAGAGCAGGACAATCCCTCCCTTGCCTGGCTGGCCATGCTGGGCCTGGTGCCCCCCAGGACAGGGATGTCCCTCCTGGCTTCAGGGCACTGCTGATTCATGTTCAACTTTCCATGGACCTTTCCCTGGTGCTGCTTTCCAGCCTCTCCTTCCCCATCTATCCGTACATCCAGGGTTACCCCATCCCAGGTGCAGAATCAGCACTTGTCCTTCTTAAAATTCATACACTTGGTGATTGCTCAGGCCTCTAATTTATCAAGGTCTCTATGCAGGGCTCCTCTGGCTCAAGGGAAACAACAGCTCCTCCCAATTTTTTTATCAGATCCTAGCTTAGCATCTCCTGAAATACTGTGTCCAAGTCATTCAGGATGTTGCAGAGCACAGGGCCAAGGATGGAGCTCTGGGGAACGCCATTAGGGGCAGGTACTACAGTGCTCATAAATTCTTAGATCATTATTTTGGTGTTCAATGCTGAGGGACTGTCGGGGAGATATTTTCCAAAAGTAACAACTCCAAAGGCAGCCAAGTGCATGGCTGCTGGAAAATGCCATGGAAGCTTACAATGAAAAAGAAATAATAAGATAAAGACTGCATGTAAATTGTATGCATAACTGCATACCCTAATTGTATGCTTCCAAATGAAGCTGAAGTTGCCACTGATAAAGTCTTCTGTGCAGAAGTTACAAAGCCCAAGGTAGAGTCTTGTCTTTTTAGGCCTCTCTGGAAAGGAAGATCAAAAGCCCCGAATTTTTCATTAAATACTTACCAAAAAATCCCATAAAAACATCTCTACAAACTACTATCCAGGCACTTAGATGCCTGTATCAGCTGGATTTTTCTCTGTGAAAACTGGACTGTTGTAGGAAGTGGAGATTAGAAATTTTTTTTTTAAGCACACAGGACTGACTTGTTGCCCTTTTTGAACTAGACATATAACTCTATGTAATTTAATTTAGCTTCCATGGAAATCAATTGTGAATTGTCTCACTCTTTCCCAGCCAGTACTAAAGCATTTTAATGGTTCAGGATTGATCTAATGAGCCCTGGAATAACTTCTATCAAAGTGGTTTGGTAAAGACTAATTTAATTTTTCTGACTAATACTGTCAGGATTTTAGCCTGTTGGGAATAATGCTGAAAGCTGAATGGATGCACTAAGTGGAGCTGAGATGGGCTAATGAAGTCTTTACTGGCTGTAGGTGGTGTGATGTTCCTTCACTTCCAGATAAAACTCTAGATTTATGCATCTAAGCTTTTTAGCAAAATTTTTGGTTTGTGCCCATGGTTCTGGTGTGAGTATTCAACAGCACAAAGGAAGCAGCATTATAGAATAATGGATAGAATTAAAAAATGTTTTGTACTGGGAGAGTATTGAAATGATAGTTTGAATTTCAGCTGAAAATAAAGTGTGTAATGCAGCTCTGCTTTCATTTTGAATTCAGCACTTTATGACTCGTGATAGATCTTTGCTTTGTTAAGGATCTCTACAGCTAGATGAATTTTAATGAATCTGTTTTCCTTTGGTATGCACAGTTATATTAGTAACTAACTGCAGCTTGGCTTGAAATATTTTTATCCCACCCAGAGGGAACTGAGAAAAGAAGCTGAAAAATAAAAGCAAACATTTTGTTCTAATATTAATGCTTAGTTTTCTTTGGAGTTTATAAAAACTCTGCAACTTTTAAACTATTTCCTGCATAATGCTGTGAATTATTGACATAAGTCAAGTTTACATGAAGCTATTTGTCAGCAAGGTGGAATTTTCAACCTGAAACTCTTTTTTTTGTTTAGTTGGGATGCCTTGGGTGTTTTATTGGATTAGCCTAACATTTAGGTTTTGAGAGATTTTGCATATCTCTAAAAAAGCTTTTCCAGGAGACTGCAAGTGAGCTCGCTTTTCAAACTGCTCGAGGTGAATACAGTTGAAATTAATTAGAATGTAAAATTTGATGCAGAACTTCTCATGTTTCCTAAGTAATAGATATAGAAGTGTATGAAGAGCAGATTGGGAAGCCCTCATTCTGTGGAAAGGTTTTTACTCTGTTAAAACTTGGTGACTTTGATAGACTACTCATAGATTAAAGGTCTCTTGAGCATATGTGCATTTTTAATAAGGCCCTAAGGGGCACGTATGAAGTTTTAATATTGTCTGAAAGAAATGTATTTATATTATTTCAGTCATTCCCTCTTGCTCAATTTCATCACTTGATGCTGTACAGTCTATTAAAATCTAAACCGACCAGTCAGTTCCAAAACATCTGTTTTTTCAAAAAAAAAAAAAAAAACCCAGAAGTTTTTTTATACAAATAGTATCTTGTTAGATTACTGGGGAAACCAGGATTCCATTGGGGTGGTTTTCTAAGCAAAACAACTAATTGAGTAATTCTTTCAGTTTATTTGTTGTTGCTACTGTAGTACCAGAAGATAATTTACTAACTGTTGCATATCCTACTGAGCTGTTGACTCTGTAAGTTTTACAAAAACTTAGAAAATATTCTAGTTCTTAGAAATATTAGGTTTGTCTTTCTCGTTGGTTTAAAGAGAGAAGTAAGAACATTGGCTGCATTAGGATATTGGGGCTGTTTGCTAGAATCCATTTCTGGGTAATAAAAGTGCTAGATTAAGTTGGTGTGTAAGAGGCAATGGAAGTGCTGATTCTACTTGCTTTTTTGTAGGGGAAAGATACAACAGATGTTCAAGAGGATGTTGGGAAACAGCCAGTGTATTAACATAGCATCCAGCTTCTTCTGCCTTGCCATGTGAAAATAAATGTGGCAACAAGTGCTGTTATTTTTGCTATTTAACACCCATCTTCTTTGTTTGGGGCTTTTTATGATTTATCATGACTAGTCAGGAATCATTAGATGAGAAATGTTATTTGGATAATGTTATTTTGGATTTTACTTAGGCCAAATCTGAGCAGTGCATTCCTGGAATATGGTAGAAGACCTCTAGTAGAGCTGTTATATGCACAAAAACCACCATAAGGCAAACATAAATATGAAAAGTAATCAAATATGAGAGCATTTGCTGAAAAGTCAGGGGAAATGTCTAAAATACTTGGACAAATTCCTGGTTTTTTAATGAATAAAAAAAGACCTTCATAAGATATGCTGTAATATCAAGATCAAACCTCCCCATGCAGACAGTTGGGTGCAGCATACAGTAAATAGGGAGTAGAAGTTAAGAATCATCAAATTCAAGTCCTGGTCTCTGTTATAATGAAATCAGTCTCTTTTTTCTATTTTTTTCCTCCTTTCTTGAAGGCATTTTCTGAATCAAACAGCAGTAGCTGCTCCCAGACATTCAGAAAGCAGGAATTAAGAAACAGAGTATAATAGCTATGTTGACTTCAAAGTACACCAAGTTCTTGGAAAAATTTTGTCTTGCCCAACTCCCTCTTGAGTTGTTGGCACCAGATGTGTGGGATGCAAGCTGAAAAGCTCTACTGGGAGATAACTACTCAATCCTGACTGAATTTTTTTTCTTTATTTTGCTCTTAATTCTATCACTTTTAATCTGTGCTACAATATAGTGAATCATAGAATGAGAAGCACTGCAAGGGTCGTTAAAATGTTTTAAGTGTGACAGGGTGTTTTTAATACATCAGTGCTGTGCTGGACACTTCTGGTATGTGTTTTAGAAATATGAATAATTTGAGTACCTGTGGAAAAAAATACAATTAAAATTGAAAAATAGCATAACTTCTGGGCCCTAGCTACAAAATTTTTGTCTGTGGAGTCAACATCTAGAGATTTTTGTCCTTTGCACAAGGCTATGCTGAAGTTCTGTATAGATGTGCAGTGTAAACCACTTGTCAGAATTCAGTGTCTGGGCTGCTCTTAGTTTTATGGTTTAGTTTTGTGTAGTCCTGAAAGCTGCAGGGAGTTGGGTGATGATCCTTGTTAGGATCCTTCCGATTTGAGATGTCAATCTCTGTCACTTTTTTATTTTTTTTCTCCTGTGGCCATGCTCCTTTTCCTGGGGCTTTGGTATGAAATTCCTGGGCAATACTGTCACAATAAAAATTTTGAGCTCCTCAGGATGTTTTGTTTTGGCTTTCCTCTAAAATAGTTAATTAAGCTGCGAGATTTATTTTTGCAGGATGTAATAGGGAACAAGACTAAGTAAATAAGTCTAAGTAAGACTAAGTAAATTTGATAGCGTTATGGAGAAAATAAACCCAGGCTGAGGTTCAAGAGGCTTCCAAACAGCAGATTGCCAGGAGCAAGTTATTGTAGATGAGAAAACCCACCTTGGTTTTTCTAATTATTTTTTTCCTCAAAGATGATCTTGGTCTCTGTTGGAGAGCACCTAATGAAAGTATATATTATAAATCTGTGCTGAGGCATTTACCTGTCCTTAGCTGGACTGCCTGGCTTGGTCTAAATATCCTTTTTTCATACCTTAATCTTTTTAACACTTACTGGATTTGGGTGTAGAAGGTATAAAGAGAAAAAAGGTGGTGAGGGGAAGGAAATAGTGGTTGTGTGCCACACCTCCCAAGGCTGTCCTCTCCAGATGAAGCCATAGATCTGGCAGGCTCCAGACATCCTGCATCCTGCCATCTGCCACAACTGGTTGAGTTAGAACAGTTTGTCCATTGCTCTGTCTTATTTTGAAACATGCCAATGTGTTTAAGGTGTAATTTGCATAAAGTGACATCCGTGTGCAAAACCTGGTAACTCTGAGCCAGATGCTTTTCAAAATTATTTACATATCTGCTGAATAATTTTGGCAAGGGAAGTTCTATACAACCCACTTGTAAACAACTCGTGACAGTGTTTCTCATTGCAAATTTGAGCTACCTGAATTAGAAATAAAATCATGTGTTGCTCCTCCTTGATAGGATGAGGCATAACTCTTCACAATAGCAAACAAGAAATGCTGTTGCCTTTTTTTGCCACCATTTTAGGACTGTTCCTTACAAATGTGTGCAGCATCTCTGTCTTGCTGGTGGTGAATTCATGATTCCACATCCCTGACTTCAAAAATGCAATGATACCAATGTTAATAATTCATCTTGGGTAAGAACACTGCGATAGCTATGGAAACGCTTTTTGCAATGTACTGCCTTTGTAATTTTATTATCACTCTAAATACCTGCATTATTTCTGAGTAAATATAATTAGAAGTATGTAGTGGAGTCTTTTTATGAAAAAAACCTGCTGGTGCTTTGTTTTTTTTTTTTTCTCTATTCTACATTGAAAGCTTCTCTCTCTTACTCCTCACTATTTTTTCTTGCATGTGCAAGAAATATTTGGCAAACATATGCCTTTAAGGCTGACTTGCACAAGAATCTTCAGTGTTCTTTAGAGTTGAACAGCGACCTGCTGGACCATCAAAAACCATCAAAATATGCCTTCAGGTGAGCAATGCTTTATAATGTGGGTAGGAGTAATTTAGTAACTCATATTTTCTGTATGTTTTTACTTGGCCTGTGCCCAGCCCACTTTTGGTACTGAAACTGGAGAGGACACTGGGCCCACATGTCTCTAAAATATGAGTTTTCTGTGGTGGGGCAGAATGTTTTAAAGGTCAGCAAATACTAAGTATTGTTAAACCACATTCTACACTGCTTCTGTCTTAAGGAAGCAAAACTTCCTCCTAGGTGTGTGTGAATTCCCATTAGGTTGGATGAGCATTCCAAAAACTAACATTGCATTTCAAACCTCTTTGATTCAGTGTAAGAATATAAAATCTGTCACCTATATTGACACAGGCAAGGGATTTCAACAGGGGAGGTGAAAGAATAATACACAGAGCATCTTGTTCCAGTCCTTGCAGCTCAAGGCTTATAAAGGCATCTGTTAAAATGCTGGATGGAGATATGAATGCTTTGGAAAAGCTCTTTTTTGTTGTTTTCCAGACACCATCGTCCTAAATTTCCTGGAGACATGTTCTGTTTGTCCTGATAGCAGAATTTCAAAGAATGATTGACTGATTCTGTTATTAAAGACTATGCCCAAGAGGAAAAAAGCTGCTCAGCCTTTTTGTCTGTCAGATTTTTTTGTTGCCTTCTATGTGTTTATGTTAATATAACTGCTCATATTAATTACAAATTGTAGCTTTACTTCAAATAACGCATTTTTGAAGGTTTAGCAACGATGTGTGTTTGAAATGTACTACAAATGTAGGATCCCAATATATGTTCTATCTTCTTCCTGCTGTTCAGCTGTGACCTGAGCTGTGTTGATCAGAGCAAAGCTGCCACCCTGCCCACCCTTCCCCTCTGTTCAGAGCTTGCAAGGAGTGGAGTACAGAATCCAGTTTGGGGCTGAGGATTGGGATTGAGCCAGGGGAGTGTAGAAGTCAGTCCCTGTGCCAAGGCTGAGACAGTTGGGGGTCTTCAGCCTAGAGAAGAGAAGGCTCTGGGGATACCCTACTGTGGCCTTTCAGTGCCTAAGGGGTGGTGGACACAGACATTTTAGGATTGCATGTTGTGATGGGACAAGGGGTGATGGCTTCAGACTAAAAGTGGTCAATTCAGATTGGATATAAAGAAGACATTTCGTACAACGAGGGTGGTGAAACACAGGAACAAGGAGATGGGCCTCTGAGTAACCTGGTCCAGTTGAAGACATCCCTGCCCTTTAAAGGGATGTTGGATTTGCCAGCCCAAACCACCCCACTATAAGTGATGGGTTTGGGACTCTGCCATTCTAAAAACAAGTGTTATAAATGTATATTATAAAGTTGGCTTTTTGCAAGGTGTGTGCTATATGATTAATAATGCTGTAGTACGGATATAAGTTTTTATTTCTGCTATTAGTAAAGAAAATTAAGCATAGGGTAGTAGTTGATATAGTGTGCTTAAACTGTCTGTTTGGTTGGGATAACATCCAGTGAACATGTGAAGAAAACCCTGCTATTGATATACCAACTATCAGCATCTCCCATCTGAAGAAAGTATGGACCAAGGCCCAGCCTGGAGGTGATAATGAAGACACAGCCAAGAAACACACATGCTCTAAAAATGCAGACCCAAGGAGGGACCATGCAAAACAGTTCCTGGAATATGGAAAATAGTTTATGGAAAAATGTGAATATTCGACAGACTGATGCAATAGAAAGGGCATTTAAAGAATGTTTCTGATACAGCAAGGTATGGACTTGGCTAAATGCCAAGTCACCCGACCGGTCATACTTTGCTTTCTTTTCTATCTCCTAATTGTCTTATTTTCTATTAAACTTATTTCTTAAAATTTACATAGAAAGTGATCCTTGGTTTTCACACAAGTCTGAAATATTTTAGCTCCAAAACTTAAATGCAAGCCAGAACTCTACTAACAAAGATAGTTGGGGTTTGTTGCCTTTCTTTCTTGGATGGCATGGAACAGGATAGCTGATAGTACTTCCCAGCTGAATGTTACCCTGAACTTGGAGTTCTTTGGAGCATAGGAAAACTGTCAGAATCACGCTAAGTGTGCACTTTGCTCTGTTAATGCCTTGGGGAATTTAATCAGCTGAGTTGGGTCAGACAAGGCTTCGTGGCTGGTCCAAAGCATTTGGAAGATATGACAAGCCCACTTCAAATCTTTCTTGTGGTTTTGGTTTTTTGTTTGGTTTCTTTTTACCATTCTCTTCCATTTACCCGATTAATTGGGGTCACTGCTTTGAAAGCAGATTTGTTTTATTTAAATGAATTAATAATACACTTGCTTGTTGCTATGTTTAAAAGACTCTGATTTATAGAAATGGAAGAATCATTTGGTTCTAAACCTGGATAGCTTGAAAATAGGTGTGGGTGACTGATTCTATTGTAGCAATATAATGTCAAAACATGAGCCGGAGAAAGGACAACTAATATAAAGTATTGACTGCATCTTGTAAAACTGTTTTGGTGAAACCCTGGTGTCTTTTTCAGTGCAAGCTTAGTTTAGCTTAATGTTCTATGCTCTGAAAGGCGAAGATGTTCAAGATGACTTACTAAATGGCACATCCTGTTGTGCTGGATCTGCCAGGGAAGAGTCAAACATGGCAAAAACATTCACCAGCAGCCCTGCAGAAGTTGTTTTGTAAATTAGATGTACAGTCAACTTCTAAAATCTCACAGAAAGAATATCTACAACATAAATAACCTCACTGCATTGCTAACAGCCACTTCTGAAAGATAGGCTTTGGGACTTTGAAGAGAAGTTGATCAAAGTTTCATGAAGCAAAATAAGTTTATAAAGAGGGATTTTGAAATATTCCAATTCTTTCAAGTCTTCATTAAAGTAGCTGCTTAGAAAATTCTGTAGCTAGTAAAAGAGACATAACCATTAAACTCCAAACAAAGCTGTGGTTTTTTTAAATTCCTGTTTCTGTAAATAGCAAACCTACAATGCAACTGAAAGGGTTCATACTTAAATGATTCACAAAATGTTAGTAAATGCACCTTGAGTTGTACTTTTTCAAGAATGCTGTACATACTACTAATTATGCAGACAGAGTAGTAATGCTTTATAAGGCAATATATGTCTGCTGATTAGTTACTAAAATAAACCTCAATAGTTTGGGGGGGAAATACTGTCTAATAATGAGCCATAACTTTTAGAACATAAATATTAATTTCTTACTGTTGTGTTTTGGGTTTTTTAACTCAAGACTTTGTCTACTACATGCATGATATCTGTAGAGGCTCAAGGGAAATTCAAGAGCCTGTGGAAAACCACTCGGTTAATGAAAGGTAAATGAGAACAATGTTTTGGAAAATAGGCTATGTTTGGTGGGGAGAGAACTGTCCTGGGAGAGACTGGAAATAAGTTTGTTTTAAAATTTTCTGTGCATACCATTTGCTTAAGCATAAAAAAACTTCCTTTGCTTGATTTTGATAAACATTTTTTTAGCTTCCCCAGCTCCTGCTCTGAATAGGCAGCAGTGTACATGATCAGAGATGGGACTGTTACATGAATATCTTGTGGCAGTGTGTGGATTTAAAAGATGGAGTACATTGTTAACTGCTTACAAGTTTCTCTCAAAGGACAGATTTTGCTTCAAGTTATTGTGCCAGCTGTAAGGGAATAAGGTGAAAGTTAAGAACTAGCAAGGAGAGTAAATTTTCTATCTACACTCCAGCAGCTTTCATGCTTTTTTTATTATTTATACCCCATGAATATTCTAATGGAAGTGAAGACTGCTTATGAGCATCCGGTTGGGAAAGGGAGACGTTAGAGAAAACATTCTTTTCTCATGATTATAACTATTCAAAGGATAGTGCTTCCACCTAGAATAGGTTTCAAAAAAATTTTAAAACTAAGCCAAATAATAAGCTAAAATTAACACAGAGGTAATAATCAGATGGAAAATAAAACTGCTTTTCTTTTGTGAAAAAAAGAATGCAAAGGAGTTTGAAAATGTGATCAGGGTGGCTGGTCTAACATTTTTCAGCAGCACCGTTGACACAGTTTCCATCAGGAATGTTTGTTTACTGCAGGAACATTGTACAAAAATAAATCCTCAGAAAGAACAGATATTTTTTGCTGGGTGTGCTGCGAGTGCAGCGTGGCTGTGTTGGTGTTTGACTCGGGACAGGCACAGTCTGTCTCCTCAGCCCCTTCTCCCTTTCTGGGTCAGAGCCCGTGCGCTGAGGCGGTGCCTGTGGCGTGCGACACTCACTCATCCCAGGAGGATGAGCTGCTGGAAATGTCACCCCCTCGAGGTGGCCAGGCAAAAGGGGAGCCCAGGGGGAAGCTGAGCCCTTGCTGCTGTGAGGTACAGCTGGGGCATTTCAAATCAGGGTATTCAAGACTTTTAGAAGTGTCAAGTGCTGCAGTCCTTGAGAGCAAAATGCCAGTTGTCCTCAATATCCCATATTTTTGTGATGCACGTAAGGGCTAGAGCTGCTGTGACTAATGCCACATAAAATGAACCCGTTTTTGGGGTTTGAAAATCTCATGCCTTTAAACCCATGTTACAGACTTGTGGGCATCATTGTTTCCAGTCCTGCAAGAGATAGGGTTGGACTGAAAATACTGCTCCAGGGTCCTGATTTACAAACTTCTGTTTGCTTTTAAAGTAAGGGATTTGATCAGATGAAGCCCAAAGGTCCCTTTCAACCTTAAAATTGTTCTCTGATTTTTGCTGTTGGTTGGATGTGTTGACTGGAAGAAATGCTGCCTGTAACAATCTGTAGCATTTCAGGGACTTCATATACGCTTTCTGAGAGGCATTTAAGATCTATCAGCTAGCACAAATGACTTACCAGGGTCTTTTATCCACTAATGCAAAACATTTCTTTGAGAATTCTAAAGCCAGTTCAACCAGTTCTATCATGGATCATCATCTCAGATCATTAGCTTGCTTAATTATGGGCTTCATGCAGAACTCTGCAGCTCTCTCTACTGCTTTTGCACTACCTGTGAACGTCCAGAAGTTACTCATGAATGATTGCTCAGCCAGGCAGATTTGGAAAAAGGCTATTCGAGAATGACCATGCCCTTTGTTTAGGGATAGAAAGAGGCATATGGCCTTCTGCATTATCCTGCACTGTTTTAATTTCTGTGTCAGATGAGTCCGGGAGGGCTGTCAGGAGCAGCTGTGCTGTGCCAGACATTCCCCTCCTTGAGCTGCTCTGTGGTGCCAAGGCTCTGCTTGGTGAGAGTGGCTGGTGCGGAACGTGCCGTGCTGCTCACTCCTCTCCTGTGCTGTGCTCTCTGCTTTCACCCAGTGCCTCATCCTCACGGCTCTGGGACTCCCAGGGACTGACCCTGGAATATCCAGCCCCTGGGCAAGCCCCCAGGAGGAATGTCTTGTCGTGATTTCCAGAGCTGGGGCTACTCTGTGGTGCTGCAGCGCAGCAAGGGGACCAGTAATGCTTGCACAGCGCTGCCAGTAATAGTCCTTGGTGTGAGAAGGAGAAATAACCAACAGAGAGGGGAACAGGTAATCCTCTGCTGTCACTTGGCTGTTGCAAAGCATGCTGAAACTTAAATATCTTTAAGAGACCCTGTGAAAAGAGGTAGTGCTATAAAATGCTTTAGATGAAGTGAAAGAAATAGCATACATTTGAAATCTCTTGGCACCCCCAAGGGTAGCAAGAACTCCTTTCTGTATTTATGATTGTACAAAGACCATGCTTTTAGGGTCTTGTTAAATTAAGCTTCTCTCTTTGGGAGGTGGATATTCAAAAGCAGGAGAAAAAAATACTCTAAGCTGCACCATGGCTTTATACTGGATAAGTAGTTTAGTGCCGTAGGCAAGAAAGAATACAGGTAAAATCACTTAGATTTTAATGGTTAGTTGTTTTGTGTCACTTCTGTCAAGGAAAACCATTCAGGTATAAACTTTGGGAAGCAGCTCCTATCTTGGAGAAAGAGAGGTCCAATTGTTATCTGACATTGTTCCAAAGAGAAGAAGGAAATTAACCCCGGTGAAATGCTGATTGCATAGGATCCCCTGAGTGGCATTTGGGGTGTGCAACTTTTCCTAAAGGTTGTTCAGATGCATGATGAAAACAGAATGTGTGTGCAGCTGTTCTAGAAAAAGACAGGAAGCATTTGTGAATTAAGCTTATTGTTATGCAACGAGTTCTTGCTGGTTGTGAAATCCCTGTGCATTACATTATAAACAACAGCTGGACATGCTTCTTCCTCAGCAGAACTGTTGCTTCAGGAGGTGGTTTAGAGGTGAAAAGGACCAGAAGCGTGTTTACTTCATGGAGCTGCATCTGTGGGAGCTCTGTGTTTGTGCCACAGCTCATATTTCTGTTTTACAACCACTTACCCTGTTCTTAGTTAAATGGCAGTTACTCCTCCTCCTCTGCCTCAGCCAGATCCTTCCCTGGGTGCACTGCCCAGCTTAAATCCCAGATAGAGTGGATTTCTGTATCCCTACCCTAAATTCTTCCAGTTTGCTCTAGAAAAAATATGGTGGCAGATTTTTGATTTGTCTTTTTGTGTGTAATTTTGAGATGCTGCAGCTGAAATTACTTCTGTTATGAGCAATCAATTAAACTCAGCACAATGTTTTGTTTGGAGATATTCCTGCAGGAGGGAGCCCTGCCATGAGCTGTGTGGTTTGCACAGCTGGGACACCTACTCTCAGTGCTGGAGTTTGCAGTCACCTGGCAGTGGAACAATTGACACCTGGGGGGATTCATAACCAGAAACTGCTTCTCAAAGCCTGTGAATAGACATTAGGTGGGATTGTAGAAGATAATGCAATGATTTAACTTTGAGGTTATATTTATCCTTCTGTCTTCCTTCTGGTGTTGTTGACCTTGCAGCACCCTGTGTAATAACTTCTTCCTCTTGTCACTTGGTTGTTGTCTAGAGAACCTTCAGCCTTTGCCAGTAGCTACAGATCCAATTCCTACAGCTCCTGGGGAGCCTTTATTACATTCTCAGGAGACAGTGCAGTGATTAGGCAGATTTACAGGGAGCTTCTGCAGCCCTTTCAGCTCTGGTGTATCTGATTGCTGGGTCAGGACCGTGCCCTGTGTGTTTAGAGGATGCAATAATGTACACAGTAAATAGAATATTTTGAGAGAATTGAAAAATCCAGCGGGCAGCAGGAACAACGAACCCCAACTGAAGGTTAAAAGCCTCTTCAAAACATGATACTTTAAGGAGTTTGAATGTAAAGAGGAAAAAAAAAAGTAATACAATTTTCCTCTTATTCATCATGAAACTTCAAGGAAGCTTTTTGTATAAATAACCATTTTCTTTGGTTTAGCTGCAAAACAGGTGGTAATGCAAAAGTCCACGTTAGAAATGATTAGCTGCAAGCTTGCCAAGATTGTTTGCAGAGTGGGAAATTGTGTCAAGATATTAAAAGGTAATTTTTCTTAATACTAATAAACTTATGGATAGACCTTAAAGGGTTGTAATTGCTCACCTGGAAGTAGTTGTTGTAGAAAAATAGCCGCAGTATGTAGAATGTGTTTTTCTCTACATTGTGTGACTTCATTGTCTAATCCAACAGTTTGCCAGTCAATTAATCAACCCAAAAATCAATGTATGCTCTTAATTAATATTAGTAAGCAGATGTAATTATTTTTGTTAGTAGATGAGACTCGACCCCTTGGGAGTACTGTGGGTAATTATTCATGGATCAAAAATTGTCTTCTAACATGAATTGTTTTCATTATTTGAAAGAATATTCAGTAAAAACTTTTCTCCCATTTCACAGGATATTTAGAAGTGCACTGCAGCCTGAGAGACAGAACCAAAGCCATGATATGGATCCTGGGGACAGAAATTACTGCAAAAAGTAATGAAATATGGTGGTTTTTTAGGTAAAATATTAATCCCATATCCTAAAATACTCCTCATTATGTTAGATTAGCATTATATGATTTTCTTTTCTGAAACACTCCCTACTAAAACATTTATTTAAAGGAAATAGTTACCATATACTACAAAATCCATGCACTTTCTCATTTGATAATTAATATTTTTATGACTCTTTTTAAATGACATTTTTAAGCAATGTAATGTCAGTAGTATTTAACAGTGACAACTTTATGATGTTAACATAATGTGCTATGGGTGGTTTGCCTTATTCCATTGTGGAATAAGGCAAATAAATAAAATAAATAATAAATAATATAATAAATAAATAAATAAAATAATAATAAAAAAAGACCTGAAAGGTCTGGGTCGGTCTTTGAAAGATGAAGAAACTAAGGATGATGTTTGTAGAATAAAGGAAGCATTAGCAACTGTTTATATTCACAAATGGATTGGAAAAACAGCTTTAATGGGGCTTTTATTTTAAGGCTGTTTGATTTTGTGAAGGAGTAGATGTGTGTGTGTGAGCCTCATTAAAATTCACACTCTTTCAATGGCTTTTGGGGTGGACTGAATGATGTTCCAGGCTGTGGAGTTCTAAGTGGCATTGAATCTCTCTGAGGAATTCTCTTTTTTTTCTGTCTGATTTGCCAGACTCCATGGTGTAAAACAAGGCCTAAGATTATATTTGTAAGGCCTTCTTTTCTTTGGTGGGAGGTGAGCAGGCTCCTTGGCTTTGGGGCACACTGGGAGAGCCTCGTTCTCCCCAGCACATTTGGGTGGTAAGGGCAGGATGGACATTTCACTTTATTAAAACATTTCACCTTTTTATAAAACTTAACAATAGTTCCTAACTTTTTGGCAAGAGTTCACAATGCCCAAGGTGGATCTTGCTTTGCTCTGTTTGAAGTTGAAAATAGACAAATAATGTTTTGGGTCCCATATAAAGTGATATCTTGGTACCCCTAGTTTACTATGGGTGACATCTAAAAGAATTTTACAGTGAACAGCCAAATGAGAAATTGAAAGTATTGGATTCTTAGCTATTATGTGCCATGAAATAGGAGAAAAAAGCTAACTGGCAAGTGCAGTTTTGTTTGGACCTCAAGTGGGGATATTTCAAAGCAGATCTCTTCTCAGCTATGCATTTAACTGTGATTTTTATTTTGTTTTCTTTCAACACTTCAGCCTTTCATATAGAGAGATATATGTCACAACACAGTGATTAACAGCTGAGTTGTGGAAGCTGTGGTGAGGATTAAGAGTGATTTTGTTCTCAGTAATGAGAAATAACATCTCTTCAGAATGGCAGCACTGCTTTGATTGATATTGAAGGTATTCTCTGAAAATATTCATTGACATCTGTAAATTTATAATTTAATGTGTACCTTCAGTCATCAAGAGGTTCTCTTTGTACTTTGGTTGTGGCTATAACTCACTGTGATCTCAAATACACGCTCTCTTTAAAGACACTTCTGAGGCTTGTTCATTGAATTTTGGCTTTATTGTAGCTGGAAACACATTTCACATGACTGTACACTGCAATTCCATTCTCAGGTCATTTATAACATCCTTCATGGCCATTTGACTGGCAGGCTTTCACATGTCCATGCAGCCTGGCTTTTGAGGATGGTAAGCAAACCTTCTTTTAGCTCTTATTCCTCCAACCTCCTGTGATTCTCCTGTGTCCTGTGAGAGGCTAATGAGTCACCTCTCATCAGTGAGCTACTTAGATTTTCAAGTCACAGAGGAGTTTTCAAGTCCTCACATCCCCCAAAAGAATGTGAGAATCTACCAAATGCAATGGCAGATCACTCTCGTGGTGCTGTGAAATTTTTGGCTCCATAAGAGGTAAGAGCCTTGAAACAGGGTGTTTTTTTGGTGTCAAAAACTGTAATCTCTCTTCTCTGGACATTGATGATCTTCAGGGGATCTCTATTTCAGGTCTGCAGTCTTTCAGGAGTTGTTTTAGAAAGGGAAGAATGATAGAAAAGTAATGGCATAGCTGATAAAAGGGCCAGGCTGCACCACAGAAAGCAAAAAAGGAATTAGACTAGAGAGACAATCAGTAGATTTAAGGATGAAAAGTTAAATTCCATGATAAAAGAGATAATATAGGCATCTGGGGGAAGAATAAATACAGATGTGGTATTAGTATGAAAATGAAGAGAATATGAAGTAGAAATCAAATCAAACCAAGGATGTTTAAAGAAATCACCTGAAAACTGGGAAAACTAAAGAAAGGTGATACTGTTAGGCACCAAAATGAGCTACAGGCACCAGCTTGAAATAAGGGAATTAATTTTGAAAAAGTCCTGCAGTGTGTATAAAACTTTCAAAAGTGACAAATGGAAATCTTGCAGCTCAGTCTGCATGTTCTCTGGAAGCAGTGGTCTTGGTGCCTTGAGAAGCTGCCTGGAACAGAGGGTAGCCAAAGTTAAAGGAATAAAGTAGGTATTTATTAAAAAGGCCTTCAAAGGATACACCTTGGGTAGTACAAGAACCTGGCTCTGACTGCACCCAAGATGGACCACAAGTCACAAGTTTTCACACTTTTGTAAGTTTTGGTCCATTTACAAATTTGGGTTAATTGTCCAATTACAGCTTCAGGTTGTGAAGTCCCATCCTCCCGGTTTGCTCTCCTCAATTTGCTATTTGCACTTTTTGGGCTTGGATCTCAGTCTGGAAAAGGATTGTTTTGTCTGTCTAAAGTGTGAGGAGAACTTGCCACCACTTTATATGAAGTTCAGAGTTATATACCAATGCAGTACAGAATCTGGAAAATAAGCAAGTTAAAACTCAAAGCATCAGTCTCATTTCTTACACTTTCCTGTAACCTCTGCTTGATGCTCTCCTGTTTACTATTCACTCCAGCAAGGATGACCTCTGTTATTCCACATTGCATATGTTCCTGTGAGTTCTGTTGTAGCTGCAGTTTTTCCCCTTGTCAGTTTGTTCCTTTTGGCTTCTAAATATAGCTTTTATTCCTTTGAACATGCATTATTGGCCTCACATGCTGCCAATAACAAGTAGATTGGTACACAAAGAAACCATGGAGGGTTACAAAACCACTGATGTTTTCTCAGGTTAATTGTGTGAGAGAGAGGGAGCAAAACACAATGTCTAGGCTTAAAGGAATGCTGCTAGGAATACATTTCTTTATTTGTATTCTGAACAACCCTGCAGCAAATGTTCCTGGCTTCAGATATATTGGACTTTTATTTTTTCTCTATTAAGCCATTGACTCCTTGCTGCCGCTGCTGCACAAATATTTTTGTTATTAAATAAAAAAAGTAAATTATATTTCTTTGAGTTTAATGGATTTGTAAGAAACTTTAACCATTTAAAGATACTTGCACTCTGTCATTTGTAGTCTTTTTATAGATGACCTCCAAGTTTGTTTATTAACTAAATATTGGTTAGCAGCTAGAACTGTTTCTGGCACAGGCAAAGCTCTTAAATGTTTGAAGTTAATGCCTCAGACTCCCTCTATTTCTGTACTAGGCTACTGCAGAACAAAAACTAGATTTTGTGGAGAATTTTACCCTGGGGTCCAGTTTGTGGTACAGGAATATTTGCTAAATTCGAGTCTGAATATGCCTTATCCCAGACCTGTGGATGAAGAGCTTCCATTGTGAGTGTTCCTGGGCAATCAGAAGTCAGCAGAAGTTTGTGAACATCATCAATAACTTGAATATTGATACTGATAGCTCTAGGAGGCTGATTTGCTTTAAGGTAGAAGTTCCTGAAGCTAAGTGTTCATACAATTTCAGTCCCTATTACAATATAAGACATTACATGGCAATGTTATAAAAAGTGTGATTTTTACAGACCTTGTTATGCTCACGGCTAGAACTGTTTACTCTGAAGTCTGTCCCTTATTGATTGTAATGGAAAAAAAACACTTTGAAAAATCTCAATATGGATGTCAAATTCCTTTCCCAGAGACATTTTGGCTTGGGACAGCATTTTCTGGGGGAAAAATGACCATGCTGGATGCCACTTTGCTGCCTACTTTGAGTTATGGCTGCAGTGTGCAGCAGAGGAGTTTTGACAGCAGCTGTTACAACCAGAAGCATCATGTTTAGGCTCAGATATCCGGGTTCTGAGAGGCCAATGTGAACTGGGCTTCTCTTCTAGTAAGCATCCATGAATTAGCATATGCTGCAACTAAAGCAAATTTAAAGACCTTCTTTGTCAGTTCTGATGTTTTTTGTCTTAATTTTCCCATTTCATGATTGCATTGGTATTGCGTACACATATGAGAAGACATATTCCTTCCTCTGACTTTTGAGGGCAAACTGGAGGGATTTTTGTTTGTACAGTCCGTGGCAGAATTTGTTCACTCTACTAAAATACAAATTTAAAGAAAAATTAGCCTGTCAGTTATATTCTTTAAAAAAAAAAAAAAGTAAAGAAATGTTTTGGTGAAGAGCACATCCAACTGTTTATGAGATACACTGTTATTTTCTTTCCAGTGATGATTTGGACCTGGGTAGGTCCCTGGATGCCTGATTCAACTAAACATTTATCTTCTTCCTTGAGATGAAATTACATCAAATGTCAGGGCTGGTCTCCTCTTCAAGTTTTAGCTTTGCTCTCCTCTTCAAGTTTTAGTTTGAGCTGTTTGCAAAGGTGCAGGGGTGAACCTTCCTAGGAAATAGCATTGAAACACATCCAATGCTCATGGGTGGAGGTGGATAAGGATCATAGGCGGCAAAAGTCCTCTGGTTGTCCAGAAAGCACATGATGGATGCAGTCAAAGTTCTTGGTGGTCCATATACAAATTTGATCTGGAGAGCTGAGGGTTTGTTTAAGTCACTTTTGCATTCTGCAGCTCTGAAAGAAAATTGTTGATATTTCACATACAATTGAGGACAGAAATTTGCAATCTGAGAGCTGAACTGAAATCATGAGTGCTGCTCAGGTGGCCAGCCAGAATGCATTTGGATAGCAGCTTCTAGAAAATACCTGGAATTAATTATGAAGGTTGTATTTCATTTGCAGGCTGAGTGGTAAAATGTGTGATGTTCCCTAAGCCCTCACCTGGTGATGAAAGTTTTTAGGGTCAGAAAGTTTAAAAACACAATTTAGTTCTTAATAGGTAGAATTTATGTCTGAAAACCAAGCTCATGTTTTTGTTCTTGGAGAACAAGTTCATTCTGCAACCTTCTCTGCCATCACTGGGGACTGCAAAAGCCTCTCTCCTTGAACATGTTACAGAGTTTATATACACTTCCAATACCTGGGGATTTTTACATCTCCATTGCATTTAAGGAAAATTTGCAGATGGATTTATAAGTCATGCAGTTTCAATGCATAAATCCCATTTCCTTAAAAGAGCTGGCTAAGAAATAAATTCGACTGTGCCTTAAGAGCAGAAAGTTAAATGGGAAAAAGATTCTCTTGTAGCAGTTTAATAGAAAGCACCAGCTGAGCCTGATTCATTGAAATGGCAGTAGCAATTATTGTCACCACAACAAATCCTGTTGCTCAGGTAGAGCCTCATTTGTTTAAAACTGTCCAAACGTTTTTGTTTTAATCAGAAATATAAAAGTAGTCACTATGTTAATCAACATGTTGTGAAGGCAGGAACAGAGGAATATGCCAAAGGACATTTGGGAAGGATTGTGCTGGTCTGTATTGAGGTATTGGGTTTTAATTCAAGTAATATCACCTTACCTATTGCTCTTGATGTATTTAGTGATAGTGACCATTGGGGGACTTCTTTTGGGCAGTTCAGGAATTCTTTTAGGAATATCAACAAAGATTATTTGGTGAGTTTTTATTTTAAATTAGTTTAAGATTTTTTCCTTTAAGAATGGCATCCAAAATGGAACACTAAAGTAAAATACAGTTATTCCAATTCCTGTACCCATAGACCGTAATTAAATTAGCTAAATTGTCTCTTTTCTAAAAAGTGTTCCTGGAGATTTCTGATGAAAGTTCTGTATGGCTTTGTGATCCTTATAATGCTGGATTTATAGAAGGCTGTTGCGATTCTCCATATGACATTTTTTTTCTCTAATGTTAACAGGCAGCATAATTCTGTTGATGAAAGACCATTATTATAGAAGAAACATGTCTCTTAACAAATTCCCAGCATCTGACATGAGAGACAAAATTGTCTGAGGACGACATATTTCTGTTGAGACCCGTGTAGAAGCGAAGTGAATTTTGCCTGCTGGAGACAGGCATCCGGAGCTTTTGGGGAAGTGAATTCAGCACCACTGACAGCGCTGCTTTTAGCTCCACCCTGGAGCTGCGAGCTCAGAGCAGATCCGGGCCAGGTGGAAAGTGCCCATTGTTTTTTTGTTTGTTTTTGGTTTGTCTTTTCCTAGAAGAAAAAGAATGCTCTGTTTTCAGATTGCTGGACTTTTGGCAGTTTGCATGGATTTTTCAAAGCAAAGACCACTCTAAATGCAGGACATTTGAATGGCCTCTGAATATGGGAACTGCTGACTGCTTCTCTCTCATAAACAATTCGTTTTAATTTGGACTTTTTAATCCCCCCACCCATTTTTGCCGATATGTTCTCGGATTCTTCCTAAAAGGTTAAGAGTTTTGTATGCTTGTCTCTTTTCCTTCTATGGTGACATTTTTGGCCTGAGACTGAGCTTTTAAAGAATATTCTTTTGAAGGACTAAGCCTCAGTGTCTTGCCAAGATTTTTTAATTAAAACACTCTTCATCAGATATCTGTATTTTCTTTGAAAAAAAAATAATATGCCAGAACAATTATTTCAAAACTATATCAGTGGAGTATGCTTTAAATGTATGATTAGTTTGTAGGCACTTGAAATTTAATTTTACAGTTTTCTCCTACCCCATGAGTTCCCTGCTGTGGCTTAATTGTTACTGGCAGTGAAAATCTGCAATAATCTCGAAGACATCTGGTTCCCTCAGTTTCATTAACTTGAAGCAGACAGGAGCAGATATATTGCAGCATACCTACGCCTCAAATACTTGCAATCTTCAAGAATATTTGTTATGTCTCATAAAAATGGTTCACTCTTTTGTTCAAAAACTGTTTTTCTTTCTTAATGTTTGGGTAAAAAGCATTTAAACCTTGTTGCTGGTATGAGCTGTGAAAATAACCTGATGTTAAAATCACATGGACTTGGAGAGCTAAAGAGAGAAGGTAAAGGTCCAGGAGGAATCTTTATTTTTGGTCTTTCTGTAAGATAGAAAGAAAAGAAGAGCCTCTTTGGTGCCTTCTGGCAGAAGTGCTGGACTCCAGCAGAGCCACTCTGAACGTGGGGGGAAAAAAATTGCAGGAATATTTGATTGTTGAGTGCAACATGAATAGGCTTTTCTGTTAGAACTGGGTATTCTACCAGGATTTTTAAGGTTCTCTGAAGGACTGGTGTTCTCATAAGTGTTCCAGGCTGGGGATGTTTAAAGCCTGTGGTTGCTTGTCGCCTCCTGGAATGTGGCACCACCTCCCACAACAGTCCCAAGCTTGGGAGGAGGTCGGGTGGCAAAACCAAAGCCTGTGTGTGAGGATGGACTGCCAAAATTAAGGAAAAATGTGGCAGGTACTTTGGTTGCCAATCCTTGCCAGCCTCACAAATGTTTTCTGGGAAGTTTTTCCTTGCAGACCCATCAATAAATGAAAAACAGGTTGTCAAGAAGCCCTGCACTGAACCAGTTGTATTCTCTTAAGTTGGTGTAAGTATAACTCTTCTTTTCTTCATCCTTAGGACTCTTCTGCAAAACACATCTAATCCCACCCTCCTATGCCTGCATTTTGTCTGCAATGCCATTACATGCTGATCTTTTCTATAAATAAATAAAATACTTGTAGATGTGACTGAATATCCAATGGAAACCATTATGGTGAGCAAGAGACATAATTTCCTAACCATCTTTTCAGCATAGCATAGGCACATATCATCATATAAAAATGCTTTGGCTTTCTGAGTTATTATTAATTAAATAATGGTGGGCTTCTATTGCTAGAAGTATTGGAATTGTTAAATAGAAATACAAACTGAAAGAGCATCACATTTTTATAGATATATTTTTTTTAACACTGATTTTTTTTTCCTAAATGGAGTGCAAAGCTCTTTAGACTAATAAAGCATTTTAAAGTCATTTGACATTAGGGAAGTTATATTCGTTACTTATAATGAACAAATAATATTGGCAGCAGAGTAATAGAATGGCAGCAGAGGGCTGTATTTAGTCTCTAAAAGGTTGTGTTAATGGGGACTGTTGTTAGCATTCACGATGAAAACAAGCCTGTTTACTTGAGGTGTGAATCAGAAAAATAGACAAAAAGTGTTCTGAATTAAAACTGACTCAAAAATATTTGATTTATTGGGGGAACAGGACTTGTATTCAGAAAGAAATTCAAAACAAGAAAGTAGACTTGTCATCAAGGCAAGTGGGTTAATAGATCAAAGATTACTCTTTTAATTCTAATTTAGGGTGTAATACCAGAGTCCTTATCTCTGTAGTGCATTTTGCCATACATGATCTAATCTTAGCTTTTTTTTTGTATTTTAACTTGTTTTTATTGCAGAATCCTAGAAAACCACACAGTACAAGCTCTGCAGGAGTCCTTTGGCTCTAGCACAGCATCTACTTGTGTTTCCTTTATATTTCTACTGTTTTTTGAGAACTGCCTAAGAAAATTTTAGAAAGCAGAATTTCTTTGAGCACTGTAGACGTCCTTTTGAGCTGAGACTATTTTAAATTCTTTCTGTATTACTGCCATTATTTCAGATAGTACACCTGAAACAAAGTCAGAAATGAGAGAAATTAACCTGACTGCAAGTAGGGAAGTTTTGATGACTACCAAGGTGGTGCTCAGCTCCCAGTTTTGTCCTGACCCCATGGATTCCCAGTTGTGTCTTCCAGGACACTGAGGCATCTGCAGGGGGAGGAAGGGTGGTTTGGCAGCATTTGTGCTTGCAAAAATAAGTTAAGTCCCTTGATAGTAAGAAAAGTGCACCAATGTTGTGAAACTCATGAGAAAATGGAAGGAAAGACACTGTTGTGCATAGATTCAGCATAATTTAATGTTTTTGGAAATCTGGAGCACCCACTCTAATAATTTGCTCAAGTTTGACAAGAGAAAACTTAGGCTGGAAGTGTTACTGGCATTGCTGCTACTGTTGTCCACTAACTCAGATCTTTAAATCACAGCAAAATAAATAAAATATAAAATACAATAGGGTAAGAGCAGCAAAGCACAGTTCTGCCTGCTCAGCTACTTGTTGCTGTAATAAAGCAGATGGATGGGACAATATACTGAATTACTTTGTGTGCAGATACCCTGATGGTTTTTCACCCATTTTTCCCTTTGTGTGTGTTTTGCTCTGATAGTGCTACTTCACAAATTCTATTTCAGTGTCTGCCAAATGTTGCATTTGACTGGGAGAATTTACTCCAATCCTAATCAAATCACTGCTCACGCATTGGATGTATCATGGGAGGCTTTCTAGCACATTAAATCAAAATCAATGACAGCTTTGACTTCTCTTCCATCTTTTTCTTCATTTGATGTTGTAATGATTGCTTCAGGAAAGCACATTTGAAATTAATGTGAAAATAGCTCTGTTCAAAGCAGCAGGGATGAGTTTGGGACAGCTTCTGGTTTAGGAACAGTTGAATCAGCACAAACTGTTGGTAAGGATGTCAAAAATTCATAGGTGTAGTGGTGGGAAAATGTATTCTTTAGGCCTCTCCTGTATCATTTAGAGTGTGTGTTTTTAGGCTTTTAAAGAAATACAGAGCAATATTTTTAATGATGATCTGGTTGTATGAAAATGATGGCAAAGTCACTGTTTTGAAACAAATGGAAAATTGCTTAACGTTTATTAACATGGGGCTTAATTTTATTATTTGTTATGTGCCATTCTGTTCCCTGCTGATTAAATTGTTGCACGGACTGTAGTTCAGAGTGTGATTTGTTTCTAGTAGGCGTCAAACTGCTTTTTACTCTGTTTTATCTTCTTTCCCTTAAAACTGGTAGGTTGAGATGTTGGCAGTGTCATATTTGGTAGACTACGACTCATTAGCAGTCCTTTGAGATAAATCTTCAGAAGCTGTTGTGGCTTGGTGGTTGAAAAAAAGGGATTAAGATTTGCTTCCAAAAATTGGCACCAGCAAGTCACAATTCTTGGTGTCGTGGCTTGAACAAACTCACCCAAATGACTCTAATTCTGCACTGGGGTGGTTAATCTGGGATTATCCCCTATAATCACAGGCCACTTGAGGGTTGAAATGAGATTTTCATGCTGTGCTTGGCTTTTTTTTCTACAGCCTTCAGCCTGTGGTTCCCTTTGGAAGTAAACACAGGTAAGAAGATGGAGCAGGAAAGACTCCATGTGCAGCTTGGAATGTGGGAGAGAGCCCACAAGGGTAAGGGAAAATGATGAAATAATTTTCATCAAGGTTAAAGAACTGTCTGGAGGAGTGGAAGTCTACACAGGAGCGACAGGCTAATCTGAATTCAAAAAAAGTGACTAAAATGCCAACACTTATAATTTAAAAGGATGTGGAATTGTTTCTAAACCAAAGTAAATATCTTGTAGGCAGAATGGGGACTATCCCAGTGTGCTGAACCAGAAAAACAGAGTTAACCTACTTATCAAAATGTTTTGAAAAGCAATCCCAGAAATCAAGTGTCATTGTTAAAGAGCAGAAGAAGGGGGGCTGTTAGAAGCAGGAAAATGCCCTGCCAAGTGGTGAACATGTGTTCAAAGGCGAAGATGCAATGGCTGGTGGACTCCAGCAGGTTAAATGTAAAAGAACAAGAGAAGGAAGGGGGGAAAAAAGGTGAAAAGTAAATCGATTTTTTTCAAATACATCAGAATTAAGAAGCTAGAGAGTAAGGCTGATGGATGATCAAGGTGTAGAAGGAACACTCAGAGAAAATAAGGCCACAGTAGAAACTTAATCTTCATTTTTGCTTCTGTGTTCTTTACCCAATGTTATCAGGCAGTGGAAACCTTTCCAATAAGATGACATAAATTCTGAAAGCTTACACAGCTTTCAAGAGCAGATCAAAGACATGAATGGATGAGGAACTCTCTTAGGGCTAAATACAAAGATGTTCCCTGCCTCAAAATTTGCCTGAGCTCCACATCACAGGATGCTGGTAGAATGTATTGCAGTATGGTTACTTAGATTTGCTGAAAACTTCCTTGAGCACCCTCTTACTGCCTGTTCTCCTCTCCCTTGCCTGAAAAGCTTCACTGAGGGATTCAGCTGGACCAGGATGTCAGGAAACTGGAGCAGTGTCAGGATTTGAAGGTGTTCAGCACGAGGCAGTTTGCTGCCTGCTCTTCTCCTAGGCGTGTCTTCCAGAGCTGCTGCGGTGCTGCCCTGGGGTGCAGGGGGATGAAATGGGAGGGCAGTAGCCACTCTGGAAAGGCAGCATTTTTGGGAAAGGGGGATTGCTTTTGGGCTGCCTGCCAGCCCCAAAGGAAGTGTTCAGTTCTCGGCTAAAAATTGCTAGAACCCTGAAGGCTGAAAATTTCAGGCTTTCTGAGCTGAGGGGTGCTGACCCTCAGGCAGGTACCACATTTGGCCTGAGGCCTTGGAGCAGGCTTCTGAGATTGTGTGATAGCACAGGGATGTGGGTGTGTAGTTTGAGTGGGGTTGTGTGATCTCACAGGGTGAAAACTTAGGTTTGGGGTTTTGGTATATAGTAATGTGTATGGGCCAACATGGAGGATTCAGGGTGTTGTCTGAGTTCTTCTTCTTCACCTTATTCCGTCCTCTTCATGCATCTGGGTGGTTTTCTCTAACTGGGTGAAAGATGTCTGCATTGGGAGCATCAAATGGTCACTATTGGGTCAAAGACATAAATAGTATAGCTGTCACTTTGGTATTGGGTAACTATCTCTTAAATAGCCTTGGTAAGAGTTAGAAGCACTCCATTTTGTCTCGTTTCTCTAACTGGCAAGTTGGAGGTCATGCTGTAAATACTGTAAATAGATAAGATATAATAAACAACCAAGACTAAACTCGATTCTACGTTTCCTGTGTCTTTCATCCTGACCTTGGCCGAGATAAAGCAGGCAGAACTGTTACAAAAAATCACCTGAAAAACCCCAGGTACAGAGTAGGTTGGATGTGTGACTCTGTCCTGTGCTGGTTGGTAGCAAAGGCACAGCATTTACCTGGCCCAGGTGCAGCTCCTGCTCATGAGCAGTGGGAGGGAGGAGCTGCTGCCTGCCAAGGGCTGGATCACACACTGGCAAGGCAGATGGAGAAGCTGTGCTGACTCTGCCATCACCTCTGCTGCAAATTGGGTTGTGGCAGTGTGGTGTGTGGCCTAATGGAGCTAGAAAAAGTGACATTAGTCTCAATCACTGATAAATTAGTGAAAAACTCTGGAGCAGAACTGGAGATTCTGCTTTTCTAACAGTATTCGATATTTATTCTATGACTACTTATTCAATTAAATAGCAGAGAAATTCACACATTTCATTTATTCCAGGACAGATTACAGATCAACCATCTGACATTTCCTAGAATTTACCTATGTGTTAGTCATTTTGGGCTGCTGTGGAAGAAATTGCAAAGACTGAGCAAACAGCTCTTCTTTATGGCTAAAGTAATACTGCCTGTATTTCCAAATAAACATTCAACACTAGTTGAATGTTTATTTGATTTAGTTGATCCTAGTTCAGCACTAGGATCATTCTGCTTGGGGATTTTATGTGCAGATAATCTCCACTAAAATCTGATACCTATTCCCTTGATCTTCATCACTTACTACATTTGCCTATTACATGTTTTATGTCTTAGATGAGAAAATTTGTGGAAATCAGGGACCAGAGGATGCCAGAGATGATGGACCCATTTCTGCTCGTTACATACTGTTCAAAATATATTAATTTTTCAAAATATGTTCAAATTTTTAAATTTTCCTATTTATATCTTAGTAACATAGAGTATAGAAGTAGAAGAGGATGTTGAACTCTTGCTATCACTTTCTGCTCTCAGTTCTCTGAGAAGTGATGTACAACATTCAGGTCAAAATCGGCAGGCCAAAAGTTCAGATTTGTGATGCTACACAAAGGGTTGAGTAGGAATTAAATGAACATATTCAGACACTTTTTAAAAGAAAATGGTTTTTATCTTGCATATTCATTTGCATATTTCAGCTAGTTTAGGGTTTATTATGGATATACTTAAATTATTGTCCTGATCCAGTATTGTGGAAATCTTTTATAGACAGAAAGTAAAAGAAGAAAATTCCTGCTATTGATGGTTTTCCAATTTCAGCTTGCAGAAAGTGACTCTGAATTCACCAGCAAACCCTTCCAACCCCAGACCATTCATTTGATGTGGATATTACAGGGATTTTCCTGTGACACTTTAAGTTAAGAACACACGATCCATTTTCACTGGTTGTTAATTTTGAAGCGAGGAGTTTACAAAATTGAACTGTTCAGCTTATTGGGAATGAGGCATTTGTAGCTGATCATTTGCCATACGCCACAGAGTGTTTTCAAAATTTTGAAAATGGGACTCAAAAAGGTTTAAGGTAATGCTTGATACTTGCTGAATAAGATGTACCTTCTCACTGACCTTTGGACATCAATGTTGTGGCTCCTCTCCAACTTTGTGTCCATCAAATTTAATTGATTTCAGTGGCACTGAAAAATCGAAACAGTGGTTTTATGTCAGTGTAACTGCTTACAAGTTCCAAAACACGTTTGCAAAGATATTCTCAGTTGCCTTTTATAATTGCTTTACAGTTGGGAGATAGCAGCATTTGAAATGTTAAAACTTAAGCAATTTGTTATTAGGCAGGCCCTTTTTGAGATTTGTTGAATGTCTCTAGTACCAGAGTTTGGAGGCTGGGAATTGTAAATGAAACTCTGTTGCTGGGCTTTTTTCCTGGTGTTTTCCTTGGTTGTTGAGGGAAAGGGACTAAATGTGGAAAATGTACAATTTTAATCTGTTCATCTGAAAGTTACCCTCTGGTATTTGAACTGCAGTTACAAAAAAATGACTGGCAATGCTTTTGATTTGTATGCTTACATATATATATACACACTCAAGACTAAAGAGATTTTAATATGTATTTAACATGTTCAGGGTATCTCACCCTAATGGAATGCTGGAAATTCTAAATTCACATTGACTTCAATGCTTAATCCAGCAGGAATATTGTGCATCACCTGCTAATGTAAGGAAATAATATTCTCTGTGTCACCAAGAGTAAATAGAAGTACAGGAAGCACCTAAGGCAAAAGCTCTCAGTTATTTTGAGATCTGTGCAGGCCAGGGGATTTTCTGCACTGTTCTCATCATGTTGACCAGGGAGCTCACAGATCTCTCTCTTGCTTTGTTTAAGTTAATACTGTGGGTTTACTGATGCACATCTGCAGCTCAATAAGGGCCTTTGCACTAATCAATTCTTACATATTCACCTCCTGGTAATTCCTTTCTAAAATCCATGTCCCATATTGTTTTCTGCACCTCAGTAACCGCAAAGTGAGAGGAAATAATTGGCTCGAGTAAAACCACTTTTTCAACTCTGTTAGCTGCTGTCTGAGTGACCATTGTCAGCACTTTCAATGCAACATCAAATAGATTAATTTAAATTATTGCCAATGGTGGTTCAGCACAGAAATGCACCTGGGGCATTCATAAAACCAGTTCTGGTTAATGCAGCCATAAAAACTGTTCTTACTGCTTCTCAGCCATGAATTTCTGCAGGTTTTTCCATTGCTCTACTCAGTCTCAAAAGGTGAAAATAGGATAGAGGCTGGTTTCCTTCTGCCCTGGTCTCTTGGTGGCTTCCAGATGAGGTCAGAGGGTCATCTATTGATTGCCAGCATGAGTGGGTGCTAAATTGGGAAACTTGAGCACAATTAAGAGTTATAAAATTAAACCTCCACCTGGCTAAGTGAGTATGAGTAGTGATAAGTGCTCAGGCAGAGGTCATGAGTGACAGAACGACTCACCTATGCTAACCACATAATATAAATTATGCATTTTCAAATTAATATTTAATAAATGTTACTATTAAATATGGAATTCAAAACCACAGCAAAGAAAACAGTACCCTCATCATCTTCAAGCCCATTTAGAAGGAGTACATTATGAATGTTTGTTATGGAATAAAGTTTTAAAAAATAATTTTTTCATGGAGGTCTAAATACTTTTGGAAGCAGGGCTCTTGTCCAGAGTAACTCATCATTCTGAAGTTCCCCGCTCGGGAGTGAGACGATTGATGTTTTAATTGTATACAGATAACAAAATAAAAAGAATACAGCATTATTTAAGCTCTTTGAATTTGAAGGTTGCTAGATTTCAGTGTTGGTGCTTGCCTCTTTTCCTTCCACACTGCAGAGTCCTTGCCAAGGTGTGCCCACCTCACTTCTCCTTGGACCACTCTGTCTCCTCTCCACCTGAAACTCTGCTGGTCTCCTCCCTTCCCTTGGAAACTCATCCCACATCCTCTCAGCCCCTGCTCATCTGCCCTCTCTGTGCCCTGCCCTCTGCTCTCTGAAGAAGTTTGTGGGAAGGTTCTGCACCCACTGCAGGAATATCTCGGTTGTGGGGAAATCAGGGAGAAGGTAGTGCCAACAAATCCCCTGGAAACTCCATATGCCCCTAGATCCAACTTCTTCTCTGAGGGAACAATGGAGCCTGACAGGGTGAAGGTGTCTTGCTCCAAATATCCTGATTATGATTAAATTTTATGAATAAAAGTGAAAAACTGAGTGTGCAGCTCAGATATATGCAATGGCATCTGATGCTTTGTTTATTTTTGTTTGGGTTTGGCTCTGGGAGGAGGGTGATTTTAAACATTTTGGACTGCCACAGAAGTACCATCTGTAGCTCTCTCTAGGTTTTCTAATATTTTCCAGGTCGGTGATCACTTTTGGTGGGGGAGGTCTTAGCTCAAGAAACTGCACAGAATTCATCTCACCCTTAACACAGTATTGATGAAAAAGGGAGGAGCTCTTGCAGGTGACAAATGCCAAATGCTCAATAAAAGGTTTGATTTGACAAAGGTTTTATCAGGGGCTCACATAAAGTTCAGGTCAGAGATGAAGGTTATTTTTTTTTCAACAGAAATCAGGAGTAAGTGTAAGAATGTAAATTTGGTTCAATTCCAATTAATCTTTTGCTAAAGTAAATCCTTGAAAAAGTAGAGAGAAGACATACAGTTACTACTCTGTAACTGTACCAGTATGTGGCTTCTTAATGAGCAACCTGAGGGAGGTCTTGCCTGTTGATGAATAGTTTATACTTTTAAAATGTGTTATACATTTGACTTCTTTCTCCGTAAGGAATTTGACAGATGGCTGAGCTTGCATCAGGGGAGTATGCTGATATTAAATTAGTCTAGAGATGCTACAATGACTAGGGATTTCTTTATAGTTCCCTGTATCCCAAATTTAAAGCAAAACAAAACAACCCTCTGCTGAGATGTTTGCATTTGGGTCACAAGATGTTCTTCATAAACTCACAAGTCATTTTTATTGCACAAACCAATCTTTAGCCCAGGAGAAGCACCACCAAATGGGGTCTTAGTGCAGTTTTAAAGGAAGAAGGGAGTTATAAGCAAGGGGAATTTTCTCCTTTCCTTTTCAAGAACCAGCCCCTGAGTTGGGTGCTGGCCCTTCACCCAATGGATGCAGTCTCAGTGCAGCTTGTTGCCCTGACTTGTCACTCACCTGTTTGTGGCTCTATCTGAAGAGAGCAGGATGGTGATGAGCAGAAGGCACCTGCAGTCCATGCAGGTGGGACAGCAGGTGCACAATGAGAGGTCTGAAATCTAGGATCCATTCCTGAGACCCACAACCATGTGTAAGTTGAGCTTGGTAGGTGCCTGCTATGAAACTGCTACTCAGATCATTCCTTTGGGCTTTTTGGCAAGGGCTTTACTTCTGGATAAGGTTTGGAAGCCTTAATGTTGGAGGAAATACATGACTTTACCCCTGGGACATGTTACATGAATGTCTATGTATGGATTTGTTTGTTTGTTTTACTTTGTGAGGCACATAGTTTCAGAAGTTGAAGAAACCAATTTTCCTGTTCTGAGCTTTGTTATGGAGTTACATAAACCATCCATCATTCAAATTCCAAATACATTAAGCTAAGTGTTTCAGGCTAATTGACAATGTTCCATTAATTTCCACTGCTGAATAGGATCTGGAACATTTCTAATGTAGTTATTTTTCCTTCCAACTCATAAACTCACAAGTCACAACAACCCTCTTAGTGCTTCTTTTGGTCCTTTCTCTTCCAATTTTAAGGAAGATGTATGATACAGCAATAATTTATCAGGTTTCTAGCTACCTGCCTGTACTGGGGAATTGAGTTTTTCAGGATCTTAAATTATTTCTTTCATTACCCTACATTGGTCTGTTGTCTTGAGACAATTATAGTAACAAAGTTTTCCTACCAGATATATAAGGATAGAGAAAATTGTCTGTATGTCAAACTTCTTCTGTTTTCTCTAAAGAGGAAAAGAGAGAGTAGGGTCCAAACCAGCTGTTCTTGTTTACTTAGTTTTGTAGCTTTGAAATTTTGCTTTACCTGAAAATCACCGTCAGAGGAAAAGCTGCAGTGCTGAGAGGAAAATTACAGAGAAATGGCCTTGACATTTAGAAAGCAGGTCCCAAACCTTGTAAGTGATAAGTGAGGATGTAACTTCTTAAGAATGATGAATAGCCATAAAGGAGATAATTGATTTTTATTTATTTTAATTTTTTTTCTAGCATTTTTTGATGCTGATTTGATGACGTGAAGACCACGAATTAGAAATACATGCTGGTTAGGTGTATCCTTTTCTTCTTTGTAAAAGTCCAAACAGCTGCCACAATATTTGCAAATTTGTACATTGGTGCAATACCAACTCTTTGAATAAGGGTAAGAATAGTTGATTAAGATCAGATACCATTCAAATCAGTTAGAGAGCCTCCAAAGCAATTTAGATGTGATAGTTTTGCTGAGAAAGTTAAAATTAATGGCAGTTTGTTAATAGAGTTCAAGTAGTCAGAGTGCAATGCTCTGGCAGATCCCCATCAAGCTGAAGAAATGGGAAAAACAAAAACACACTTTCAAACATTTTATTTTGCTAGAACTGCTCGTTTTGTTTTGCTTCTCTTTGAGATGCTAATGAAGGGCACAAAATAAGTAGTAGACCCTGATTTTCCTTTCCCCAACACTGTTGAATCCTGTCTTAACATAAAATGGCCACATTGGAATGGGCTGAAATCAGTTACAGAATAATCCACTACCCTCAGTAAGAATGGAGTTAAACTGCAGCTTTATTAGCAGCAGTAATAGCAGTGTGCAGTTTATTTTAGTGCATGTAATGGATTTCTCTGAGACATCCACTGTGCTTGGCTGATTGGGCCAAAGTCTGGAGCTGTAAACTCAGTCAACTTTATCACTTTATGAGTGAACAAATTGGCAGTTTGAATGGTGTACAAATATCTGAATGTACCTACAGTCATCTCTCTAGAAGAGAATAAATCCTTTCTGGGCAATGTTTCTCAAGGTTAGAAGGGTCCTCTTGGATGATTCTTTCCCTTTGCAGCACTGGAAAAGTGAAAAACCTAAGAAAAGGCTCTCGAGACAAGATTTTGTAACATATTTTTCATACTAACTTTACCTGGTAAAGGAAGGTACTTACAGGCCACTGTGAAAGTTTATTTGCATTCTTTAGTGATGCTTTACAAAGAAATTCTCCTTAAATGCTTTTAGGCTTTTGAAATGGTATAGGTTTTGTGAAACTTCAGGTAAACAAGCTGAAAAGAGTATTTTGCAGCTTCTCTTGTATGAAGGAGGGTATGGGATAAGATGAAGCAGACATGATTGGCAGAGCTTTTGTACTCTTTCTCTTCAAAAACTTAAAAAAAAAAAAAAAAGGAAGCTGAGTGACTGAGTCATATTCAGTAGACCAGAAAGAGAATTTAATCTCCTTTGTACTCGAGTGCATGGATCAGTTACAATGGAATCTTCAGTAGGCTTGTGGGCTGGGGAAGAGCCAGACCTGCCCATCACTGTCAGCAGGAGAATATCCTTGGTCCCAGAGTACTTCTGCAGCCCTTGGGAGTTCAATTATCCCCCTCTACTGCAAGTGATTTTTCCCCTAGAAAACCACAGTGAAACTTGAAACTTTTTGTTCAGATATTCAGGTAATACTTCCAGGAATGGTAATTTCCAGGTTCCGATGACCTGGAGCTGCACTTGAAGTCAGCAGACACCACTGGCTTAATTTCTTCATGTGAATACTGGTGAACTCTACTTACCTTCATAAGTACCAAATTTGTCTGCAAAAATAATACAGCACTGGGGCAAGGAAACAAGATTAATCTTTGTGTAGCATAATAAACACAAATATACACATCGTAGTGTGTGTGTAACACAATGTAGATGTAATAGACACAAAACAGAAAATTGTGTTCCACAACTAGGCTGGCAAGAGCCCCCAAAAGAGATTTTTGTAGTCCCATCAGCACTGCCCAATGTTCTAGATAATTATTTTTGTGCTGTATTGTATGTGTTCTGCTATATTTGAAATAGCAGAAGAATTACAGTGGTGAAGTATAAAAATCTATACTGTGTATTACATCTACATGATGATTGCACTATAGCCCTAAAATCGTTTTGGCCTGCAACATAATTACAAGGTATTCCTGTATTACACAGCAACTGTTCCTGTACCTTGTTTAAATATATTTAGAGAGAAATGGTGGGGTCTTATATGTGACTGAGGAGCACTTTGTCCTGCATAGGAACTGAAAACTAACGCATTTTCAATATATACATTTTATTCTTTTCTTTTTAAAAGAAACTTGGCACCTTGGATCTCAAAACAATTGTATCTGCACTTAACTTTGACCATGATATAGTGACTAAATGTTTGAAGAGCAAAGAGAACATTCTTTTATTTAAAAAAAAAAAATCTTTGTTCTTATTTAAAGCTATACAGGTCAAAACACTTGCTTTAGTTGCCTATTTTAGGTATTTGCACTTATTTTATATCTTTATTTTTGGTTTTGAAAAAGAAAGAAATATGCTCTTTTCATGCAGGGATGTATATATGAAAATATTTTAGGCAGGTGTTACAGGCTGAAAGCAGGTGACAAGACCTCAAACGTATGGAATAGCAATCTCCCTTCTGGAAAATAGTTCAAAACCTTCTCAGCATGTTTGGAATCTGGCATGTTGTCCTATTTCTGTGCTTGACACTTCAGTTACCATAACCCTTTGGCAAAGTGGGTATATGCTCTGTGTTTTGATATGAACATGTAACACTATTCACTTTCTGTTTTCTTCTATATATAGAAGAAAAAAGCTTTCTTAAAAATTCCACCCTGATCTCTAGCTTAATTCATTCTCCTAAATGTGTTTCGGAACATTCATGTGTAAATTATTCACGAGGCTATATTCTCTGGCCTCGGGTTTTGAAGACAAATCCTTGAATTTCAGACAATTCTTCCTCCTTCCCTCAGTGGAGCCTGGTATGTCTACAAACCAGTTGAAATCCACTGTGCTTGCTGGTAAGAGGCTCTGTCTTCCTTTGCATTCCTGAGGACTGTCTGTCTCATGGCCTTCAGCCACGAGGAAGCCCATGGGGAAACAGCTACACCGAATCCCAAACCAGACAAAGGAGGTTAAGCTCTGCTGGAGCCTTTCGTAATCACACAAGCAAAGATGGAGCAGAGAAAACTGCCTGCTGCCCAAACAGACTCTTGAGCTCCAAATAAAGCCTCCAGGAGCAGGGTACAGACTGTGCCTTGAACAAAGGGGACAGAAAGGGCTCGGTGATGTAACCGGGGCTGCAGGAACCAACATGTTTTCCACCATTAGCATCAGCTCAGGCCATCACCCAGCGAGCAGTAATGTCAAAATCAGTGCTGTGTGCTGCCCCTGCAGCAGGCAATCCCCCTGCACCTCCCACGGGACGTGGCTGTTCCCTGCTGCCTGTCCAGCTGCCAGCTGGCTTCAGCAGCGTTTTATATTTTTTAGGAGAGGCTCGAGGTTCTGTGTCAGCACAAAGGGGAAGGAGTGAAACCACTCACGACTCTTAAAAACACTGCGTTAAAAACTGGAGCTGAATATTCATGCTGGGGGTGTTACTACCATCCAGGCTTTTAGGGGACTGCCTGAATGGGTGGAATGAAGTATTGTTCCTTTTAACTCCTCGGCCAAATTTACTTGTTTTAGTGGGAATAGGATTAAAGTCTTTGATAACAGAATTTCCTGAGGAAGGAAAGTATAGCGTGGTCATGGACAAATCTAATAATTTTTCTGCTCTAATCATCTTATGCCTCAAAGAGGAACTTATACCCCAGAGGGGCTAATATTTACATAATTGTAATTTATTGGGTAAAGATTTTCCTAACGCAAAGGAACATCAAAGTGTTTGTCTTTGGCAAGTTCCAGAACAATTTCGAAGTTCACATGGAAACCAAAGGTAAAGGAAAAATATTCCTTTTAGACCAATTAGAGAGAAATGGCGTGCAACATTTGAAACCATATAGGCTGTTTGAGTATTTTTAATGGAATGCAATTAGGATTTTGTGATGAGCACTTATCAGTGCTGTCTCTGGGTATAATGTACATGGCTGAGGGGGTGGTTTGCTGGAGAATCTGATTAAAATAATTGGTGATGTATTGGAGCAGGGTGTTTGTGCTAACTTTATAGAAAAGGCAATGCTTGTGTAAAAAAGAGCTTTCCCTAGCATTAAATTTCTCTCCAGAGAACAGCATTGGGTATTGTAATTTCAGTAATTCTACTAGAGTATATCTGTTAAGATGAAATACTGATTGTTTATCTGTTACCTCAGGCTGCAATAAGTCTGCTTTTTTAGTATTAAAGTGTGGTTTTGTTTATTTAATACTTTCACACGTCTTCTCTTAAAATATAATCCAAGTAACATAACCCAGCCATGCAGCTCAGTGTGTTGTACAATAATTTCAAGGTGTTTAAAGATATAATTATTCAAGCTTAATTGATTTAACTTCCCAAAGATCTGGAAACTGCTTTGCTGTTCCTGCAGGCAGGAAGAAGCAGAAATGGAAGCCCAGGCTTAGGAAATGGTGTGAGATAGACACTCAAATTCAACCACAGCTGCTGGCACTCAGGTTTTGTGGCAGCCACAGCTCGTGAGTTTTCAGGGCTTTTCAGGAATGTCGAGAAGATCAGAAGGACCTCGTGTTTTGCTGTGAGGAGAGGAAGGAGGGCTGTTGGGAAATACCCATTATTGGGTTGGTGGTGCAGGGGAGAAGGGCAGCAGAGAGCTCACACAGCAGATACAGGTGACACAAAGGAGCTGAGGAGCAGCTCCAGGAGGAGTCAGGAGCAGCTTCCCAAACATTCTCAGCCTGAAGTGATTTTCCTCCTGTGAGTCCTTGGCAGGTGATCTCAGCTGTCTTCCAGCTTCAAAAGTAGGTCTAGAAGAATTAAAACAGAAGGCTTAGACTTTTACCATTTTTTTCCATTTGAATGAGAGAGTTGAGTGTAAGCCCCATTTTTCTATGGATTTAATAAACAACATAACAATTTCCTAGGAGGTTTGAACTTCTTGTGGCACAAAAGCAAGTAGGAAAACCCACATAAGATGCAGTGCTTTGTTCAACCATTTGGATTCAAAATAAGTTTGTATCAACATATTCTTATGTGTTGGCACTTAGCGACCATTTCAGTCTCAGAAAAGCTCATAGAAAAGTAACTTTTTGACTTTTACATTCAGCCCTGATGGGGGTAGCTTTTAAATTTGCTTTATACTGGCATTTTGCCCTAGGGAGTTCACTGTGGAATTTCTTCTTTTCTAGCTTAGGTGCAGAAACATTGCTATTGATTAGTTTATACTCCAACCAGGCCAAAACCCTGCCCATTCAAATATTGAAAGGAGAGCTTTAGATAAAAGAGGCACTATACAATCTCAGAATCTGAAATAACATGGGAAAAAAAATCTATTTTATTTTAAGGGCAGAAAATGCTGGCCTTAATGTAATAGATTATAAATTGCAAACCCAAACTTTTTGTTGATAAGGTACTGTTCCCAAAAGGCTTTTCCTAAATTTAACTACCCATCCCATTTAAGATGATAAAAATTTTTGATTATTAATGGATAATTAATGGCTAATCATCTACTGTACTCCATGAGTTACTAAGCAGAAGTAAAAGCTTTTACATTTTCCTCCCAGGGAAGAGTTTTGTAATTTTTTGTTGAGTTTTTTAATTTGTTTGCTTGGGCTGTGAAACTTTTTGTTGTTGTTTTCTGTAACTCAAGTAAGTTTTTGGTTTTTTTTAATCTCACTGCTGTAATCATGGGCAATTCAAAACAGATAAAAATAAAATAGGAGAAAAGGGAATGCAAAAATTAGTAGTAAAGCTGTTGGAAGCAGCAAAGTAATGGTTCTCCTTTTACTTTGCTGCCTTCCCATAAAAAGGATTAGCATTTTCTAATGAGCACCTTGGAGGGAAGATCACGACTCAAGGACTCCTGGACCTTGGGGCTGCACCAGATCCCATCCCTGGGTAGATGTGGAGGTTTCCAGAACAACAGTTTGACAAGGGTTTATAGTCTGCCCCAGCTCAAAAGGCTCAAGCTGCTCATGGACCCAGTAGATCTGTTGAGATTTGCCACAGAAAATTAATTAGCATTCATGGGAAGTACTGCAGGGGCATTTTTCTTCAGAGTTTAAAAGTAGCTGGATGATTAGGATAATTTCTCAAACAGTGTATTTTCTCTCTGGTCTTGTGTATTAATAGAAATAATACAGTGGAGAGAAATTCACTCCTTCAGACATTGTGATAACATGTTTGCTTTGTTTTGTTATTAATGCTCTCCATGAAATTCCTGCTTTATGTCTTAGTAGTGGCAGCAGTAATTGCTGTATCCAGTTTTATTTTCTCAAGAGTTCACAGTTAGTGACAAGGTTTCAGCGGTTTTCAAGGATTTTGGTGATTTGAACTCCTCAATAACCTCATACATGAAATACAGAACTTGAATTTTCCTGCTGCAGTTTCTTCTAGTGGAAGATCTAAAAAGAAATATCTGGCAGAAATAACCCTACAAGTCTTTGGTTTAGGCCGTGATCAATAACATACTGTAGTCAATAGAACTCTTTCTATGAACAAGGCAGGGTTTTAAATGGCCTCAGATACCTTTTTTCACATCTTCCACTAGATTTTACTGCAAGAGGAGGTTCAGGAGAAGAGCATTTGGGTTTCATGATAAAATTTTGGGGAAAAATTTTTATCCTTTAACACAAATAGCACAGGTGTTCAGGTGGTGCAACACTGAGGAATGCCTTGCTTGGATTTGCACTAGAAATCCCTCTGGGAGGTTTACATGCTGTTGGTAAAGGTTTTGGTTGGACATTGTAGCATTTTTCCTAGCCTTGACAAATCCTGAAATTTGTGATGCTTGAAGTCTGGGTTTGCCCTTGTGCTCCCAGCCAGCCTTGACCCTTGTGTCACTTTGGTCCTGCTACATGAGATATTGACTTTTAAATTATTGTCTTCACTGGCAGAATCTTGATGTGACATTTCTGCAAAATCTTGTTTTCCGTCTGTATGACTGAATTATGCTCAGGGAAAGCTGGTAGTGGCTGGAATAAAGGAAGGAGTTCCTGCAAAAAACACCTGGGATTTTCTTGCTTCTCCACTACCCTCTGGGTACTCGTGGCAAAACATCCTTTGAATTGCCTGTATGTGAGAAGAATGTAGGGAAAAGGGCATAAAAAGTATGTAGGATTCACTATTTACTCATTATTACAGAATTATTGTTTGGGGGGTTGCTTTGGTTTTGCCTTCTAGCATTTATTTTAGAGACACGTTAATTATCACTTATGTCTATTTATCCTGATTTATTTCACTTTTGGAAATCTCTAATTAACATGGTTTTTTTCTGATTAAATATCAAAGTGCAGCCCTTTTGCCTCCCAAACCCTGTGTCATTTTCTTTCCTCTGCCCACTGTCTGTACTTTCCATGTGTCCTTTCTGGGAGGGTGTTTTGGGCATGCCCCTGGTGGGATGCACAGCTGCCATGGATACCAGCAGCACAAGCTGAGAAGGAAATTATCAGATACTGGAAGCAACAGCAATAATGGGTGAATGTCCAATCTTGTATGAGTGCACATTGTCATCCTGCAGCTTAGGTAAACTATGCATGTATCAGAAATTAATTTTCTACCTCCTTCAGGAGCAAGTTTGTACTTACGTACCTTTGAACAACCTTGGGTTTTATTTGTAGGAAGCACAGGCTTTTTCATGTAATAACTCCCTTTGATATTAGATTGCTTCAGAAATTGCAAACCCAGTGGTAGTTGCAGAGGTTTAAGCCTGTAAATCAGCAGGAGGAGCTGGTGAGGGAATTGGAGACTTAAGTGATGATCCAGAAGAACTGTGGCGTGTTTGCCTACTCAGATGCTGAGAAGTGAATGAGTGGGGAGTTGAAGACATGGCTGAAGTGGGCTGTAAAAGCCCAGTAAATATTCAGGGTCTGAGATGGCAGCACTGACGTGTTCATACAGCGCAGGATGTGAGCAGCTTGCTCAGTGGTGGAGAAAGCAGAAATGCCTCAAAGCTTGAATTAGGGTGATATTGTTGCAGAATTGTGTCATTTTTTTAACCACAGTGACATGCCTAATTTCCCTGCAAACATGTGTAAGTAGGAGGACAGCTCTGCTGCAGGTGAAGGTATTAGACAAAAGCAAGACATTTCTGAAGGAACTGTTGACACAGGTCATTTCAGCTCAGAACCAGATAAAATAGTGTCATTTACCTCATCCCATTTTGAAAAGAGAGAGAGAAAAAAAATCTGTGTAGGTTTCATCATATTCATTTGTGTGGTAGCCTCTTGCACAGTAGGCCTCTGAATAGGCTGAAATTCAGCATGCCTTTAAATTTTTTTGTTATTTCTTTCTCAGAGGTTCTGGGGTTTAGGCAGCAAGGAAGAAGATTTAATGCTTGTTTGTTGTGGGACTCAGCTTTGTCTGATAATATATAGGCAATTTACTCTGCATTTGTTTCAGTCAGCCTCTGTGTCCGGTGGGATGAACAGGATGGGAATGCTCATTCATTTTTTCCATCATGGGATTTTGCTGCCCTTAAAAACAGAAATGAAGACGAAATGTCACGTGATACAATTGAGTGAGTGGTTTTACCCCAGTGGAAGTGGTTCAACATCCTCAGGTCCTGAGGAGCCAGAAAAGAAAACAAGCATGGACCTTCAGTTTCTCCAGCTTTCCACTTTGGGCCTGAAACAAGTGGGAGCAGGGAGGATTTGGCAGGCTCCACACTTCTGTTCACAGAGGGACTCTGAGATGAGTTGCACCTTGGGTTTTTCCCATCTGGAGAACCTGTCACTAGTGAGGGTTAAGAGTGGTGGATACAGCACCAAGAAGATGGCTCTGAGGGCCCTCAAGCACTGCAGAAATCTTTGAGATGTGATTTTAAGCAGCTTTATGCTGTGTTGTGTCCCATTGCTCAGTGCACTTGCAGGCTGAAGGACCAGGTTTGGTGAAAGGTACTGGCTCACAAGTCAAAAGATGTGTTTTGAGCTTTAAGCAAGGCTTTGTAACTTCAAAATTTTCCTCTTCTGTTTCTTCTGCATGGTCCATTAGTGTGGTGTGCTCTGAGGGCCTGGCAGGAGTGTCCAGTTCAGCCTGGCAGGGTCTCTGGGTAGAGTTGTGATGTGAACCATGTCCCCATCAGCACAGCAACTTTTTTTTTAAGCCACATTTAACATTGCTCAAGCCAGGCCCAAGTAGCCATGAGAGATTCTAAGAGCAGCTGATGTGCAGTGAGTCACTGGGAGGCTGTAAAGTCTCATGGAATGGCTGCAAGGGTGCTTTCAGAAGCAATAAAACTCAGCATATGTCAGCATGCTGGAAGGCAGGGGGAAAACAATCCAAGCTTCATCTCATACTTTTTTGAATCTACAGAAACCGAATCCAGTCTAACTGCACACAAGTGATGTCCTTTCCTATTCCTTCTCATCCTCTCACACCTTCCACACAGAGATTCACATGAAGGAGCAGGGGTTTCTTTCACTTTTATTTATTTAATTTATTTAATTTGTTCTGGCAATAATTTAGTCTAAAATGTTCAGCATAGGAAGCACGTTTTCAATAGTCTGCATGGAGTAATTCCAGCTGGTAGACAACGAAAATTATTTTGTGCCATTCACAGTAAATATGTATAAAACTTCAAGGTAGCCCTTTTGCCCCCTAGCATGTGCAAGCTGACTTTTAACAGCATGATCTCCAGAGAAGGTCGTGTATACAGGCAACTACTCAGGAGATTAGAATATTGAACATGTGAATTAAAAAGGGTGACATTGGTCTCAAAGATTTAAGTAAATCCTTTCAGTTTATTACCTTACAGCTGTCCTCTCTCTTTGCCTTGTGGTTTCTCCAGTGAACCTGAAGAGAAAAATCCAAAGGCATAAGTTCAATGTGTGTGGTAAATGAGATGAGCAGTCATTTTTTGGCTAGCAAACTGAAGTCTGATAGCCACGTGAGAGAGATGAAGGGGTGCTGTTCAGAGCATTTTCAGTGAGAGCACAACCTCATTATATGGAAGATAAAAGGGCTGGAACTGGAGTCTAAGAATTTTGAAAATGTATTGCTTACTAAGTGTGATAAACCCCAAAATGATTTAGGAGAGAGAGGACAGTTACTTAAAGCAAACATGTCAGATCCTCAGTGAATAACTGGTATAGCACTAAATAACTTCTGTTTTAGAAGTGTTTTATTTTTCAAGAGGGACTGTCAATGTGACAGTCACTGTGGAATAAGGCTGACATTGAGGACATCAGGGAGGATGCTGTGTTTATGTTGAAGAGTGTTGCTGATGATGCAGTGAAGAGACAACTGAAATAACACAGAAAATTATCCCAGGTGGGTCAGGCTGGAAGGGCCCACAGTGGGACACCTGGTCCAGCCTCCCTGACCAGGCAGGGCCATGCCAGAGCACAGGGCACAGGATTGTGCCCAGATGGGTCTGGAATATCTCAGTGAGGAAGACTCCACAGCCTCCCTGGGCAATCTGTTCCAGTGTGTGATCACTGCACAGTGAAGTTCTTCCTCATGTTCAGGTGGAACTTCCTGTGCATCATTGCCTTGTGTCCCATTGCTGGGCACCACCCAGCAGAGCCTGGTCCATGCTCTGAGCCCTCCCTGCAGACACTGACAGGCAGGGATGATGTCCCCTCTCAGCTGGCTCTTCTCCAGGCTGAACAGGCCCAGCTCCCTCAGCCTTTCCTGATAAAAGATGCTCCAGTCCCTTTATCATCTTTGTTACCCTTCACTGGATCTGCTCCAGGAGCTCCTTGCCTCTCTTGTCCTGAGGAGCCCAGAGCAGGGCACAGCTCTCCAGATGTGCCTCCAGGGCTGAGCACAGGGGCAGGGTCACTCCCTGACCTGCTGGCAATGCTCTTCCTGATGCACCCCAGGACACTGTTGGCCTCCTTGGCCTCCAGCACACAGTTAGTAATTTGCAAAGAAGTTACTGATGACAGGGCTAAACCATGGAACAGATCTTTGCCTGATGTAAATCAGCATAGCTCCAGGAAAGTCAAAAGAGGAATACTAATTTGTGTCACAGCTGGTAGTTTATTTCATTGTACATGCATTTTACTTCTTTATTTTCCATGCAGGATCAGAGTTGCTCATCTGTTCATCTCTGTACTCCAGCCAGGATTCCCTCAGTTTGATAATCCTTCATTTTTGTGTAATATCTTAATCACTTCTGATGCAATTGCTTAGGATGTTGTGGCTATGCAGAGGATTGTAATTTGAAGCGAGAAGCAAAGCAGCTGGAACAGATGAATTCATAGCGGTGATACTGAATTTTTCACTGTCTTTCACCTCAGATGCTTCATTACTTTGGTGATAGAGACAGAGAATACGGAGTGTGGAGGGTGAGGATTCTGTCGTGGTGAAATGGCAACCTGTGGTAAAGTCTCAGCAGAATTACAAGTAATTGGTTTTGAAATATAATGGGGCTATTTCTCCCAAGGCTTTTTTTTAAATTTAATTAAATACATTCCAAGCAAATGCCTCCAGACAGTAGCTACTGCAGGATAAAAATCTCTTTCCATAGAAACTGTTAAATTTGTAAAATGCTGCTGGAGTCTCTACAGGGAAGCACATTCAAAGCAGGCACTGGACAGGTCATAAAGTGACTGCTCTCAGACCTTTTAACACAATACATATATTTACAGACATTTATTCCTCTGAGGAAACACTTTAGACCTGACTCTTCTGATGTCAGACTGGGTTAGTAACATTTGATCTATTACAAATCTCTGAGATCTTTTATGACTGCTGCAATAATAGATGCTTCATGCTATGGCACAGTGTGGTTTTAAAAAAATGGCTGAGTCTTGAAAGTATGGCAGAAAGTTTGGTGTTTTTATGATGTCATGTTGCTGGGACAGGCAGGGGATGGTACTTTAGAGTTTTACATAGCACAGAAGTGCCCTGGGACCACAGCTAGACCCAGGGAAATTATTTTGGATAAATTGTTAACTAAACAAGGTATGTTTAGGTCACTACCAAAAAGCCCTTGTTATTAAATCAAAATTGTTCACAAATGGGGGTCAAAGATGCAATATTTTTTTCCCTTTTGCGTTGTGCTTCATTTTTAGAACTCCCAAAATTAGGTTTGAAGGGTGAAGAGAGGCATTAATTAAATGAAATGAGATTTCAGAAATGAATTCTACATTTCAGGTGGAACAGAGCTTTCTGTTGGTGGCAGACACAGGTGCTGCTGGTGGCAGCAGGCGGGAGATGGGAGTTGGGAGTGTTTCAAATTACAATTTGCAGGCGGTTTTCAAAGTGCTTCATCCTCCAGGTCCTTTCAGCTGCTACCGGATTCTCCTGGGGGGATTCTGTGACAGTTCAAGGGCTTTGGGGGACCTGGCAGTGCCTGCTCAGCCCTTTGCCTGGAGAGGGGAGTGGCTTTCGGTGCAGTGTGCTCCCTTGGATCACATACACCTAGCAATCCTAAAGTGGAGTTTCACTTCAGCCTGATTTCTGCTGCTGTTTTCCATCTCGATAGCCTGGGTAGAGTTAGTCCTGTGTAAACTGATTATCTGCCCCTCGGGCCGCCCTTTTGTTTGTGCTCTGTAAGCCCTTACAGAGGCTTTTGTTTCCTCCAGATGTTGATTGCTTTGTGCTGCATCCAAACGAAATGATCTCTGCCTCAGCCAGGCTGGCTTTGAACATGCTTTTACACCGCATCCATGCAATGATTGTTCTTGATTCCAGGAGAGGAAAATGAAGATATATAGAGCCAGACACCTTTATGTTCAGCTGTCTGAGCATGAGCATGTAGTGTAATACTTTTTCGGACTTTCAGCGAAAACAGATTGAATTTCTCTTTTCTTTTGCCAGGAAAAGAAATTGCAGGGAAGGAAATTATGTCCTGAAGAGCTTTAATTCCTTTGATTGATCTGAAAAGCAGTATAAATTTCTAGATGATGGATGGCAAAGAGATGCCCAGACAACACTGAATTGTTCAAAGAGCTCTCCTGTGTGGTTCCATCACACCCCCATGCTCCCCCTCAGAAGTGAAGTTGGTGACAGTGGTAGATGGCTGGAGAGATAGAAGTGACAAAACACAAGGTAGCTGAACCCTGGGAGGGGTTACAAAAACGGAACTGCAGACTGAATGAAGGAAAGGTTTTAAAGGTCTTAAATGCCTTTCATTTGCATCAACGATTCCCATATTTTTTCCAGCTCCTTGCCTAGCAGTGTGGTGTTCTGAAATGAGCTAAACTTAGAGCACTTCTCACTCAACCCTCCAGAAGAACAATGCAATGTCATTTATTGGTTTGTTTTCCAGCTGAAATCACAACAAGTTGCATGCTGTGTCATCCCTCGTTGGCAGTGCAGGGCTGGCCAGGGGACTGTGAGCCCTTGTGCAAACCCCAATCCTGCCCCCTTGGAGGAACCAATCTGCCTGGCTCTCCATTAGGACAAATTTATGCCCCTGTGTTTTTAGCTTTCCTCTGTTGCACTTTATGCTGAAGGAATAATAGAGCTCTGTATTATGAAATCTCCTTCCATTATTTATCAAACCAACCACATCCTGGCATGACTTTGCTTTTCTCTGTAGTAAGTTTTCCAAGCCAGGACTTAATAAATACTCTCTGCACAAATACTCCTGTATCCAGAGTGCTCTGTAACACTGAAGTGCAGTTCTTCAAATATCTTGGTGGATTTGGGATTAGAAATTGAATTGCCAAATTCCTAGATATGTTTGGAAAAAATACATCAACATTATTTATTTAGTTATTTATTTAGTCAACATATGTTCGTTATTTATTAGTTATTTATTAATTACTTAATAAACACAGGAAAGCTATTTTCTTTTTAACTAAGATGGGGTTTTTTTGTACTTTGAATTAAGAATTTTATATTGAAACATAAATAATTATATGGATTAGTAGCTGTCTCCAAAACGAGGAAAATAAAAATCCAGGTTATCTTGAATTTAAGTGTTGCAACACTTTTTGGCATTGATTGTAGAAGCACAGAATCCAGAACCCAGATTTAGAACATGGACTATGAGATGATTTCTGCATGAACTTAAATTGTGGTGGAAGAGCTGCTGGAGAATAAGGTTAGGCACATCAGAAGAGCATTTTAAGGCAGCAGGAGTGCAGCCCAGTCTGTGAGCACCTACTTTGAATGAGTTGAGAGAGAGCAGGAATGAAAATCAACTCATTGCCATGGAATCAGAGCCCCAGGAGCCTGGCTCTGTGCACTAGGAGTGCACATATTTCTGTGCCATCTGCTGAAGCTTTGGTCCCTTTGGTCTGCATTAAAAAGGTGCACAGAGTGCACTCTGCATAAATGGACTGAAAGTGAAGGTAGTGGAATGATCTTTGATGCAGCAGCTCAGTGGTTTGAGCCTCAGCTTAGGCAGTGTCAGAGCAGCAGGTTCCTCTGGAGATAATTCACCCTCCCTCCACCACCTGCAGGAGTGTGAGCAGCGAGGGATGGAGAGGCTGGGGAAGGCACTTTGTGTTACAGCTCTTGGGACTGTGTCCTCATGGATCAAAAGGCCTCAAGTGGGAAAATATATCCTATAGACAGAGAGTTTTGTTCAAAGCATCCTCCAGGACTCAGCAAGTCCTGTGCCTCAGCAGTGTCCAGCTCCCTGTTCATGTGCTTCCCAAGAAACAGTCAAGTTGGTTTTCCCAAAAAAGCAATGCTGGGGATGTCAGGAGACTGTTGGCATACACCCCACACCCCCATCAGATGTTTCTAAATAGGGAAAGAGTTTCAGTTCACCTTTAGACATTTTAGGAAGTTTAACTAGAAAGTTCTGTGCCTTTCTCACTGTAATTGGCTCAATGTCAGCACAGAGCATGGATTGGGCTCTGAGAGTGTAACTCAAAGCCTGTTGCTGCTCTCACTGGACCAAGAGCCAAATAGCCCACTGAGCTATTAAGTACTAAAGAGAAAGAACAAAGAAATTCCACACTTTTCAAGGTGTTGTAGCAAGTAGGAGACCTGTCTCTATACTCTGTTAAGCTTTGCCATTGTGTTTGCATTATTTTCTTTCCTTTTTAAAACCTTTTTTGCTTTTTCATGACACACTTGATCATGCCATCTCGCTAATTGATTTTAGCCACTTCTCTGCAAGGGCTGGATCCTCAGAGGTATTGGGAAAACCCATAGGAGACTGCAAGTTTAGCTACCTGAAGAATTTGAAATTCAAACTGGGAGTTGTTTCCTCCCAGTTTTACTCAAAAGCTGATGGGTTTTTTACTGGGATGTTCACTCACCCACCTAAATCATGCAGCTTCCTGCTTCATGACACTTTAAAAAACTTTAAAAGGTGTTGCTGGCCACAAAAATCTTAGAGTCCCAGTAAGCATTTAGAATGAAATTTTAAATACTCCAAGTTTGAGGTGTTATATTAAAAATACTAAGGTAAATTTAAAACCTATTGCTCCTGATGACTTTTCTTTATGGCAGAGCTCACCCTCAAAAGAGTAAAAGTGCATTCAATTTCTGGCAGCTTCTTCAGATTTTCTAGCAGTGAGAAGCAATATGATCAGTACTTAGTTTTCAAATTAGAATATCCTTTAAGTTATTTATTGATACAGTTTTTTTAAATTAATTACCCCTTTTTTTTCAGACAAACTACTTCATAAGGGAGGGAGGATTTTATCGACAGATTCTATTTGCCAAATCACAGGAACATTGCATATTGTGGTGGTATTTACAGCTAAGTTCTGCTAGTTAACTATTTCTTATTTTCTTTACACTGATTTTGTCACATTTTTTGGTTCAGAGTATAAAAATTGACAATGTGAAATGTTAAACTGAGGATCGACTTAATTGAAACTTTTCATTCTCAGTACTTTTAATTTTAGCAATGCAGAAAAATTTCCAAATTTGGAGTCTGATATCTTCTCATCAGAAAGGATATACTTCTCAGCAATAGATTGTCAGGTTTTGAAATCTTTTGAGTGCTGGGGGGATATGTACTGAAAATAATCAGCTAAACTGGTTTTGGCCTTGTGAAGCCAGTCTGTCATGGAAGTGCATTTCAAAATATGTGGGGATGTTTCACCAAGGTGGCAGACAACATTGTTGGTGCTGATATGTTCTGCAATCTCTCTGCTGAGTAGGAGCACCTATATCCAGATTTCTTGCTCTGGAGTAAGGATACCAATCCTTTCCATGCTCAAAAGAAGGAAGGATTGGAAGTTGGGGTTAAACTCCACTTTGGCATAATCAGGGAACTTAGCTATGTAATAGAATAAGAATGTATAATATGTGCAATATTATACATACATGCAATACATGCAACTATATTATATTATATATACATACAATATCTATGTGTAATATATACATATGTGTGTACATATATACATAAAATATATACCTAAATATTAAAAATAAAAAATATATACATAAAAATATATTGTACACACATACATGGAATGATGTAAAATGTTCCCTTCTCCATTCTCTCACAGATCACTTCTTTTTCTCTGCTGGGGTGTCATGTCACATCTTTTCTGCATTTGCTGGAAGTCTCTTGTCCCCAGTTATTTGTTATTGAAGCTGATCCAGCTTTAGCAAAGGGAATAATTCAGAAGCAAAAGGTTCTTGTTTTGACATGCTTTCTCTTAGCCTCAAAATCTCCATTTTCTGTTGTTCTGGAGATAAAAATACGCTGTCATCTGCATACAGCAGCCACCCAGTGCTGCTGTATTGTGGCTCTGATTTATCCTGCTGCCTTGTGCAGAGCACGCTGGTGCTGGCAGGTTGTGGCACTCCAGGTTTGGTGCTGGTGGCGTGGTGGAGGTCAAGAGCCACCTGGTCCTGTGATGACTGATGGCTGTGTGCAGGGCCTAGTGCCTGCAAAGATGTCCTCTGGCCACACTAAAATGCATTAAAAGTTATTTGTGGTGTTGTGGAGGCCCTTACTAAAGCCAGACTCAAGATTTTGAAAGAAGGTGTTTGTGAGATGTGCATTATTTACATTTTAGGGAGCATTAAAGTCTCACAGAGAGACAACTGGTGGTAGGGACTGGGTAAAGGATTTCTGGAATATACATGTGTCTTGGTTTGGAAAGACAAGTGTCTGCTAAGGAAGGCAGAAGCCTCCCTTGGCATGGAGAATGTAAACCCCCTCCCTCCGAATTATTATATTTCTGAAATTAAGGGGCTCTCAGGCAAAGATATGGGAATAGGAATAACAGCTCTTTACTAGAAAAATTAAACTAAAAATGCAGTAGCACAAAATAGAAACACTGACAGAGTCAGAAAACAACCTGACGCCCTGTTGGTCAGGGTGTTGGCAGCAATCCAATAAAAATGGTGACTGCAGTCCTCCTGGAGTGACAGATGTGGCTCTGTTGGAGCATAGTTTTCCTCTGAAGGTCCAGTGGTGGCTAGATGTGTCCGGTGTTCCTCTGGGAATCCAGTGGAAACAGGCTGTCCTGGTGTTCTGAATCTCAGGTTTTATCCAGGTAGGACTCCCTGGCTCCTCCCACTGAGTGGAGCACCTCACAATGGGATGAGGTAATTTTATCAGTCATGCAGTGAGCCTTAATAACCCTTTAACAAAAGATATCTCCCTGGAGGCAGGATGGGTTGTGGAAGAGATTAAGAGCACTGCCCCACCTGGTTTTAACAGCTTGCCCATTAACAGAGGATCCTCCCTGGAGTTATGAGGGATGGGTCATGGAAGAGACAAAGAACACTGCTAAAACCACCTGGTTTTAACAGCTGGTGATAGAACACATACTTTTGGTTACATCTTGCATTGCAACCTAAGAAACCATGGCGTGAAATGAGGAATTGACTGGTGGTGGGGGAAGGAAATCACATCCCAAAAGTCACTGCAGGTGGTGTGGGCTGCTGCCCCATCCAGCACCGCTGCTCCTGCCAGGCAGTGATGCCCTCTGCTTGGACATCACAGGTAAATTACAGATCCCAGGCACCCAGGGTAAACTCCAGGTCTGTTGCCAGTTTTGGACACACAAAGGACAAGGCAGAATGTCAGGCAGGAAAGCTTCTATTTTAATTTTCTGACTCCATCTTTTATGCACTTTGATCAGAAGGCAAAAGATTGGCTACCCAGGTTGCCACCTCCTTGACCTTGTTGGTGAACATCAGCATCAATCACATTTCTCCTCCCAGAGAAGAAATATGTAAACAAAATAGGTAAGTTCTAAATATATACATAGTTTACATGAAGCTGTGTGAGAATCTCCACTACAAAGTGCAAACACTGAAAAGCAGGAAAATTCAGGGCGACACAGGTCCAAGGCAGAACCCACAGCACTGAGTGCCATGAAGCAGAGTGGCCTGAATGATCATTCCAGTCCATCACTTTGCTGCTATTGATTCACACTTGTTGGGTCGATGTTGGCAGATTAAACATGAGAATGAACGAGGGGAGCTACAAATAATGACCTGCAGAATCTTCCAGCAGTTGAACCCGCTGTACCAGTGCCAGGATTTGATCAAAGCCTGTCTTTGTACGATTGGAGTGTAGGGAAGTTTTAAGATGACTTGAACAGAAGGTCTCATTATTTTTGTTTGAATGTAAATACACGGATTATTTCTTTTAAGAAGAAGAGAATGTTATGATCGTGTTTTTTTTCTGTCTGTGTGCTGGAAGACAGAACATTGCATAAATATTGGTCAAAGCAAGCCATCTTTGATCTCTGTAGTCCCATCAAATCCTGGGTGTTTGTCATGAAAACAAAAACAGCTGTAAATCTGTTATATTTATTGCTTTGCACAGTTGCAAAGACGACCTCTACTGAAAAGCCCTCCTTAATAAGTAATTAAAAATTGACTCACTTACTCATCCTCTTTGAAAACATCTTTGTAGCTCATTTCCGAATTTAATGAGCCTGACTTCAAACTAATTCAAGATTTACCAGCTACTTTTACTGCTGAGAATTGTCAGCAGCAGCCCTGCCCTGGCTGTTGGCTTGTTCAACAGGCAGAAAGGTAGAAACCCTTTCAAAACCTATGCAAAACTCTCTGCTCTCTCCAAAGCCATGAGTCTGCAGCTGGCCCACAGCTCTGGCTCTTGGTGCTGACCAGTTGTGTTCAGAACCTCTGGTTTACACTGATTTCTGAGCTTTCAGCCTTTTTTTCCTGCTGCTGTGTGTCCATGCCCATGCCTGTAATTTGCTGGAGATTTCCATGGATTAGTGCACAAGTGAAAAAAAAGTAAAAATCAACCCCTCTGCTGTTGCACTTTTGGACACACAAAGGATGAGGCGGACAGCAGAGGGTCAGGCAGGAAAGTCTTATTTTAATTTTCTGACTCTATCTTATATACTCTTTGATCAGAAGGCAAAAGATTGGCTACACAGGTTGCCACCTCCTTGGCCTTGTTGGTGAACATCAGCATCAATCATATTTCTCCTTCTAGAGGAGAAATATGTAAACAAAATAGATAAGTTCTAAAAATATACATAGTTTTCTTGAAGCAGCGTGAAAATAAAATGCAAACACTGAAAAGCATTTAGCAAACTTAGAGTGACAATCTGCCTGTATGCATCTAAATAATTGTGCACTTTTTCAGTGCTCTGCAGGTGCATGAGTAAAGGCATAAACTTCCTAATGTTCACTCTTCCTCTCAGGTTCCCTGAGATGAACTGATGTGGTGTGATGTATAAACATCAGCGACAGCATCTCAAAAATTGAAAATAAACCAAAGAGAATCAGGCAAATGGAAAAAACAAGGGGTTTTTTTCCTGGTTTAGTGAAACTGATGTTGTTTTTTTTGGGGCAGAGGGGATTTCTTCTTTGCTGTGCTATCATTGACCCCTGCTAACATACTAAAATTTATGTCCATGAGCCCTGAGACTGATACAAGCCTGGCCTGACGTGCTGATCAGCTCTTTATTTTAAATACATCTGTATCTCCAGCTGAAACACAGCCTGTAAGTAGAGACTGACCTTCAGCCAAAAATTAGGTTGTTTTAACAACTCACAGCCCACATCCGTTTGGGATCCTGCTCCAAGTGCATGTATGGGAAGTTAGATATGTAAAATGCAAAAAAACAGGGACTGGTAAAGCCTGGGGGTAATATTCTGCACCATTTTAAACCCAAGATATCACTTGTCAGTGCAGAGAAAGTCCAGTTGCATCATTATTCTTTTCCTGGCAGGGTGTGCTGGGAAAGGATCACAGCCTGAACGTTTTTCCCGTTCCTGGGGGCAGGAGACAGGAGAGGATGGGTTTAGGTTCTAATGGAATAGAGTTATTCTAATGTGCTTGTGCTCAGATGGTTGCTAATGGGAAAGCAAACTGTAATCCCTTTTCCTCTTTGCTTCTGTATAACAAATTGTGTTTACCTATCTTCCCTTATAGATCTGCACTGAAATGGAATGTAAAAAATTGGAATATATGATTCAGCACATAGAGAGATGAAGGCTGGTAATATTTACTCAAATTTCCCTTTAAAAATGTATTTATTAGTAGGATAGTTATATGTGAAGATATTAAATTAGCTTGAGTGGGGTTTTTTTAGGGTTTTGGGAGTTGTTTGTTTGCTTTGCTTTTTTTTAAATATATATTTTGCTTATTTTCTTCTTAGTCTTATATGCATGGCTCAAATGGTCTAAACTCAGAGTAAACTTACCTGATCAAAAACTAGATGTATAAGGTTTTGTGGTTGTGCACACACAATGTCCTGACTGTGCTGTGGTTTCCCTGCTGGGATCTGGAAGCAAACTCACCAGGACCCTCTTAATCTTTGCTTCCTCTCTGCTGTCTGTGTCTGGCTGGTGTCTGAAGGCCTTTCCTATAAGCCAGGCTGGAAGAAACAGAACCTTTGAGAGGCTTTATGGAGGTTTTTTTTTTCCTTTTTGTTCAAAGGAAACTTTGCTTGGAAAAGGATTTTAATTTTGTTTCAGGGACTGAAATTATTTTGGTTCTTTCCTTAGTAAAAGAGGGCTCCTTCAAGTGTTACAGTGATGTCAGAAGTATTACAAGAGTTAAGCCCAGATAATGAGCCTCCATGATTTATATAGCTGTAAAATAATGGTTCCTTCTGTAAATGTGTGTTTGTTTTCCTTGGTACCTGCTTCTCCTTGTACAGACTCCAGCAGTTCCACAGTCACCTTTGTCAAAAAAAAAAATCGCTGTGTTGTTTCTGACTGGAAAGAAATGTTTGTCTCAAGTAAATTGTAAAGTGGGTAGCTGCAGGAATTCTTCCAGGCAATTTGCTTCCATTATATATAGAAGAATCACATGCTAATTTGTATTTTTTGTATAAACACACAGAGCAGGCTTGCAGCAGTCAGACTGTTCCCAATATGATTCCTGCTTGCATTCCTGCTGCTAAAGGACCAGCTGAAGGGGAAAACTCAAGCTCGTGGACAGGAAGCTTCAGCCAGCAGAAACAGCCTCTCTTCATTTTTCCAAAAATGCTGTTTGAAGAATGGAGGATTTATTGTCTTTGTTGCCACCAGAGTCTGACTTGCCTCACAAAATACAACCTCAACAGAGCATACAGGCAGCAGCACAGGAAAAGAAGAGATGTGTGATTTAAAACTAAAGATGAATTCACCTAAATGCTCTTTTAGCTGAAGAATTCTGTCTGTGGGAGGGAAAATGGGCACTACCTTGGCTGGGTTTTGCTGGCAGCCACCCCTGCCCCGTGCCTTTGTCACGTCCTTCAGTCCCCTGCAGGGTTTTTGCCTGTGCTGATGAACTTCTTGAGAATGCTCCGGTGCCCTGGGTTGCTTGGCACTTTGTAATCAGGGCAATTTAAAGATTCAGATCTTTAATCAGAAGAAAAGAACCCTTCAGAAGAAGCGTCTTAAATGAAAAAGAACTTCTGGGTCATGATTTGTTATCTGCTTTGTGACAAGATAATCTGACAAATTAGAAATGAAAATGTTGGGGATTACTTCAAATTTTAGATTTTTTTTGTTGTTGTTTTGTTTTGGGTTTTTTTTTTCTTTTTTTTTTTTTTTTTCCCCTGAAACAAAAATGCATGATCTCTTCCTGAAAATGCACATATACAGGGTGGTCTGGGTGCTAACAAAAAGCCTGAAAATTATAGTTTTCCACATTCCCTGTCTCTTTTAGGCTTTTCCTCCAGTCCAGACTCTCATGGCTTAAAAGGAAATTTCTTTGTGTGAACCTAACAGAATTTCCTGAGTCCAACTGATACAGTTTTTATACAAAATATTCCCCCTCAAATTAGATGAATTCCAGCAAGACAGTTGAGTATTTCTTGTGTTTCTGCTCTTGAAATCCAGTGGGCAGTTTTTAATCAAGTTTCACGTTGAATCTATTAATCCTAAAATTATCTCATCAGCGAAATTTCCAATAGGCTCTGACAGTAAGAGTGACAATCTACAGAGATCAAAGAAAATCATAAAAATGACCTTTTTAAACTATGAGCTGGAAAGAAATGAACTCTGTATTACTGATACAACTGATCTCCAAACTTCAGGAAATTGGCCTCATTCTGTTTAAGTAATAGGCTTTGGCAGAATTTTGGTTTTGTTGGTGGTTTTTGTTTGTTTTTTTTTAAATAAAAGAGTAGAATTTTGCCTGTTTTTCCTTAGCATGGAGGGAATTTTAGTTTCACTTTGTTTTTATTGTGAGCTATTGCCTTTTCAACTAATGTAACAAAAAAATATATTTTGGGGGTTTGGAGCTCTTATTCCGAGAGTTCTCTTGTTTTTGGGTGTCCCACTTAAGACCTCTCAAATGGGAATGAAGAGTATCTGAACAAAACCACAGTGGTGACCTGTTCAAGGCCCAAAACCAAACCAAAACAAACAAAAAAAACACCTTGAAAAACAACCTTGTCACTGTGCCACTGCTGTGTGCTCTAAGCATTGTCGTCTTCTCTTTTTCTTTGAGACAGTAGGAAAAAAATCACCCATCTTCAACAGAAGGCAGAATCACAAATCATCTGTTCTTCCTCCATTTTTTCCCTTGCAGTTCTCAGCAGAATTTGAATAAACTTTATTCCTGAACTAAAGACAAATGGACTGACCAAAAATGTCAATGCACCTTCCATCAATGGATTTAAACAGTGAAATTATGCAGAGATTTCCCAGTGTTTACATACCCAAATTAGTAAATGCTGGAAATGCCAGCAATAATGCCAGTTCTTGTCCTATTTACTTTCTGTATTTGAAATTCTGTATAACCTTTGCTGAAACCTTTCAGGAAATTGAAGTAATTTGAGTTTAGCTTCCTTTGTCTCAGAGATTGTTCAGCATATGTGTTTCCCTCTGCTCTTCCAGCCTTCAGGAACTGGTTCATTTGTCATTTGGCAAAAGTCTGCAGGTATGATCCAAACCCCTTTTGTTCGTATAAGATTTTAATTTCTCCTGAGCTGTTCAGTTTATGCTAGATTTATTCATAAAGAGAGGTAACAACCCAAAACAGATGGCTGCTGCTTTATGGTAGTGTTGTTATTTTACTAGAGGGACACCCTCTTTTTTTCCCTTTTCCCAGTAGATGTGGACTGAATTAAGTCAAGAATCCAGCAGTTCTACTCTTTGCTCTCGAAGTGGTTTTCCTTGAAGTTTTGCATTTCTAAACTGGATGAATATGTCCCTGTTTCCTAAGAAAAGAAGCAGAAAATAGTGATCATAAAGGATCATAAATATATTTGCTTTTTGTATTACTTTTGTTCAAATCATAGCTAGATTAAGGTTATAAATTTTATTAAAAGTATCTATAATTTAAATACATAAAACACAATATTTTTTGACATTGGTTATATGATCTGATAGTCTCTTTCAGATTTTCATGGGAAACTCCCCTTTTTATTTTGATTTTTATTACACTGTGTCGTCGGTTGCCTGCCATATGGTAATGGAATAACACAGTGAATTTAAATAATGGTCTACTGCTGGAAAAATGAATTGTTTTGTCCAGCAGATAACTTCTCAGAGTTCCTGTAACATTTTAAGGAGAGAACCATGAAACAATACCTGTATTGAGATCTTTCTTTCTCAAACTTCCACATCCAGTTGTTGCCTTTTTCCCAGGGAACTGCTCTTTCAAGTTCCTCAGTAGGTTGGTTTTGTTTGTTTTTTTTAAAATTCCTTGTACATGTGAGGAAAAACAACTGTGTTAAGATTTCTTTCATTTTAACATGGAATTTGAAAGTGTATTTCTTGTTCCTTCATTAGAGGATAAAGAATTCCTTCACTATCAATAGAGAATAAAACTGTAGGATATCAAAACTTGAGCATATTTCTGTTGTCAATTGTCAAAGGATCCAGGAGTAGGGAAGCATCAGATTTATGGTTTGACTTGAGGATTTGAGGGTCTTTTCCACCCTAAGTGATTTTATGACAGGTTCTTTATTTTATTACACCACCTGGCATATCTAGAAAGTGCATTGAAGCTGTGGAGCTTTCAGACTTTTTTGTCACATCTGAAAGGAAAGAAGAGTCTTCAAAGCAGAGAGGCTCTGAGACACCACAGCAGGAAAAAACCCTCATCCCTTTAAGTGTGGGGACCAACCCTGCTGAAGTTTTACTGCTCTTTAAATCCAGCAGGGTCACTTTTTGGAAAGTGGGATAATTAAACAGATATGGCTCCTCTGCATATTTTTATTATTCTAAGGCAGTGCAGTGACAGGGCACTGCTAGCTTAATGGGAGAGCTTAATTTTAAAGAGGATAAGGCATTGAAAGCAGAAATATATAATTTGTACTTCATCAAATTTTCCAGATTTATTTCTCCTCTGTCCTTTTTATAATGTAGTCTTAACAGTAATAATAAAAGGCAAAGACAGGCACATGTGATACAGATATAAAAGAAGAAATTGCTACCAAAATTTAGTCCATGCACTGACTTTATTGCAGAAATCTGAGGAAAATATAAACATTATAATTCAGTTTTTCCACTTTAGGGCTGTTTCATTGTCCAGCTCCACAAGTGAGAGTATTTGTTTCAATATAATCACCTTATTATTAATGACACAGCCCCTGAGCAATTGAATTACAGAATTAATAACTCCCACTATATAAAATTGATATAATGAGTGCTTATCTTCTTGTACATTCCAAGCAGGCTGGCCTTAATTTTCTATCCCTTTTTTTTTTTTCTTTTTTACTTGTGATTACAGTGTTATTGCAATGTATAACCTTTAATTGGAGGAAAAGGATATTATTAATATGATATCACCATCAGGAATGGTCAATAAATCAGTGTTTTCTCTCAAGAAATCTGTAAAGCCATTAGCACTTCACCTTTGCACAATTGTGTAAATGACTTGGGTGGCACCACTCTTCCCTCCAGTTCTTTCCCAGATTTGTTGGTCTAGACAATTATACTCCTCTGAAAAGTGTGTTTCCTTCCAGCTCTGTGTTTGTGCAGTGCCTAAATTGAAACCCCTCCCATCTTTGCTTGGAGATAATATTTCATTCAGTAAAAATTATGTCTGTGAACTGGAGAGAAGGCACAACTGGGTGCTAAACCCACAGGCTCATGTGGAGGCCAGGGAAGAGGTTCAAGGGGTATCTCTTGACTCTGCTCAAGGGGTGACAGATCTGCTCAGTGCAGGGAGTTGCTGCTGTGTTCCTACCTTCATTTCCAAAAGGCTGATTTGCAAATTCCTGCTCTCTGAAAGCAGCTTCCTGCTAACACCACACATAGATGGAGCTGCTGCTATTCACCCAACATATTGTCTTATAAATAGTCATAATAATAATAAAATTACAGAGAGCTTATGTGGAGATTAAATGTGTTTCCCCACAGCAATATGGATATTGACTCTGGAAGGCTCCTCCTGCCAGGGCAGAAGCATGCAATTTTGTTACTGCCTCAGAGGTAAATAGTGGTGTTTGAACAGTGCTCAGAAGGAATAATGAAGTGTTTTAGTGGCCCCGTGCTTCATTGCTGTAGATTCAACAATTTCTGTGAGTTCTGATCATGGAGAGGAAAGCTTTCTCCCCTTCAGAAAATATTCTGAATATTTTCTGGGAATCCTACTGCACTGAAGGTTTGCATGATAGGCTTCCATTTATATGGGATTCTTTTACATTAAAAAGTTTGAGTTCTTGTTAAATTTTGACTCATACAAATTTTGCTATCTTAAGCATCTGTCAAAAAATGACAGAAACATTATGCAGGTGGAATCTGGATTTCTCTAGGAGGAAAAAACATTCCTCAAAACCCTTTCCTTCCTTCACCTAGGGGGAGCACAGAGTGGGAAGCAAAGCAGGAAGACTGAATGGAAGGGACATTACTAAAGGAGACAGGAGTTTCACTGCTGCATTACACTAAACACGTGTAGCAATCTTATGTATGCAACAGAATCTGCCACAGGAAAATACTCCACACCACTTGGAAGTCACTGTCCTGATTTAGAGTGTAAGATCCTGATGTTTTAGGGGTGTTTTTGTCCTTCAGTTGGATGCATAAATCATGGGGAATGGGACAGGGTGGCTCATGGAATAAAGCAAAAAATAGTCAAAGGCAGGAAGAGGTTAAAAATTAGGAGAGCAGAAGAAAAGATCCAGCGAGGAGCTGGGCACAGGGATGCAGGCACAGGGGCTGGTGCAAAAGGGCATCTCTGGTGGCTCTGTGACCTTTGGCAGAACATTTCTCATTCCAGGGTTGCCTCAGCTACGGCTGGGTATTTTGGGATGTGTGAATTGGGTGATTTCAGAACGTGATCTGCTCCATGCCTGCACAGTCCTGTGTTCCCTGGCTGGCTGTTCACACAGCCTGTGTGCTCTAAGGTAGGTAACTTGTGGTGCCTGGTGGCAGGGGAGGGATGAATTTGGGTCTGAAAGCTTTCAGAAACAAGAGAGGAAATGCTGCTGAGTGAAAGAGTTTTGTGTGGCCTTTATTCCCTGATGTAGGACCAGGAATGTGTGCCTGGGTTTGACATCCCCTGTGTTTTGGGGATCTCACTCATCCTTGTGACACAGATGTGTGTTGGCAGTGTCAGACCCCAGACACAGGTTCAGGACACGGGATCTGAGGGAAATAGGTGTGCTGTTCAATGTTGGTCAGGGTGTCAGCAGCTAAAAGAGCACCTGGATAAGAAAAGTCCTTTCATTTTTCTGATCAAAAGGCACAGATATAAAGGAGCTTGTACAGCTACAGTGTGAGCCTCTCTTGTATTCTCAAACAGCATCTCTGTTCTATACAAAGTAATAATACACCCATACTGAGACCAGAATTTGATTCTGAAACTCATTCTGCAAGATGGTGTGTATGAAGAAAGAGAGAGTGATCCTAGGCAGATAATAAATGCAGGACAACTATGTCAAATAATGTTTCAGAAGTGTTGCAGATAGAAAATTGTATCAGAATATATTACACACGTCGCATGAAACTAAAAAAAATTGATCCCACTGAGTTGCAGTGGGAGTGTCTTTTGGCTGGAGCTCTGGGTGCCCTGCTTAATGCTGACCTCCAGCCAGCATCTTAAAAATCAGGGCAGGAGAGTGGTGAACAGTATTTCTTGAGAATATTTTTTTTCTCCCCAGATTGAGGGTTTCAAACAAGAAAATGTGTGTGCAAATGCATAACGCCTCTCTTGTTGTTCCCCTTTCATTGAACTCTGTTATTTTCAGTATTTTCAGAAGCTTTCTCAGTTGTTGTGTCTTCAGCTTTTCTAAAGACTTCCTTATTCTGTTATTTCAGGAATAACCCCCCTGCCCCAAACCTACTTTTTTACCAGCTGTACTGAGCTACTGAGAAACATACAGAATCTTCCACTGCTAATCCCTGTTTGGAATTATTTAACTTCAGCACCTTCAAAAGCTTTCCAGGGTCATTAATGTTTAGTTGTGCATTTCAAATCAAAGAGTCCTTTGTCTATTGTTTGGTGGGAGAGGGTTGCTTCAGTCTCAGGGTGCTGCTGAAGATGTGGGTGCTCTTCTTGAGGCAGCTCTGCCTGATACAGGATTTGTTCAATCCTACTGGCAAGGGCACTCATTAGACTGAAACCACTGTTTGTTCTGGTGTGGCGTTTCCATCCTTTGTAAAACTTGGCTGCAACTTTTGTTTGCTGGATTCTAAAGTGCTGTGCATCCTCACCAGGGCAGGTTTGCTGTAATAACTGATGTGGATACTGCTCCTGTGTTCAAATATTCACTATGGAAACATTGGTGTGGGCACCATGAAAACTTTCTGTGCACTTCAAACAGGAAGCAGAGATGAAACCATACAGAGAGAAAAGAAAGAAAAAAACCCCAACAAACAACCCCCAACACAGGCCCTGCAGCAATGATATGAGAATATTTGAACAGCCCTAGACCCTGCAGGGGATTATAACTCTTTTTTCCCTCTTCTGACCCACAGCTGCTCTGCTGCAGCAGGTTTCTCTATCCAGCAGCCTCCTCGTGGGGAGCTGATCCCTCTGCTGCCTCCCAAAGTGATGCACACAAAGCACCAGGAGAATGAGCTGGCTGAAAGTACTGGATGAGTGATTGGGTGTTATGAAGGGAGGCTGAACTGTCTTGCCTCCAAAAATGCCTCTGGTTTGTGCAATCTTGCCTTTGGCACTCATGGGGCCAATACCTTTTTATGTTGAACCCATTCTATGCAAGGCAGACAGTCAGGTTTCCAACAAATATTTCTTTTTTTTCCAGAACACATTGTTTCCTGCTGCTTAATGAGCTGAAGGATGCAGGATCTTCACAGTCAAGTGAGATTTAACTTCTGATATATTCACAACACACCATGATTTTTGGAAGTAAGGTTACATGTCTACTCCTATATTGTCTGTGGAAGTCACAATATTTAACACTGTCTTCAAAGCCATCAGCAAGTACCTCCCAAACCTTCCTTGCACAACATTCCAGCCTACTTTTTCAAAGCAAATCAACCTCTGAAATTGTTGGTAGTGCCAGAATTCTGGATGTTCTTACCACAGCAGAGAGATTTCCACCTCCACGTTCTCGGTTTGGCAGGAAAAGTATTCCCTAATTTGCTTGGTGTGATGAAAGCTGCCTTATCTCTTCTCCAGCCTTCTGAAACCAGTGTCTGCAAAAGAGCAAACCATGTTATGGGGCTTGAGATTCAGTGGTGGCATGGCCCTGTTGAAAATGAAACCATTTGAAATGGTTTTTCATTTATGCAGCCCTAATTATTGTTGGCCAGTACTTGTTTGGTACCTGCATTTTGCAAATTCTGTGACAAATGGCAGTGGTGACAGGACAGCACTTTGTTCTTCATGAGTTCAGCCTCATGAGTCACATCCTGGGAGGTCCTGTAACATACAGATCATCTCATTGATGTTAGACTGAATAAATATGGATTTGCTGCACCCCTGTAGTGATAAGGGCAGCCAAAATCCCTGGCTGCTTTAAATTGCACCTAATTTCTACCAGGGATGGAGATTTTAATGAAATTGTTTAGCAGATGAAGCATTTATAGTGATCCCTTTACACAAAATGAATGGCTTTAACAAATACTGTTCTTCTGAGATGGAAGGGAGCAAGTGTATCAAAAAGCATCATGTTTAATCTCATCATTTTCCTCTGCTAAAGGCTTTCATGAGTTATTAGGTGAAGCTATTTGAATGGAAAACATGTACATAACAGATGAGTGTTTCAAGTATGTTATTCAGGTTTTGAGAGGCACCATTAGTTATGATCCTGCCCAAAATGAAGGATGCATTCAAAGGGGTTAAGCTGAAACCACAGTTATATGAATCGACCACCAAAATCCAATTGCCTTGGAAATGGGGGAAATGTGTAGAATGTGAGGATCCCCATGTACTTAAAAATATGAAAATAATCATCTGAACATGTTTTTCTGTAACACTGCAAAAAATATTTCAGGCCTAGACAGAAAACACATCTTCCTTGGAACAACTGCTGGGGAAACATGACAGAGTAGTTGGGTGTTTTTTGACAGCTACAAAGCCCACTTTTCTGGATTTGGAAAAGGTGAAATTCCTGCCATGATAACACAAAGGCTGGGCAGCTCAGTGCCTGAGCCTTGCAGGAATATCTCGTGCTGGTGACAGAGAGGAGTTGGTGGCTGGTGGCAGCAGAGGATGGATGTGAGCTGGGGACAGGGGGCATGGCCCAGCTGGGCTCAGCACGTGTGGCTGTGGCAGAGCTCCCCAGCCCTGCCTGCACCCTGATGGATGCAGCTGATTAACACAAGCCATTAGGAGTGGCTGCTGTGTTTGATTAATTCAATGAGAAGCTGAACAAAACATATGGGAGCACGTGTGTGTGAAGGTAGAGACTTTGACAGAGGCTGGATATAGATACTCTGGCTTTGAGAGTCTGAAATCCATTAATGCCTTAATTAAAATGATCTGTGGAGCAGATGAAGAATACATCAGGACCATTCTCACAGGAGAAAAAACACCAGGATGTGTATAAAGCAGCTGTGGTTCAGATTCTGTTATTTTCCAGTGCATGTTTTATGCTCTTATATGCATGCAAAAATAAAATCTTTACAACTCTGTATATTCCCTTTAGCATAATCCTTCCTTTCTCCTCCCCTGCCCTTGCAGCACCTGAATTCTTTGCAAGAGGAGAAAATTTTGCTATGAGTGCTGGAAACTGAAGTAGATGAACCCACTGCTGCCTGAATATGCCAGAAGACAATTGGATAGAATGAAGTTTTATCTAGGATTTAAGACACCAGAAGAATAATTTATCCACATTTTTTGTGGTAGAACCATGTACTATTCCTTTAGTGCTCCCCCATTACCTTTTCCAGATTATACTGTCTCCATGCTGATACTGTTTTGGGAAAAGAATTCTCCCTTCTCCCAACCATTTTTCTAGTAATGTGTGAGTTGTGGTTCTGCTTTTAGGGCACTCAAGATTTCCCCTTAAACCTGTGTTGCATTTGAAGAGCCCAAGATTTATTCTCTCCTTTCCCCTCTGACCACGTCACTGGCTGGGTTAAAAGCTCTTGTCTGGTATGAAATCTAATTTTGTTTCACTGGTGACAACAAGATCCATATTTACAGGGGTGTGGTTATGGCATGACATCATTCTAGGACAGCTTAAAAATATATCCTGCCACAGATGTAGGGTAATGTCAGACAGGGGAGGTCAGAGACAGCGAGTGGGTGGCTTGAAATGTTGACTTTTTGTTATGGCTCCATCACCTAAAAGCAGAACATCTCCACCACATCCTTCCACAGCCTCTCCCCTCTCCAGTGCTTCCTCCTTCTTTCCACTTCTCATTTGCTTTGGAGGAGTGGCTGATTTTGTAGTATTGGACCATTACATTAGTCACATTTGCTCACAACTTAACATGTTCATAAAACATGCAGTGTCAGAATATGGGCTGGCAGAGCTGGCAAAATACAGGAATGGATGTAACACCTCAGTTCTCTAATTCTTAGTACAATCATAGTAGAATCATCATGGATTAGAAGGGACCTTAAAATTCACCTTGTTCCACCTCTTCTGCCTTGGGCAGGGACACCTGCCACCAGTCCAGGTTGCTCAAGGCAATACCAGCTAAAGTGAAGTAGCAATCCTCTCCTGGTTTTATTCTAAGGGAAAAGCAGGGTATTGTTGTAGAGAATTCCTGCTTATTTTTAATGAAGAAAATCCAGGTTTTGCACGCTGCAGCTCTGGGAAGGAAGTCAAGTATAAGCCGTTTAACAAGAGGAGAAGAAAAAAGTATTTCTGTTGCCCTAGGGGGATCCAAATGAAAATAGGAATTCCGAAATCTCAGGCAAAAAAAAAAAGCTGTACCTGATCCACCTTGGAATGACAGCCCATATCAGGATTCATGGGGTTTTACATAATTCCTCCTTTTATAAATTGGTTTTTGTGGGATCCAATACCTTGGATTTACAACTCATGTAGAAGTTATGTGATATTTTATATATATATATTTTAAAGAATGCTGTAGAACAGATTGATCTTTTCTGGTCTTCCACTGGAGTCAGTAAAGTCATACTATGAGGCCAAAACTGGTTTTTGCTTCATTGTGATGTTAAAGTTAAGGAGCCTTTAAACTGTCAAACAAAAACAAACAAACAACAATAAACAACAACAAAAACCCACCAAAACCCCAACCAAAACTCCAAGAACATCCACAAAATCAAATGTCCAACACTGACAATGAAATGTCCTGGGATGGGAGGAGGATGGAAATACAGAAGAGCAATAAGCTCTCCTGACCTACCTTCTCTTGGAAAAATGTTAAAGAATTAACTCTTCTCCCCTTCGAAAAATCTCAGTGGCTACAAATTAAAGGGTATATTATAAAAACTCCTTTTGTAGCCACCAAAACTGGTCACGGCACAGAAGCAGATCATGAGAAGGCTCGGCACTTTGTTGTGCTTCTGTGTAAAATAAAACCAGCCCTGTTTGAAGTGTGTGCACAACACAACAAAATCAAAGGATTTCCAGAAAAATAAAATCAAGTGATTTGTGAGTAACAGCTCAGTTTGTAAAAATTTTTGAAAAATATCTGAGTCATCCTTGGTTTTGCCTGTCAATTCACCAGTGCAAGGAGATATTAAAATGATATTTATTATGCATTTGCTCTGTTTTCCCCAGCCGTGTAAATTAGTTTTGTCACTTCTTTGGCTTTTGTTACACTTTATCTCTTTCTTGCTGTTTGTTTCCAACTTTATGGCCAACTAAAACATTAGATTATTGCTGTGGGGATCTAGCACAGATGGTTCAAATCCTGGGCTCAGCACAGGGCTGTAGAGAGGGCTGGGATGAGCGGGCCTTGCTCTTTGCTGAGCCACTCCATGGGAGCTTCTCCCTCCTCCATTTGGACATCTGTAATCCCAACCCTCTTCCTCAGTCCTGGGGAGAGCAGGCTGGGAAGCTGAGCCTCCTCCATGTGCTTTCCTCTTGGATTTCCTGCCTTGTGCCAGCACAACCTGCAATTCTCTCCCTTCCTCCTTCAGAAGAACTTGCTTGGTTCTGTGAGAGCCACCACCACCTCCTGGGAGGGGAAGGGTGGGGACTGTATTTCTGCACGTTTTACCTCCAAATTCTTGTGAATGAATCCTGCAGGAGCAGCTCTCTGCGTTTAGAGCCCCCTTTTCCAGCATATACAAGGCAAAGTCTGTTTGATGTTGCAGCGAGAACTTTCCACTTGTGCTCCATGAAAACCATGGAAGTGGATTTAGATAAGCAAAACAAGCCTCTCACGTGCCTTAATTTAAAAATCACGAGATTCACACTGGTTTTTTTTGTATTGGGAAGGTTTGCTCATTTTGTGTGGCAAGCTGCTGAGATGAAGTCCTTATGAGGAGGGGAGGAAAAATGTTGGGTTTTTTTGTGCTGCAGTTTTGCCTGCTGTTCTCAGTTATTATCTACAAAGCTGTAAAATTCACTTAAATCATTTTAGTCATCTCTTGGCTGCGGGAAATGTATAATTTGGAGAGATAAGGAATTGTGAAATTGTGGAAAAGTTAAGTATCAGCCATGTGAATGTTATGTTTTATGTAATTTCTGCCGATGTTTTTTTCTGCAGCCAGACATACACTCAGTTTTACAGGGCTTCCAGAGAGATTGATTAACATTTCTTTAAATATTAAACAAAAAACAATAAGAGAGGATCCTGAAGAGTTTCTGAAAGAGCAAAGAAAGTCCAAGAAATGGTCTTTATTTCCTCTTAGGCACTGAAATCTTGCTGAAGTCACTGAGCATTTTGGCTTCCATAGACTCATGGAGGAAAAGTGCAGAACTAAGTTATGAGCATTAACCCAAATGTGGCCTGAGAAAACATCAAAAATTACCTTGAAAGCACCCAGCCATTATTTTGCTTGGTATTATTTTGGAAGAAATATTTTTCCAGTGATGAATGATTACATTCTTTATTCTAAAAGGGTTTTTTGGAAGGCAGGGAATGTGTAGGATCTTCTGCCCTCTGTGTGGCTATAGTTGTAAAACGCCAGCATGTGGCACCACCAGCCAGTGAGCTGTTTGGAAAAAAACTATCAGGAAATAATCCCTGTCAGGAAAATAAAACAAATTGCAGCTGTGCATAACAATATAATGCCTCAGAATTTTATTACGAGGTAAAAGTCCTCCCTGCTCCTGTCCTTGCATTGTTCATTGCCATTGTTACTGCAAATGCTGGAGTAGGTGGAGCAAACAGCTCTGGGTTTTTTGTTAATATGGAAGTTATATTTTATATGGAAGTTTGATATTGTTATATCTTTTATCTTTTATCTGGAAGTTATATTTTGCATTTTTATGATTCTTTCTCTGCCTTATGGGTGCTATCTACCATGTGTTGTTGAAGCCATAGAAAGGCATTCAAAACTGTTGGTACTGCCCCAGTTTGTCTCTGCTCCAGGGCAGTAACATGCAGCCCCTCAATTTTTTTGCTTCCATTTTAAGCTGGACTGGTGTCCAAAACCCAATTTAACCCCCAAAAATGCTGTACCAGGTGGGGTGGACTGGTAGTCAGTCAAAAACAAGGAGGTGTCTAGGCCATTAAGACTTTTGTATCCACCCAGCATTTCATGATGTGAAACAACAAGCTGAGGAGACAATTTCATAATTATGTTGATCATTAATAATAGTCACAGCTGCATTTAATCCCAAATGAAGCCACTGTCATGTATCAACCCCATTTAAAGGGCAGACAGAGATGTTGAGCAGCTGAGAGCCTGCTGCTGGCCTTCTGTGTCAAGAGGAGCAGCAGCACTGGCAGCACTCAAAAGAGATGATGGCTCACATCTGGCAGTAAATCAACAATGATGCATCCAGCAACCTCTCCAGAAAATATTATGGGGCAAAAAATACCTGGTTTAAACAAATAGTATCACACAAATATCCACTGTCCATAAATTACACAGATTTACCAGCCAGTACTTGGATGGCCACAGCCCAACTTAGTCTGATCTTTAGAGAATAGATTTTTGTTCTCTTGGCAAATTGAATAAGAATATAACAGCAAAAATCGCCTTTAATGACAAACATACATTCAGAGTCATAAAAATATATGTATAAAGCATTTGTAAAAAATATATGTGAAAAGCATTGTGCATATCTGGAAAGCATTACCTTGGAAGCACTGTAAGCACATGAATGTCGGAGAGCGAGCCTGAAATGTGAACTTCCAGCAACTCTTCCTGTGAGTACTGAGAACATCTTTCTTCTTCTTTTTTTGTGATTTTTAGCGCTTCCATGAATTCCAGACGCAGCCTGCCTAAGTGGTGGACAGGTGTAACTTATCAGGGCTGAAATGGGGAGTAGCAGAACCATTAATCACAGAGCAGGAGCCCCGGGCAGGCAGTCAGAGCCCATTGTCCGCTGAGCACTTTCCTGCAGATTGCTCGGTAACGATATTAAGATTGATCACACACTGCTGATCTTTTAGGTGATGGGAGCTGACCCACTTTTAAAGGGGGTTAATTTGCAATTTCACTGTACCAAACAGAGCTAGTGTAATGCAATTTACTAACAGGATTCCAAATATGCGTAACCTTAACCCTCTTTTGGGAAGAAAGTATGACCAATTCACTTTGTCAGTCCTCTTTTCTACAGGGAAGGATCCTTTTTAACAGAGGTTTTCAGATGCTGTTATTATTATTACATTGAGGAAATACATGGTGAACAAGAAAGGTGTGAAGACCTATTACATAATCCACATACCAGAGAACAATGCCTGATCCAACCCACTCCCTGACAGGCAAAAAAAGTGGGAAAAGAAATTGTTGACAATGCTTTACAAATGAATTCTCCCTGCTAAATCCTAAGTCCCTAGTACAATGCATGGTGGGGTGTAAAAATTAATTGTGAGCAAAGAAATAGCTGATGATCTGAGGGACCTTTTCCAACGTAAACAATTCTTTGCTTTCTGTTCTCTTAGATGAATTATTGAAATACCTGAACAATTCTGTATATTTGTTAAATTAGTACCATGACAGAAGATTTTTGATTAATGCTCGTATGATCAGAAACTTGATTTTGAAGAGGGAAAGTGTTAAGGAGAAAGTGTTGATGTTAATTTATAGTAGTCATAGCAACCTAGTTCTTGCTTTTGTAACGTTCTGGTGTTACTGGATTTGAGGGGAGGGAAGAGGGAACAGGTTTTGTTGGATCACAAGGAAAGTTTGCTCTGCTGATACTGTGCTTTGCTCTGGCTTTTCTGTCCTTCTGTCACCCAGTTCCCAATCGCTCCAACATAATCCCTTCATGCCAACTCAGGGAAGATGAATCCCTTCATGTAGCTCAGGGAAGACAATAGACGTAAAGGAGCAGTTTGGAAACTGAGGGCTGAGCAACCAATTTCCTGCTGTTATATCTATGGGATCCTTTCTGAAAGGCCTGGCTCTTCCAAAATACTCAGCAAGAGGTTCCAGGTGCCTGAGCTGTTGCTGCAGAGTTGTTCTGTGGGCCACACACCCGAACCTTGAGTGTGACAGTACCGATGGTTTTAACAGTTTGGGTCCTTTCCCGGATCTACACCAAAGGGACTTTGCTGCAGAGTGCTGTCTTAATTAAAAGAGAAACCTTGCTCTCGAGGGATGGTGGTGCTTTGGAATGTGTAAGGAATCAGTTCCAAGCCAGAGCCATGATCAGCAGGAGTCTGAAGGACTCGAGTCCCATCAGCTTTGGCACCATCCCATCCGCTTGCAGTGCCCTGCATGCCTGCGTTTGTGTGAGCCCGAAAACATCGATGCTAAAAGGGCTCTGCTGTTTCATGGGGAAGCTCTGCCTGCTGCCGTTCATCTCCCAGCACTGCCTGAGCCTCTGGTGGAGCATGGGAGGCTGGGGAAGAGCAGAGCATCATCCTGTGCTGGAAAGCTGCTCTGTTGCTGCCGCCTGCAGCCGCGCTGCTGCAGCTCCAAGGGGCTCCAGCCTGGGCTGCACACTCAGGCCAGTTTGTCTGCACATCTATCCTCTGGAAACAGCTTCAAGCTGTTCTTTCTTGAAGCAATTTAAGGTATTAATTAATTTTTTTTTTCCTGAAATGAATCAAACACACGGATGGTGTGTCTTGACAGGTGTAACTGAGTTGTCCCTGCTTAGAGAGGGTGTCTGAGTTTGGTCACTCCAGAAATGCAAAGCTCTAAAAAATTCATCTGAGAACAAACTTCTTCAGGAAGGCAAACTATTAATTATGAATCTATTTTAAATTATAGAAAATAGAAACACCAAGCTCCAGACCTTTTTTTTTTTTTTAAATAGTGCTTTAGAATAAATGCAGCACTTCATTTTCTAGCAATACAAAAGGAAGCAAATTCTGTGATTGAAACCAATTTCCCAGGTGTCCTGTTATCCCTACAGCCATAAAAGGATTTATGGAAGTACAGCTCTGCTCACAAATTACTCCTTCAACAACTTTTCACTTCTTGAAATGTGGTAGGCAGGATGTGGCTCTCTGTAAACCAGTGCTTACCATAAATTTTCAGCTAATGATCTAAATATAAACTGAAAAAAAGAAAGCTTGGTGAGAAATATATTATTTAAAAGGAATATTGAGTTGGCTGGCAGTTATATTTTATAGTTTAAACTCTAAAATAAGAAAATCAGCTTTTTTAAATAGTTCTTAAATTAAAATGTTAGGAGCATTCTTTGAGTGCTGCATGTTGTAATCACCAGCAAAAATTTGTATCTTAATTAGCAGAGCAGTGTTTCTTACAAATTAGAATTAGTTTGTCAACAAGTACATGGAATAATATGAGTACCAGTTGCTCTTATTGAAAAATAAAACTGATTATTTTTTCCTGATTGACAAAAGTAGAAAAAAAATTTAATAATTTATCTTTTTTGGAAAAGAGCTTGAAATGTTCTGCTTTGTTAGGTGACTCATGCTGAAGCCTTTGTCAATTACATCAAAATAGACAAGGCTGCTTTCTTCTTGACTTGTAAGACCATTCTAATTTTAAAATGTACTTTAGTGGAAATAAAGAGAAAAAGCTGTTTTGAAATAGTTAGCTCATGTGAAATTAAATAATAGATTTTTGACTTTTTAATTTCAGCTGCAGCAAAAATGTTTCTAAATTGGTATTCCCATATGAAGTTTTTTTAAAGTTTTGTTTAACCTCCAAAACCATTAATTTTTTAAGGTTTTTTTTTCCTTTCCTGATTCAGAGCTATTAAACTTTCAGGGAACACTGAACAAGTACCTGTGATAAGCCTGAAATTCCTTCTGGGACACAGCCCAGCCTTTGGACCATCGTGGTTTGGTTCCAGCTGGGATGTTTTTGGTGGAATGCATCCTAACACGTACTGCAAGTCCTGCTTACAGGAGGGCAGGGAATTGATGCTGCCTGCATCACTTGGGAAATGGCTCTGGACATGACCTGGATGAAATAAGTATTGTAGAATTTATTATTTTTGGATTATTTTTGATAAATGGCAAAGGTACTTTGCCTTTCGTTAATGGTGTGGGGATCATTACATGTGACACAGTAATTCTTCTTGGGTGGCTCTCTACAAAGACAATGCTTCCTACAGGCTTTTCAAGAAGAAAAAAATAAATAAACAGAAACATTCCAGACCTGTAAGTTCTGCTTTTATCTGAGCACAGAAGAGATTTTGTGTAGGTAAGAGAACTGTATGATGGAGCTGCCCATTGCACTCAAATTAAGTCGAGGACTGGGGCTGCAGTTCTGTGCACAGGCTGTAGAATGTTGTTCAGCTTTCTTAGCAGTTCTAAACGGTTTCCATCTCAAAAATGCTTATCTTTATACAACATCAGGGAATAAAACAATGTCACCACGACTGTAACAGGTGCTTTACTGTCTCACTACAGGAAACCTTGCCCAAGAAGAAACTAGGCACCAAAGTGACTTTTGAGTCACGGAGGCCTCAAAATCCCATCTGTAATTCTAACCCTGGCTTCAGCCAAGGTGTTTTCCTCCTTTCCAGCCCTCAGGAATCCTGGCTCCAGCCCCCAGCTCTGCTGGGTCGCTAGAGCCATCACCCTGGCACAAAACTCTCCAGGAGTGTTTGAAATCTTGGGCCTCTTCTCTCCTTCTGCCTGGGCTGAAGAATTTCTGCTTCTAAAGGTCAATAAAACCACTTTTTTTTTTTTTTTCTTCTCCCTGTCAGGCAAGGTAAGGATGCCTGGCTGGAAGAGGAGTGGGCCGAGAAAACCAGAGTGTCCCTGTGTCCCTGTAGCTAATTTCCTTGTCCCCTCTTCCCCCCTTCCCAGCTGATTTGCACCCCCGGGCATCTCTGAGCTAATTCAATAAGGCTGGGACAGGATTCCAGCCTCCCTGCAAGGTGACTGGCCTGGCTGCAGGGGTAATGCCCTTGGTGTTAGCAGCAAGTGGGCACATAAGGAGAGAAAAATGCTGATTTAGGGTCTGAGAGTCTGTTCCTACGCTGATACTCTGCACATAAGCTCATTTGCTTACTTGGGATTTATGTTTTGTTAGTTTTTTGGGGTTTATGTTGTTTTGTTTTGTTTTTTTTTTTAGCTCACACACAGCTGTCGGTGTTGGCTTCCAGTGCCATCTAGTGGGATGTCGTTTTATTTCTCCAGTAAAGACATTTCAGGTCTTTGTGAGACATTAATTTTAAGAATTAAAAACTTTAATTAAAGTAGATATTGCTGAGATAAGATAGACAAACTTCCCTCTACTAACAGAAGCCGGATTTAAGGAACTGATAAAT